>SZWC01000075.1:419962-442352 GCA_023375785.1 Penium margaritaceum
TACATGTACATATACATATACATATACATATACATATACATATACATATACATATACATATACATATACATATACATATACATATAAAATACATATACATATACATATACATGTACATATACAAATACATATACATATACATACCTCTTCCGTACCACGGTAGACATAAAGTCAAAGGCTCGCTGTTGTACTTGTAACGCGGAATGCTAGCGTGAATGGACAATAATGCAACTAGCGCAGATGACAACTGTCGACTGACGAGGACATCATAAAAGGTCGCACATGTTGCGCAAATCAGATAAGTTGCTCATGCAATGCGATCTAGTGCGATCTAATTTCCGTTGCCCTTTAAGACCTCTAGCCAACATTCAAGATTATGCCCATTTGCTAAAGTTCATACCTTGCATTCTTAGTACATACATCGGAGCTGTCCATTTTTTTAACCATTTTGTTTCTAAACCTGTCTCTCATTCAAATATGATTCAGGATATCCACGCTGAGAAATAGTTGTCCATTCTTGCTAGTTATGGCTCGTTAAAACGCGTTGTCACCAAATTGCAGAAATTTGGTTGTGCTTGTACCGAACAATGCATAGTTAGGCTTTATGTTTAAAGACCTTGATAGTTAGAAGCAAGAGGTGACAAAGTTGGTCCACGTAAGAATCGAAAGGCGTCAAGAAGAGAACCAATATAGGAGGTTGCGTTATGTCAATCAACGCATTGTCGCGTTACTAGCCCGTGACGGATGTCAAAAACTAACCCCCCTCACTCTCGCGCCTTGAAAAGCCACCCTCTCCCTTTATCCAAACCCACTTTTACGTCATATCTCTTGCATGACTAGCTTTAGAAGGCACGGTGCAAGTTTAGTCCACCTCTTCGTCGAACGTACAATCTTTTGCGACATGTCTAAAAACTCCTTCGCAGTTCATATTGTACGGTAACGTAAAGATTTCCGATTATCTAACAAGGGCACTAGTTTCGTCATGCGGGTACATTTAAGTACTGCGGTACTTTTCTTGTTATGACTTGCAAATTGTGCATTATACCGTGTACCGCGGTACATTGTATGTACCGCGGTATTTATCCAATACCGGTCCTACCGTGGGAGCGTTACTGGTATCGGTACTAACCTCCCACGGAACCAGGATACCGCGGTATTCATACCGCGGTACAAGTGTACCGCAGTATTTGGGTACCGTGGTACCAAATACCGCGGTATTCTAGCCCTGATTCTGGCTTACACTCTTGTTGCTTTGTTTGCTGCCCCTGTTGGTTTGTGTGGCTTCCACCCGTCATGACCGACACCGCTAGTTTACCGATATATCCACATTCGGGGTATATGGTAGAGGGTGTGACGACACGACGGGCCTCCGGACTATACCGAGACTTCTTCAGCACCTACGGCAGCACCGGGGAGACGCGGTCGATGCGTTCTGGCAGTCCTGTGGGCTTGTCGGGAGCTAGAAGAATTTTCTCGGTGGGTTGAGACCCGTGCAACCGGTGGACTGTACCAGTGCGACGAGGAGACCTGGTGGCTGTACTAGCGCTTCCGATGTTTGGAAAGCCGTGTGTGATGTCTAGACGTTGATTTTGATATTTTCTAGCATTGCTTCTATTTTCTCGGTGGTAGAGACCCAAGCACTCGCACAGCTGTTCCGGTGCCTCGAGGAGACCACCATTATTGCTATAATGGTGTGCGTAGTGTGTTCTCCCCGCTGACTTGTTTGGGTTCAGCGAGTGTGACAGGGCCCGGTATGGCTAGCTGCCGGCGCCCCTACTTAAGCTCGCTAGGGGCTCATTTGTACTCTCTCCTTGTTCTTTAAATTTAGCATTCCAGACTTAGCCAAATTCGTGCCGTCTTTCATTACACCCACACACAGAGCTCATGTTCGTTTTTGCATGGGCTGTATGCCCTAATTTATTTCCGATTTGGTATCACAGCATAGGGGGCGTGTGATCAACAGAAGCAGCAGCAGTGGGAGGATTGCAAAGAGAACGCGCCACGTGGCGCCACATCAGCAGCAGCGTGAGGGAGGGCAAAATGACTGCACATGAACGCTAGAGGGGCGGTGAGCCGCGCACAGCAGCATTAGCGTCTGCGTCCAGCACTAGCATTCGGGCGGCAGTAGCAGGACTAGTAGCAACGGCTTTGTGACGCAATAGCAGAAGCAACAGCAGCTGCAGCAACGCATCACCTGGTGCAGCAGCGGCGTCACTAGCAGCAGCACATAGCAGCAGCAGCAGCCACTGCAACAGTGGTGGCGGTAGCAGCAGCGTGCAACAGCAAACAGTAGCGACTACAGCAGCAAGCGGTAGCTGTGGCAGCAGCAAGCAACAGCAACAACCACTGCGTAGTTTAGCAATAACAGTAGTAGCACTAGCGGCAGTATCAAGCAGCAACAGCAACTGCTGCTGTGCAGAGTAGCAGGAGCAGTAGCGGCAGAAGTAGCAACAAAAGCGGTGGAAGCAGTAGCAGCAGCAACAACTGCAACAGCTGCACCCGCCGTTGTAGCTGCTACTATAGGATGGCCTCGTAGCCCTCGTGCGAGGGCTCCCGCCCCCTCGAAGGGGCCCCCTCGACCCCCATTAGGGGGGGCCTCTCCGAGGGGGGCACGTCGGTCCCTTTTGCCCCCTTCCCCTCCTTTCGAGGGGGCCCTCAGAGGGCCCCGCCGAGCCCCTCCGAGGGGCCCCTCAGAGGGGCCTGTTGGCCCTGATGGCCGACCGGTAGAGTGGCCGATGGCGTAGGGGGACCGACCCCCCCCCTCTCCCTCTATTTTCTTTGTTGCCCCCGCTTTGGGACAATAAAAAAAGAGGGGCACGAGTGAAAAAAATACAAAAAGGGGTATACCTAAAAAAAGTGAAAAAGAGAAAGAAACAAAAGTCGAGGGCTGAAGGCGAGCAGATGGGAGAACGAGAAAAAAAGGGGGGTTTGAGGGTGAGGGCAAAAGAAAAAAATAAACAAGAAAGGGGGGCTGAGGGCTAGAGAATAACGCCAAAAAAGGGAAGCGTCCAACTACTACCGCTGTAGTAGCAGCAGTGTTCACACCAGCAATAGCCTAACGGGCGGAGTTGCAACGACTACATAGTGTGGTGGCTGTGCCAGCGCTGGAGGTTTTGCCTTCTCAGCAGACAACAGATTATGTGTCGGTGGCGATCTCCACTTCGAGACGTGTCCTGGACCGACGTCTCCTTGGGGCTTGTGGATTCATTTGCGAACTTCACTCCGTAGAATTCGAGTCTTACCATCTCCGAGGGCTGGGTTGTCTACCGCTTGGAGCAGCAGCCACGTCTGCAACCGCCACTCCTCATCTTGGAGTAGTCTTCGCTCTATTAGTGGCACCAGTATTAGTGGCCGCAGTTAGTCGGTCTCCAGTCTCCAGGCATGCTGTGGTAGTGCAGCACGTCCCGTCTGGTCACGTTTTCTGACCCGGATGCCGTGACCTCCAAGAGTGACAGTACCTACTGGCCTCATTCTCTCCCGTGGCTTGGTGTTTACCACCGGGAGTAGGTGCCCTCAGTACCTATCCATGGTCCAGTACATGAGATGAGTGCGCGGACATCTGAGCAGGCGCCATGCGCGTTCGCCTGTTACTACTGTGGTGATGGACGTCATGGTTGGCGTCGCTGTTGGAAGCGCCCTCCCGGCTCGTATCCACCTTGGCTATAGCCTCGTCCGAGCCTGCGTCCTCCATAGCATACGGATGTGCCGACGTTGGTAGATCCTCTAGCTGGACCTCTGGCAAGCATATTTGCCGAGATCCATGGCCTACGACAAACGGTGCAGCGGCTTTGTGACCTCGTCGTCACTGAGCGTGCTTCCGCAACTCGTTTGTCGATGGCCTCTTCGATCACATCTCCTCCATCCCCTCCTCCTTCTTTATCCAATGGTATACCTTTAGCTCCACCTGCCAGTGAGTACCAGGCTGCCAACATCCTTTTGATCCACCACTCTGCTACAACCGCGATGCTACCTCGCGCGACATGTCTTCATGCATTCGTTCCAGTCGAGTGACCCCGTGACGTCAGCGTCAGTGCTCCGCACGCCGGACTTGCACCGGTTATGACACATCCTCCACCTCCTCGGCCTCCATTGCTGTACCTATGGAGGGGGAGTGTGGTCACCGCCCATTGCGTGATGTGACCATAGCGACAGGATCCGCACTCACGTCGGGTCGTCGTGCCAGAGCCTCAGCTCAGGCAGACTCAGATGATACGATGATAACACATGGCGTGGAGTCTGATCCCGACATGGCGTTCATGGTGGAGACTTGCCTGTTATCGTCCGGGCGGGATCCAGATCTTTCACAGCAGCAGGTGGCTTCAGGAAGAGCGCAGACACGGCGTTCTTAGACAGTGCCACTCGCGGCTCCATCTGGTGGAGGCCCACGGGTGGCACAAGAGTTCCGTACGGATTGGGATGCAACTACAGGACTTTTGGTGGAGAGTGTGCAGACGACTAACACCAGACCGGCGGGTGTTGGAGTACCTCGGACGTGTACGTCATCGAGGTCGACATTTACACTGGGGCAGCAGCCGGACATTCTGGAGCAGTAGGTTGCATCAAGAGGAGTGTAGGTCCCGCGTGCTTTGGCAATGCCATTCCTGACTCCGACCGGTAGAGGCCTGGCGGTGGCACAAGAGTCTCGTGCGGATCACGATACCCCACACAGATTTTCAAGAGCGTTGGCGCACGCGACTCACTCCGGCCCGACAGCGGTCATAGTGCATGAGCAGAATCGGCAGGCCGGTCTTTCAGAGGTTGAGGCATTTTGGAGAGCAACAGTTCTGACAGATGTCACTAGGACATGTGCTGCAGAAGACTCAACAGGCTTCACTGTGTCATCCACGCTACCTGAGGACCAGCTGAAGCGTGAGGAGTCCCCCTATGTTCCCAGAGTCTACGTCTCATGCACAGGACAGAGTAGCGACACACATGACGGAGTCAGTTGGTGGTCTTCACTCCATTATCAAGCAGGTGGGAGCGACTAGCCTTCCCGGCAAGACAGTGCGTGAGCGCCAGTTGCGCTTGTTGGTCGCCTTCACGGGCATTGTCGAGACGGAGTCCTACACACCTATTTCCACTACGACGACAGTCGATGATATTGGAGCAAATCCGTACATGCGGATGGAGTCACCTCATCAGGAGGAGCTAAGTTGTGCCCCCTCGTTTTCACCTGTTGGTGTCCCTAATGACCACATCGATGCTGAGAGTGGCGGTACCTGCACGGACGACATTTCCACATGCTCCACGGACTCTAACAACTCCTCCTCCTTCTCTCTCGGCATGCGACCGCTCACTCCTCGCATGACTGACATGAGCTGTGATATGGATGCGACACCTACAGGTGCATCCGATGTTCCAGCGTCCCAGCACATTGTGAGCTTTGTTAAGCCCTAGGAGGATGCAGCAGCACCAGTTCCATTGTCTTTAGCAGCAGTGATGCAGATGGCGCTATACTTACAAGTTGTGCAGTCTACATGTGTAGCATCCAATGAGGCAGATAGTATCCTACACCAGGTCGACATGGGCCACCTTGACATGTCTGAGGCAGATTATGCTGATGTGCATGAGCGTGTAGTCATGCTACAGCGGGAGATGATGGCAGCGCGTGAGCAATCTCAGAGGGGAGCATCACTGCTATTAGCAGGAGCCTTCCGCCAGCAGCATCTGGCACACCTCTTCTCGGGGAGGATCTTGTACGAGCTTCAAGTATGACGTCTGTTGGATACACTATCATAAGAGAGGTGAACGTGCCTTCGAATGCCCCCATCCTCGCTCCTGTCGACCCCATCATCAATCCTCCTTCTACTACAGCCATCACACACCTTCATCCACCCGACTCACCTACCCCATCGTCATCTTCATCCACGAGTGGTGATCCGGTTCGTCGCACCAGGCCTCCTCCTCTGGGAGTAGACCCTTGTGCCTCAGAGTGTGCTATCCCGTATCGGAGGCCAGCTCCGCCACTTCATGCACGTACGCGTGGTGCTCGCCCATTCCATTTCCTCCAGCGTACACGGATGCATCGCGATAGAGCAGAGACAGGAGAGACTGTGAGCTAGGACCCTTGGCAGTCACGCGAGGACTGGTACACCCTAGGTGATGCAGCTACGACGTGAGGAGATGTAGCCAGAGACACCACTTCGTCTTTGTGGGAGGGAGCCGACTCGCACGTGACAGGGAGAGCTATCTCTGCATGATGGATAGACCACATAACTCATCGCCCTGGATCTATTCAGCTAAGACATCAGCATCTCCATCAAGGATATCGCTACCAGCTTCATTTGCCCAAGGGGAGTGTTGTGTTGACCTCGACCTGACGCGACGTCATGGATATGTTGACCTTGTTGTCCGTGATAGCGGCCCTACAACGACAATACTACAACAAAGTACAACGTTGCCCCAACGTTGTGTGGTAGGCCTCTAACATGACCCGGGGCTGACCAAAATGGACATATGGCTCACCAGGGAGGGTTTGACAGGGAACACAATACATTTGCAAAAATTGGAGTTTCAGGTCCGCGTACCACGGCTCATCGGTGGCGACCTACTTTGACGGACAGCGTGACTGCATGTACGGCATCACAGCATGTAATGCATGCATCATACAACTCAAAAAGTGCAAGGCAATGACTGGTTTGTTAACAACATGATCATCGCATTGGACCAATCGCATGAACAACCTCACCTCCAACTTAGCTGATTGCAAGGTCCACGTGTAACCCAACTGCACCATTGAACTGCAGATTTTTTGATTCCTTTTTTTAGCTTTTCTCGATGAAGTGTGTATCAGACTCATCATTTATCAACTTTTGTGCGTGATTCGTTCACCATCCTTGGTTCTTACATCCTCCGCAACCAATAAATGTTGATATACTTTTCCTATGCATCATCTTGCAATGCCAATCTAGGATGACGGGTCCATGGGTTATCCGTGCACCACAACCCGAGGCACACGGTCGCCAAAGTCCTTCCTTTGGTGCATCATATTGCCATGCCAATCCGAGGCATGTGATGTATGGGTTATCCATGCATCCGAGGCTCACGCTCGCCGAAGTCCCCTCGGGAGGACTTTGGCATTCGAAGGGCTCAAAGTGTTATCAGCTTTGGTAACAGCCCACCGTTCTGCTAGCCGTCTGGTGCGACACTTGTGTCGCACCAGTATGGCGTCCCAACCTTCCAGCTCATCGTCTCACCCGTCTCGGGGGGCCAGCTCTACCGCTGGCACCATTCAGTCACCCATTCCTTCATCTGGTCTTACCGATGCCTCCTTCGATGAAAGCGCCAGTGCAACGGTGACTTTTTGACAAAGGAGTTGGGGAAGCACTGTGATCCTGTCCCCACAAAGACAAATAAAGCGGGCTGGCACTGTGGCTCATGCGGCACCATCAAAGGAGGGACCTGTGACTGTATTCGCGGCCATTTTAGTGGCCACAACCACAACATCGGACGGTGCCTGTACCCACCACCCACTGCTCGCGATGCCCTCGGGCTGGAGCAAGTTCCGCCGCCTCCCTCTGGATGGAAGCCTCAAAATGTCAAACTGTACAACGGACTTGGAGCACAGTGGGGAACGAAGGACAAACCCGTGTAGTGGATAAAAATGTGGGAGAAGTACCGGATGCAGGCCTCAGCCGCAGCAGCCGGGGTCATGTTGGAGGCCGACACTGACGACGAGGGGCCTCACCCCAAACAGTCCACCTATCAGGAGAGTCAAGCAACAGCCACTGCCTCAGACGTGGTCCCCATCTTCGACGGGAGGAGGGCTACCTCTTTCTGGCAGACCAACATGGACAAGCACATCGAGCGCGGGTACAATGATAGGTGCCAGCTAAACGTGGTCAAGCTGATGTGCATCCAAGCAGGTCCAATATCATTGTACCGTGAATCGGTTCTCCTCGAGACCCTAAAATGTCTGCTCGGAGGATTTCCAGTGGCTTCCGCCTCCCAAGCCGCACCTGTGTCGTTAAAGATCTGCTTCCCATGCTGGATGAGGAGCTGGAGGAGCTTGATGCTCCCTTGAAGCAAGCATGGGATATCTACGGCTGCTCTGTGGCCGTGGACGAATGGACTGACCGTCAAGTCAGGCCCGTTTATAATGCTATGGCCTACAACGCCTAAGAATCTGTCCACCTCTTCTCACGTGAAGCCAGCGGCCTCAGCAGGGATGCCGACCACACGGCTAGCATGATTGAAGCTACTGTTGGGGCTGTGGGGGTGCAGAGGGTGGTCTTGGTGATATGTGACAACACTTCCACCAACAAGAAGGCCTTTACTGACCTGAAAGAGAAGTACCCGGAGCTGTTATTCCAAGGATGTTGCACGCACAATGTCGACCTCATCATGAAAGACATTGGGAAAAGCGACAGGAGGGCATCCATCATCAACAAGTCTGAGAAGGTGGTGTCTTACGTGCTCAATAAGGACCTACCGCGCTCCTGGCTCCGTGAAAGGACCGACGACAAAATCCTCATGCCACGCTGTGACACCAGATTTGCCTCCACCTTCGACATGGTCACGCGCCTGCTTGACCTGAAGGAAAACTTGGAGACAATGGTGGACACCGACGTGTGGAAGCAGATGGGCATGCAAAAGGATGCATGTTTTAAGGCAACAAAGAAGGAGGTGCGGCGTCTTGTCCGTTGCAGAGTGTTCTAGGTTCAGGTCCGTCAGCTCAAAGATCTACTGGAGCCACTGGTGAGAGCATTGCGGGTGGCTGACAAGAGTGGTGTCTCTGCAGGTGAGATATACGAGGGCCTCCATGACTGTTCAGAGGAGCTCAGGGCACTGGGTGATAAGAAGGGCAGGAAACCATCCAGGTTGCCCGAGTCCTATGTGAAGTTTGCTCTAGGCAGGCTGAATCCACGCTGGACAAAGGACATGTCATGCCCATTGTATGCCGCAGCCCGCTGCATGCACCCTGAGCATTTTGGCAATGATCTGTCACAGGTGTAAGCCACAATGCAGGCATGGCAGGCTGTGGTAGATGCGCTGGTGCCTGGTGACAAGCATGATGACTTGCTACATGAGATGTCCGCATTCCAGAGAGGTCAGGTCATGGTCCAACCAGTCTCAACTGTCACCGCAGGGAAGAATGCAAAGGCTGTGGCAGCCATGGCCAAGGTTCAGTGCAGGAGGATGACTCCAATGGAGTGGCACATCAACGACATGCATTACATGCCCACATTGCGTGACCACGCCCTGAAAGTGCTGTCTCAGCCTTGTTTGTCATCTGAATGTGAGCGTGTGTTCTTTATGCATGAGTTGGTGCACACTGCATGTAGGAACCACCTGCTCGTCTCAACGCTGGAGTTGCTCGTCCGCTGCAATGTGAGGCTCCGAAAGCACTATTGGAAAAGTGGCGGGCAAGCAACAAAGCAGTTTCCACAAGCAATAGAGGTGGCAGAAGGAGAGGAAGCAGACCATGGAGAGGCCAGTGAAGAGGATGGGGAGATTGCGTTGGAGGGGGACGAGGTGGAGCTACGGAATGAGGATGAAGAGGACGGCACTAAAAGTGACGAGGGTGAAGATGAGGAGGACTTCATCGGTGCCGAGGGAGATGACGACGTCATTGAGCTGGAAGCCAATATCTGTGTTCTGGTTGACTCTCCCATATTACGCCATGCACGTCGTGTACGCATGCGGCAGGAGCTCTCGGCCGTGGCATCTAGAAGCAGGCAGACCAATCGCAGCCAGACTCGTGCAGCAACTACACCAGCTGATGCTGTATCTGATGCAAGAGCTCCTGCAGCAGCAGCTACAGCAGCAGGTACAGCAACAACTACAAAAAATACAGCCGGTGTAACATAATCAACTGCTCCAAAAGCACATTCAACACCTACTTCACCATAAGCAACTACTGGAGCAGAGGCAACTCCTACTTCAGATCCAACTCCTGCAACTCCACCTCCACCGCCACATGAAGCAGGAGGACTAGATTCTCGTACGAGTGGGCAAGATTTTCTTGCTCGTGCCTCAAGCACAAAACGCCAGGCTGCAGGGGAGAAGGCAGCCAAGCGTGTATGCCCTAAGAAGTAGGAAAGCTACATTGTCTCTGACAAATCACTCCTTGAATAAATTTCATAGACATTCTACTCCTGTTTGAATGACTACTGTTTGCAGAATATCATGTACAACATGAAGCTGTTTGACTTGCTTACAATGCGTAGCTATTCCATGCTGAATGTAACGTACAACATGCAGTTGGTAGTTTCATTGACACTGTACTTACAATGCTTATTATTATCTGTTTGACCTGCTTACAATGCCTTGCTAATTATCATAGAATGTAGTGTGTAACATGCATATTGTAGCCAAAATGTGTAACACTGTGCCATGCATGTGCCTCTGTTCACATGTAGGTGAATGGGGCAAAAAATGAGTGGATATACAGTTCATGTGGTAGGAAGTGAAGTTAAACTTTAAATGTGTAGGGTACTCATGTCAAACATCGTTGATGAAAATGGTAAATTTTAGGTTTCTTACATGGTGGGTGCCACAAGAACTGGTGTTGTAAAGGGGCCACAATATTGTCCCCGAAATGGACTACAATGTTGTTCGTTGTCCACAACGTTGTGGCGTTGTACGTGGTACATAGGTCAACATTATGTCATGGGAGATGTGTGGCGAGGTCCATGCTTTGCTATGAGCATCTACAACATCCAGCGTGTGGCTCATGCTACATGCCTGCACAACTGCATGTGGACGATACGACACAGTTGGTTGAGACCCGGACACTTGGTGGGTTGTACAAGTGTCACGAGGAGACGATGTGATTGTGTGTCTTGGTGTGTGTCCATACTGCGTGTGGCATGTGTATGCGAGCTGGGTCGCTCTTAGGAGTCAAGACCCGGACACGTGGTGAGTTGCACCCGTGTTACGAGGAGATCCTCGCATGATCCGGTATTTATATTATGATGTTGTTGTGTTGGGTTGATGGTAGCGGTCTAGACCCAGGCACTGGTACCGCCAGTGTCACGAGGAGACCCGGTTGTCGCCTGACATATGTGTGATGTGCATAACACTGGTTTGTGAACGTGTGCATCACTCCTCTCATGGTCAAGACCCAGACACTTGGTAGCATGTGCCTGTGTCTAGGGAGACCTTAGGTGGGTAGCAGAGGTGTGTGTGTGTGTGTGTGTGTGTAGTTGCCTGGTGCATATTGTGGTTTGGCACACGTTGTTGTTCAATGCCTTCGTTCATTCGTTCAGGCGTGGACGGCTATGTCAACCAGGGGGAGTGTTGGTTTGTGTGGCTTTCACCCGTCACGACCGACACCGCTATTGTACCGATATACCCACATTTGGGGTATATGGTAAAGGAGGGTGTGACAACACGATGGCCCTCCAGACTGTACCGAGACTTCTCCAGCACCTACGGCAGCGTCGGCGAGACACGGTCGATGTTTTCCGGCAGCCTTCTGGGCTTGTCGGGAGCTAGGAGAGTTTTCTCGGTGGGTTGAGACCCGCGCACCCGGTGGACTGTACCGGTGCGACGAGGAGACCCGGTGGCTGTACTAGCGCTTTCGATGTTTGGAAAGCCTTGTGTGATGTCTGGCCGTTCATTCTGAGGTTGTTTGGCACTGCTTCTATTTTCTCGGTGGTTGAGACCCGGGCACTCGGAGAACTGTTCTGGTCCCTGGTAGAGACCACCATTATTGTTATAGTAGTGTATGCAGTGTGTTCTCCCCGCTGACTTGTTTGGGTTCAGCGGGGGTGACGGGGCCCGGTGCGGCTAGCTGTCGGCGCCCCTACTTAAGCTTGCTACAGGCTCATTTGTACTCTCTCCTTGTTCTTTATATTCAGCGTTCCACACTTAGCCAAATTCTTGCCGTCTTGCATCACACTCACACACAGAGCTCATGTTCATTTTTGCATGAGCCTGCATGCCCTAGTTTGTTTCCAATTGCCCCTTTAGCCTGCTTCTCTAGAGGCTCAGTCTGGATGCTTTGGGTTTGTTACTCAAAAGTGTGCGCGCCAGTGTTGGCGCCAGAAAGCAACTCAAAACTGGAAGTAATTGGTTTGGAGTGAAGAATGAACAACAATGTGAGACCCCTCCAAGTTCTACCTCCCTCAAGAGCTCTGTAGAGGTTGTTACTCAGCTAACCAGCCAATCAGAAAATAGTCCTAGACCTCTTTTTTGGTAGGCAAGGTTTTCTTAGTGAGCCCTGCCAGACGGCCAACAGTCAAACACCCGGACGTTGTCTGTTTTGCCTGAAAACTGGACCATACCATATTACCGCCGCTATAAACACATTTGTGCAGTCAAAGATAGCTAGAAAAATATTATGACAGCCCGAACCCAAGCAGTGCCTACGGTAGTCCATTGTGCCAAACAATGCCTTGCAACATGGAACATGGACCCTAGGCAGAGCATGATGCTACAGACCCAGCAGTATGGTCAGATCCAGCCCTGCATGTACGCAAAGAACCTTTGCGATGGCAGTGACCGCTGGCGGCTCAACTGCCAAGGAGGGCTGCCAATGGAGCTCAACACATTGATGCGGGGAGGAGGCTCCAGCAAATTGCAAATAGGCCTTGTTGGTTTGTGTCTCACATCTCTCACTTGTACTTTGTTTGGTCCTCTTGGCTTGTACACATCGACGTGCAGGTGACTGACGGCGAGACCCGAAGCTGATGGAGTGTCATCCGGTGGAGCCAACGCATGCCGAGACCTACACGCGGGTCACTGGAGCCTCTTCCCAACTTTGTGCTGAGCTCCATCAATAGACCTCCTCGGTGGTCGTGTCGCCGGCAGGCACTGTTGCTGCATATACTGCCTACATTCGTCCAGCATCGTGTTTGACTTCATTGTTGCGTTCACAGCGCTATGTCATGCCCTAAATCCGAGTTTCATGATTTTCTGGCATAGTTTCTACCGGGGTTAGCATAAATGCTGCCTGGGTTTAGGCAACCAGAACTCTTCACTACTATATTTCTAGCTGATTTTATCCGCACGACTGCGTTTGCAGTGTGCGTATTATGGTATGGTCTAGTTTTGAGGCAAAACGGATGACGGCCGGGTTTGGACTGCCAGTCATCTGGCAAGGCTCACCGAGAATACCTCCTAGCCTGGAAAAAAGGCTTTTTTCTGATTGGCTCGTGAACTGAGTAACAAGCTCTACAGAGCTGGGGGGAACTATAACTTGGAGGGGTCTCCCATTGTTGTTTATTATTCACTCCTACTCAGTTACTTCTAGTTTTCAACTTCCTTCTGGCGCTAACAGTGGTGTGCGCACTTCCGAGTAACAAACCCAATGCATCCTGACTTAGTCTCTATAGTAGCGAACTTAGCGGATAGCAGACTTAAGCAACGAGCAAGGAAGCCCGCACGCTGCTTAAACAAAGCAGCTGTCCGAACCTGCTGCTTAGTATTTCTAGCTTAGTATCAGAGCCACAGAATAGCAGCAGCAGCAGAAGACTGGCGTACAGGTGCTAGACAACGCAGGCGGACCCCTACACGCGCCAGTGCAGGGGAAATGCTGTCGGATTTTTCCTGGCAGCATTGACGAGCCTGGTGGCGGCGTCAAAATTTTCCCCACGGCCACTGGGCCAGAGGAAATGCTGCCGAAAGTTTTTGGCAGCACTGACCTCCACTTGTGAAGCGAGCAGATGAGCGGCCAGCGACGTCAATCATCGCGACGATGATGCACGTTGACCAGGTGTGATTAATTAGCAAGCACTAAGAGTGGCAGCAGCTTGCAGCATTAGCAGCAGCAGCCAGCACCAGCAGCAGCGCGCGACAGCTTGTAGCAGCAGCAGCAGCCCGGAGCAGCTTGCAGTAGCAACAGGGCATAGCAGCAGCAAGCAACAGCAGTAGCCAACTGCAGCAGCAGCAATAGCGAGTAGCAGCAGCAGACGGCTCCAACAGCAGCAGCAGCGAGCAACAGCGAGTAACAACCTTCAGCAAGCAGCAGCAGCAGGTGCACCTGCAGCCAGCAGGAGCCCGCAACAGCAACAACTACTGCTCGCAACAGCAGCGGCTACAGCTGCAGCTGCTCACATCACGCTCTCTACAGCGAGCTGCAAGCTGCAAGCTGCGAGCAGCAAGCATGCTGCTCCCAGTCCGCAGCAAGCAGTGAGCAGTTATGAGTGAGCTCGCTGCTCCCTACTGGCAACTCGAAGCGAGCAGCAAGCTTCATGTCCAACCAAGTTGAAGAAAAAAAACAAGGGAAGCTAACAAAAATTTACCCCACCCGATAGTTACCTTTGTAGTAGCTACAGCTCCTACCACAGCCGAGCACAAAAGTTTGAGTGATCTTGGGCACAATGTCCGAGCTCACATGATAGAGGCGACAATCTAATAAGCGTCGGTGCTTGGTGGAGAGAACACCAGCAGCAAACACACGTGTAGAAGAGGTAGGAGGAGAAAAAACTAAGAGAATGCAAAAATACACATGGTAAAGATCATCAACAATGGACGCACGATGACATGTATGTCAAGAGCAATCACTGTAGCACATTCAGCAAAGTGCTCAAAAGTAAAACCCATCCTCATGCACGTACAAACAGAGAGCAGGTTGAGCTCAACAGCAATGACAAAGGAAATATCAGAAGAATACAAGGGGCCACACAAATCATCAAACCGCAGAACGCCGACTCCTTGTACAAGCAACCATTGACCAGACCCTGTGCGAGCGGACCAAACGGACACAACGGGACCATCACAATGAAGTCACTATGACGACAATTCATGTGATAGGTGGCACCAGAGTCTATGATCCAGGTGCCTCTCGGCTCATGACCATTTGTCAACATTAAGCAACATGCCATAGAGCACTGTGTCTCTACTGGACATGTAGCAGAGGTCTCAAGACAACAACAAACAGCATGGCTGTATTATTCGTTAAGCCAGTTGGTGCCGTCAGGTCCATTGGCATCGTAAGCCAACTGAGCACCACCATAAGCATCATCAAGAGTAATAGACGCACTAAGACAAGCTATTTCGGGACCAATTGACTGTGACAAAACACTGGCAACTCCCTGAGTATGGACCGCCAGCAATTGACAAAGATCTGCGATGGTGCAACCCTCACGGTCCATATCAGCGCTATTCGTGGAATGGATTGTTGGAAAATCAGGATCTTCATCACCACAAGGCCGATTCCTGATCAGGTGGGACCGATGGACAGATCTCCTCGTCAGCCATCCATTGTCCAAATTTCAGCCAATTTGGATGGCTCGATCTGGAGATATGAGCAAAAGGAGAAAAGTGACATAGATTATGTCACTATCTCACAAGTGTCCTACTTTGTGCTCGGCATGGGCACTTGGGATACAAAAGGCAANTGTTGGAAAATCAGGATCTTCATCACCACAAGGCCGATTCCTGATCAGGTGGGACCGATGGACAGATCTCCTCGTCAGCCATCCATTGTCCAAATTTCAGCCAATTTGGATGGCTCGATCTGGAGATATGAGCAAAAGGAGAAAAGTGACATAGATTATGTCACTATCTCACAAGTGTCCTACTTTGTGCTTGGCATGGGCACTTGGGATACAAAAGGCAAGAGGGCTGGGGGAGAGGTCGCCACTCTCTCCCCCACCCCTTTGCCTACCCTACCGGACTCTACTCTACTGGACTCTGCTCTGCCGCTGGCGGGGTCAGTTACCGTCGTCCAGGAGTCTAACCCGGTACGAGGGCCTACCGCAGCCTCCTATTGATTTGATAGGATACTGCGAACGGCCACCTTATGTTCTGGCGTAATTTGCGGAAGTACAGGTCATGGCCTCGGTGAGGACCGAGTGCAAGTACGAGAGTGCGAGCGTGAGCTCCTCTCGATACGATGGGTGCTGACGTGGCTTCTGGTGGAGCAGCGGAAACACGGACTGAAGATCGGAGCAGATGGACGAGCTGCGACCGAGGCATTGGATCGAGAGAACACAGCTACGGGATCTTTATAAACAAGGGATCGATGGATGGGAGAGCATCGCGTAGACAATGGAGCGATTGCAGCCGTCGCGGGATCGAGAGTACGAGCACGAGCTCCTCTTCACCCGACGAGCGAGAAGATTGACGGAAGCAGAGGACCTGCTGCAAATCCGGACGATCTCGTCCGTGGATCGCACTGAGGGCGCTGGGCATCCGCCAACCTTGGTCGCTCGGTGACTGGGGACACCGACCGGCGTCCGGGACGCTCAAGGAAGACACAAGTGGACCAGACAGACCAAGCTCGTGCATTCTGCTTGCTCTTTGTATTTCCTAGTCACTAGACTAAGTACAAATAGGTAGTAGTTTCATTTGTAGATTGCTTCGTCTGTACTGCACCATTTTTCAAGTATAGCATATCGTTGGAAAGCTCAAGAGACGAGCCGTGTACCTCTGACTTTTGTGTAACCTCTTGAATCGTCAGTGTGTAACAAAAAGAGATTCTTTGCAGCGTACATTTGCAGTGTGTACAACACAGTGGATTCCAGTCACAGTTGTTTGATTTGTTGTATCTCCTGAGACACCTATGATCCTGGAGAAGTGCTAATTTTCACATTTGGTATCAGAGCAGGAGGTGCCTTTACCAGGAGCAGTCATCACCATGGCGTTACTCACAGGAAGCAGCCATCATGATCATTTCAAGATACCAATCTTCAATGGTGACGACTACCAATCTTTTGCGTTCAACATGAAAATGGTATTCATGAACAAGGGACTATGGGGAGTGGTTATCGACCCACCTACAGACGTCGTGGACGCCAACGCCTCCACCGAGGAGAAAATCAGTCACAAAAGGCGATGCGACCAAGCGTTTGCAATCCTGGCCATGCAACTGGAAAAGCGGCTCAAATTTCTCATTCGTGACGACAATGCGGACCTCTGTCCGAGAACTTCATGGCGAGCCCTTAAACGACATTATCACAAGATCAGCGACGATGAGCTGGGTCATCTACTCAAAGGGTTCCATACTCAAAAAATGGAGGAACACACTTGGCTTGAGGATCATATCAGCCATTTGAAAGACCTTTCCAGTCGCATCACAGCCTTGGGTGAAGTCATTTCTGAAAGAGTGCTTGTTTAGACCTTGTTTCAGAGCCTTCCTACACGTTTTCAACACACAGTGAAGCGCTTTCAAACCTCCAACAACGACCAACAGGAAGATGATGAAAAATTTGCACTCATTGGGTCTGCTGTTAAGAGCGCTCTAGACGCCATTGGGAACGCTGTCTCGGAAGCAGCAGCAGCAGTACAAGCAGCAGCAGGACCAGTAGCGGCCGCAGCGGCAGCAGCAGCCAAGCCACATGTGCTGACCATTGAGAAGGCAACACAGGCTCTCATGCTGGACGAAGATGCCTACATCAAAGAAAACGGTGGTGAAGTCGGACTTTATGCAAAATATCAAGGACGACCAGATTGACGAACGAAGAAACACGAGACCTATGGGAACGCTCGTCCTAGCACCAACCAAGGCACTCAAGCCACGTATCAACCTCGACCTGGATATCCTCAACAAGCTCGCAGGCCTTATGTTCATCCAGGGGATCGTATCTGTTGGCGATGCAACAAAAAGGGGCATATCCAACTTGACTGCCCGACTCGTCCAGAGCAACGACCGCGATTCAATGCGCCAACGCGCAACACTCCAAATGCTCTTCTCACTGATGAGAGACCATCAGCCTTTCTTTCAGCTTTCTTAACACTGTTGGCTGATTTTTCTCATCTCATCTCAGGTTTTACAGGTCACAATTCCGCTGACACGCAGCAAAACTCGGACAGTGACTCTATTCCCCAGCTAAATTTCTTCACAGCCGACGCGAACGACTTCGAATAACACCCTTCAGACTCAAGCGGAGCAAACTCTGATTTCTCAATCAATCATGAAAAACCCATCCTGGAAGAACTGGCAATGTGCTCCGTCGACTGTGCTTACCTACTCGCTGCGGGAGTCCTTGCCTGGATCATTGACTCGGGATGCACCAAGCATATGACCTGTCGCAAGGAATGGTTCACCACCTATCCCCAGTATGCACAACCTCGCGGAGTTCGTGTGGGTGATGGACAACTCATTCCAGCCTACGGTGAAGGTACAGTGCGAGTACTCATTACCCTTCACGGGCAGCAGGTGACACGCACCTTCAGCCAGGTCTTATTCGTCCCTGAACTTGCGGCTAATCTCCTATCCATTGGACGCATCAACGACAACGATTTCAAAGTGGTTTTGATTTGGACAAGAACTGCAAGATTCTGGACAACAAAGGGAATCTAGCAACCGTTGCTACTCGCACTGGTCACCTGACAATTCTCAACTCATAGGAGGTACCATCAGCTATGCTGACAAATGAACCAGAAGTCGCATTTATGGCAGCTGTTTCTTCAGACTGCCGTCATCCGACCTCGGCTACTTCCACAGCTGACTTATGGCATCGCCGGCTTCCCCACGTCAACTATGCCACTCTACACAACATGGCACAACAACAATGGGTTCATGATCTCCCATCCAGACTTACGAAGCCATCTGACTCCAAACCATGCAACGGCTGTCTGACAGGCAAACAACATCAAAAACCATTCAAGGCTCATCCAACTACATCAACAACACAAAAACTGGAACTGCTTCACATGGACCTCTGCTACATCAAGGAAGGTTCCCTCTCAAACAAGCACTACTTCCTGGTCACCATCGATGACTACAGCCATTTCGTTTGGGTCAAGTTTCTCCGCTACAAAAATGAAGCCGCTGATATCATCAAGACCTGGATACGGCAGATTGAAAATGAAACCAACCTCACTATGAAGAAAATCAGAACCGACAATGGTGGTGAGTTCCTTTGTCACTCACTCAACTCCTTCTTCCAGCAGAAAGGTATCCAACACCAACGCACTGTTCCTTACACGCCTCAACAAAACGGGAAAGCGGAGCGCATGAATCGGACTCTTCTGGAACGCGCTCGGACAATGCTACACACAGCTGCACTACCATCCGTCTTTTGGGGGGAGGCTCTCTCCACTGCAGCCTACATTACCAACCAACTGTCCACAGTCAAACTTCCCAATGCTACTCATACTCCATATGAAGCATGGACCGGTGCGAAACCTCATCTGGAACACATTCGTATCTTCGGCTGCACCGCTCATGTCTGGCTACGCCCTGAACTGCGCTCCAAGCTGGAGCCGAGGTCTAAAGCCTGTATCCTTCTTGGATATGAAGACAACCACGACATCTACAGAGTTTGGGACCCTGCTACGCACATCGTAGCCCGTACACGACAACCCATCTTTGATGAAACGACATTCCTCAACACAAGGATTCTTCCTACTTCACCCATCGTCACCATACCTATGGACACGGCTCCCGAGCCCATTCAGAAGTTCAACGTTGACCCTGTCGTCGANGCCTGTATCCTTCTTGGATATGAAGACAACCACGACATCTACAGAGTTTGGGACCCTGCTACGCAAACCGTAGCCCGTGCACGACAACCCATCTTTGATGAAACCACATTCCTCAACACAAGGATTCTTCCTACTTCACCCATTGTCACCATACCTATGGACACGGCTCCCGAGCCCATTCATAAGTTCAACGTTGACCCTGTCGTCGATGAACATGCTGATGTGCTTCCTCCAGTGCATCCTCATGAACACACCACTGGAGAATCCCTTTCATCATCAGCACCGGATGCTCCGCCGCTGTCTGCAGCCATTCCTGGTCTTCGTCGCTCCGCCCGCAACCGCACTACTCCAACGTACTTTCAACACGCCATGCTCCACACATCAGATAATGAAGATGACAGAGCTCTCGTCACTCAAGTCGTCGATCCCATCAGCTACAAGGACGCCATGCGTCGACCTGATGCAGCTCTTTGGCGTCATGTCAGCCAATAGGAATTTGATCAGCTTCAAAAACAAGGTACATGGGATCTTGTCCCACAGCCACCGGACCAACCTGTCGTCACTTGCAAGTGGGTGTTTCGGAGAAAACTCAACAGTGCTGGCAAACCTGACCGATACAAAGCTCGCCTCGTGGCCTGCGGTTACAGTCAGGTTCTCAGAGTCAACTACAGTGACACCTTCGCTCCAGTGGCCAAGTATTCCTCCATCCGTGTCATTCTGTCTCTTGCTGCTGCTAACGGTTGGATCCTGCATCAGATGGATGTCAAATGCGCCTTTCTCAATGGAGACCTGAATGAGACCATCTACATGACACAACCCGAGGGCTTTGTGGAACCTGACAAGGCTCATCTCGTCTGTCGTCTCAAGCGCTCCCTTTATGGACTCAAGCAGGCCCCACGCCAATGCAATATCAAGATTCATGAGTTCTTCCTTGGGCAAAATCTGACCCTTCTCCATTCTGACCACTCGATCTACTATCGCTCTGGAGCCAACACCATTGGCATCATTCTCTATGTCGATGACCTCATCCTGTTTGGTCCCACGCTGGACACCATCTCCGCTTTCAAAGATCAGCTGTCTCGGCGTTTTGGGATGAGCGACATGGGTCCCTTGACATATTACCTCGGCATTCAAGTGCATCAACAGCGGAACAGTCACATCGTTCTCAATCAAACCACGTATGCACAACGTGTTGCTGATAAGTTTCAACTCGGTGACGCCAACCCTATGGCTACACCCTTGGCACTTCAACATGGCCTCACCAAAGTCCCCACTCCGGCGGATCTCCTCGCCCCCGCCGACGCCAAAGTTTTTCCCAGCATGGTGGGCTCCCTGATGTATGCCTCTGTTGCCACCCGTCCTGATTTTTTATGCTGTCGGCATCCTCAGCCAAGGCTGCCATAACACCACCGCCGCTCACATCGTTGCGGCCAAACGCAGCGTTCGCTACTTGCGCTCCACCGCCGACCTCGGAATTCGGTACTCTTCCACCGGTGACAACATTCTTCATGGCTTCTGCGACGCTGACCTCTCCGGTGATCACGCCACCAGTCGCTCAACGTCTGGCTACGTCTTCCTTCTCAATGGAGGCCCCGTCAGTTGGCGCTCCAAGAAGCAATCCGTGGTAGCCCTTTCTTCCACTGAAGCCGAATACATCGCTGAGAGCGAAGCCACTCGTGAAGCCGTCTGGCTTCGCATGCTTCTTTCTGAACTCGGCTTCGATCAACTCGCACCTACCACCATCAACTGCGACAACGAGGGCGCCATTGCTCTCTCCGAGGATCCCGTTCTCCATGATCGCACCAAACACGTTTGCCGGCAGTATCACTACGTCCGCGACGCGGTTGCCGACGGTGAGGTTTGCATGCTCTACATTCCTACCGAGCAGCAGTCCGCTGACATCTTCACCAAGCCGCTTTCTGCCGACCGTCATGCTACACTCAGTGCTCGCCTCGGCTTGCTCTCTCTCCCTGCTCCTGCATCCTCTGGGTCCTCTTCTTCCGTCCCCCCCCGCATGAGGCGTTGGGATGGACGAAGATGACCGACGACAATACCGCTCTCCCCTCCCGTTTCCGTGCCCCCTACATGAGGCGTTGGCACGGACGCGGGTTGCGGTTGGCCGCCACGCCCCTCTCCTCCTCGCTCTGCCATCTCTTGCGCTCCCCGCATGGCCTCCCGGGTTCCCCCATATGAGGCGTTGGACCCGGTGGCCGCGCGTCGTGCCTGCGCCTCTCTCCGCTCTTTCGCAATCGCTTCTGCCCCTCTCTCCTGTGTCCTGTTTGCCCCCCCAGCTGTCTCGCGGCTTGCTCCTCGCATCCCGACAAACTGCAGGGTGCGGCTTGCTCCTTGCTACACGCCACATTCCGGGTGCCCTGGGGGCCGCGCGTTCTGTTTTCGCATTTTTGTCCCATTCTTCATCTCGCCGCTCGCTTTCTGCAGTCAAGAAACCGATGGTGGGCTGCGGATGTCGGCCCACCACGGGTCCCAGCCATGTGTGGGGTTTCGATCCCACATGTGTCCGAGCAGGAGGCTCCCCGATGGTACCCCTCCTATATGCCGTACGGCTCTGCCTAGGCATTGGCCCAAGTTGGGTACACCAAGGGTCCATCGGGTGCCTCCTGTTCTGCCATTTTGTTCGGCATCGACTTGGGCCGCCCGGGGGGGGGGGAAGTTTCAACTCTACCGTCGCTGAGCATTTGTGGACGTGCGTGCCCCTGCCTCGCCTTCTCTTCTTCGCTGCCTGCTTTTCCGCTTGCATACCACCCCTTTTCGGGCTTGGCATTCAAGGGGGGGAATGTTGGAAAATCAGGATCTTCATCACCACAAGGCCGATTCCTGATTAGGTGGGACCGATGGACAGATCTCCTCGTCAGCCATCCACTGTCCAAATTTCAGCCAATTTGGATGGCTCGATCTGGAGATATGAGCAAAGGGAGAAAAGTGACATAGATTATGTCACTATCTCACAAGTGTCCTACTTTGTGCTCGGCATGGGCACTTGGGATACAAAAGGCAAGAGGGCTGGGGGAGAGGTCGCCACTCTCTCCCCCACCCCTCTGCCTACCCTACC
>SZWC01000075.1:443443-474618 GCA_023375785.1 Penium margaritaceum
TTGTAAAGCAATTCACGTGGTCCAACTGCGCCCCCATCATGATGGTGTCGAGTGCCCATAGCTGCAAGCCGCCACAAGTATCAAGGCGCTTGTAAAGGTGCATGGCGCGCCTCCAGTTGTCAGTTGCAAGCTCCGTGGGAACCTGACGTAGGGAGTGGAACTCACGTAGTTTGGCCAAACTCTGGGCATGGATCCGTGTAGCGAGAAGTGTCAGGGCCAGCTCCCAGCCTTAGTGCGGATCAACTCCAGTCCCCGTTTTGGTCTCCCCAAGGAAGGGACGGAAGTTGACCACAATCTCTCGCGGCATGTCGTAGAGTAGATCGCTCATCGCCCTTGTTGTTGTCTGAACTTGGTGAGCGTTGTCAGCATGGTACTTGCTGTCGCAGTAAGGCCTCACGCCCTCAGAGTTGGCCCACGCCTGAAACAAGGTCTCCTAGTAATCAAAACCCTTGTGGTATCATAAATAGGGTAGAGGTGACTCAAAGTCCTTCGGTTGCCGCTCCATGGGGAGGATGATCTCAAGCTCAAGAGGTGCTGAATGAGGTATAGGGAGACCAATAGTGAGAGAAACGCCACGAAGGGTGAACGCTACTAAATGACATGCCTGATATTGACAGTGAGAAGGTGGTGGAGTAAAAGGCTATGATCCTTTACGTAGCTCACGAAGACGCCCTTTGAGCACACGGATATCATCCTCACGTGTGTCATCCTCTACCTCCTCCTCATCCCAAGTGTCAACCTGTAACGAGGGGTGTTGAGGCCGTGGCACTGTGTCAGACGTAGAATGCATAAAAAATGGTACAGCACAAGAAGATCCTCCTGGTGGTTATTGTGAGGGCGCCAAATGACCTTGTGGTAACTTCGTAATCTCCTACTATGTGTTGATCTGCTGATACTGCTGCCCGCGCATCTCATCTTGCATTTGATGGAGCTCCTCAATCGTAGGTGACTGCGATTGTAGACTCATGATGCCCCAAGAGGAGGAGGAGGTGGAGGGGGAGGTATCTCTTGGCCCCTTGCCCTTGTCACGCATGGGCGCCACCGTAATGCATTGTATGAGGCAAAACGTAAAAATGCTTCATACGGGAAGCTGACCGTGTTTTTTGAGGAGTTGAAATGTTTATAAAGTTTATCGTTTTGACGTGCAAATCATTTATGTCAGCTGACAATGACGAGCATTCTTACACTAGCAAAAAAACCGCTAGCGTATTCTTACACTGGCGTATGTACACCAACATTTCTAGGAAGCTTCTAGGAAGCTTGTTAGGCCAATATTTGTGTTCTGGTTGACTCTCCTATGTTACACTTTTTGGCTTGGTTGAATAGGCACCGGAGTATCAAACGAGCGGTCGCACGTTCAATCCCCGCGACGGCCGAAATTTTCTTTGTGGCCAAAACTGGGACAGGAAGCTTCTAGGAAGCTTACTAGAGCATGCCTTGAGGATGACACTTGGCGGTCTAAGGACGCGCCAAGTAGGACTGTAGGTTGAGGTTGGCTCTAGTGGAGCCACTACAAGCAGAAGATTTGGCAAAGCACTACAAGTCTTGTACAGCTCTTGCCTTTGAGACTCCTCGCTGAGTGTCCAACCAAAGGTAGACACTAAACAGCAACATGCGGACTTTGTGAGGTTGAATACCAAACAAACCTAAAATGTGGATCCCTTGTTGGAGGGCGATATGTTATCTTGGTTGCAATACCAAGAGCGGTTGGCGGCCTCCCATGTCGAGACCCATTTTCTAGACCGTTGTTATCCCGCGCATTGACAAGGTGTTATGGGCCCACACTTCTCGTTCTAAGGCACGCTTCCAAGACTGACTAGCGCGTGGTCTTGCACGGCGCATAGGTACAACAGGTACACGAGGATCGGACGTCTCCAATCTGCTCCATCGGCTCCATCGGCTTCTTCAGGTAGGGTGCGTGCACGTGGCAAACTAGGGGACGAGGAAGAGCTCTTTCCATGTTGGACAAGATCCTCGAGTCCCAACGGGATTGAGCTCTACCCCTTTCTATAAGTTGGTACAACCCCGAGTCTGATGTCTTACGACGGCACCATCGCCTTAGGCGATCATCAGTGGGAGGGGTATGCAACGGAATCAACTACACCTTTGACAACGGTCACAGTCAGCAGCCTCATCGACCTCAACAAAGCAGAGTAGGAGCAAAGCAGAGAAGATGAGAAACCATAGCAAATGGTGGATCCGACTCAAGCCCGCATTGAGGCGGGTATGTCCAAAATAATGGGGACAGGTTTTCCCTTGTGAAAATGGCAGTTTGAAATTGACATGAATGTGCGTGGCTACCTCGACATCTTAAAAGGGACCAAGACAGAATTCACCGATACAACGGTGACAACATATGGTCAGCCGTATGCGGCTGACCTTGCAGCATGGACGATGAAGAACAACATGGCTCTCGCCATTCTTGTGACGTCCATCAACGAGACTCAAGACTCCCACATCACAGGATGCATGTTGGCTGCTGAGGACAACGCAAAGCTCTCACACGTGCATTAATCGAACGCCCTAGTAGACCGACTCTTCCTCTTCCAAAGGTTGATGTTGATGAGGGTGAGCGAAGGAGAATCGATACCCGCATTTTTGCAGTCATTCAACAACATGCTGCAGGAGGTCGAGCAAATGGAATGGAACGTTGACTCCAACATGTGTGCCATGATCCTTCTAATGGCGTTGCCGGAAAGCAAGGGGTCGGTGATCACCGTATTTGGCCGTTGGAAGGAGGCAGATCTGACGTACAAGGCTGTCGCTGAACACGTCCGCAACGAGTCCATGCAACCAAGTGGCAGTGAGGCAAACATCTCAGCCTATGCCTCTAGCTTCCGCGGACAAGGTGCAAGCTCTCCCTCTAGTCAATGCAACAGCGGAAGCGGTGGCGGTGGAGGGAAAGGCAATGGTGGCGGAAGAGTTCCAAGAAGCCCGGCAATTTCACAACTATGGCAAGGCTGGGCATTGGGCCAGGGACTGCCGTAGTCCCAAGAAAGAAGGCGGGAACAAAGGTGCAAAGGAGAAGAAGGTGCTCACCAACATGATGGCTAGGGGGGCTATCCATGAAGGGTGCAACAATCCTTAGGCCCGGGGCATTCGCCCTTGACTCGGGCACCAACCACCACTCATCAACAGAGAAGGGTGGATTTGTCTCCATGGCCGAATCTGTCATGCGCATCAAGTGTGTAAACGGCAGCGTCGTCCAAGCCATGGGCGAAGGGGACAAGGTGATCACGTGCAACTGAATGGTGCAGCAAAGGCAACCAACCTTCAAAAGGTGGTATACATGCCCTCCTTTGCAGTCAACTTGCTTTCCGTGTCACAAATCACCGACAATAACATGACAGTCGTGTTCACCAATAAGGAAGCAACGGCCCTAAAAAATGAGGACATCCAGATTTTGTACACCAAAGATAACCTCATGCTTCAAGTTCCAAGAGTCGATGGCCTCTACGTGCTTCAAACCAAAGTCACCACGATGTTGGATGAGGGACTTGCATGTGCCACCAAGACTGGCACCGGAGCCAAAGGATGCACCACCGGCGACCGTTGCGGCTGTCACATCAACCAAGGACACTGATGCTGAGCTGTGGCACCGGTGATCTAGTCACATGGCCAACAGCACGCTACAGAAGATGCAGGAGCAAGAGGTAGTCCGCCGAATGGAAGCGTGCACCATGAAGTAGGGCGAAGGTTGTACATTGTGTGAACCATGCCTCCGAGCGAAGGCAAAGACGAAGCCGTTTGGGAGAGGAGGTCAACGAGCAGAGTATGTCTTGGAGCTCATGCACAGTGACGTGTGTGGACCCTTCCGCACACCGTCTAACGGAGAAAGCAAGTACTTCCTGATCTTCATTGATGACCACAGCCGCAAGTTGTTGATCTACTTCCCCAAAACAAAGGGAGAGGTCAAGGAGAAGCTCCTTTAGTTCGTCGCCATGGTGGAGCGGCAAACGTTTAAAAAAGTGAAGACGCTCCAAAGTGACAACGGGGGTGAGTATGAGGCATGCAAGCCTTGGCTCAAGAATCATGGCATCCACCACAAGCAAACCACCCCTTACAACCCCCAAAGCAATGGCGTTGCCAAGAGGATGAACCAGACCCTGCTCGGCATGGTGCGAAGCATGCTCTTCAACGCCAAGCTCCCACCTCGCTTTTGGGCTGAAGAAGCAACAACGGATCGCTACCTCTGGAACCTCACACCAGCGATCGCCTTGCAGAAGCATGGAAAGGAGCAAGATAAGCACCTGAAGACCCTACAAGAAGCATGGTCGGGAAATAAACTTAACGCATCTCATCTGAAAGTATCTGGGTCAACTTCATGGGTGAAGATCCAGTCGGAAGAAGGTGGAGGCAAGATGGACGCACGTTCCAGGAAGTGCGTCATGATTGGGTATGACACATCACACAAAGCCTATCAGCTCTAGGACCATGCAGGATGCAAGCTAGTGATGAGCCGCGGCGTTGTGTTTGACAAATGAACCCTTGAAAAGGGAGAGCTGCTGGACCCAAACCCGCGCCCAAAGCGGGAGAGTGGATAATGTTGCTTGAGTCCGGAGACCAAGCACCCGCCAACTGGCTCGCTTTGCCAGCAGGTGGTGGGAATGGGAGAGTAGCTGTGGAGGATGACGGCGCATCTGACATGGACGCTAATACCGAGGCGTCCGCGGCTTCTGAGTCTGACTTGGAGTCTAACGACTCTTCTGACGATGACGACGACGACAAACCACCACCTTTGGAAGCATCAACACCAAAGCAAGAAGCTGCACCAGCAGTCCAGCACAGTTTCCGACCAAAGAAAGAACCTTTACGGTATGAGTATATTTGGACCGGCCTTTGCTGGTTGTGCATGGCTTAGGAAGAGCCATCAACAGTGGCGGAGGCAATGAATGGCCAAGATGCGGCCAAGTGGAAGGAGTGAGTGGACAGCGAGCTTGCGTCCATTGCCAAGAATGGCACGTGGGTACTAGTGGATAGACTCGAAAAAGCCCGCGTGTTTGGATCCAAGTGGGTCCTCCGAGTGAAGAAGAACCAAGACGGCAGCATTGACAAGTTCAAGGCAAGGATAGGGGCTAAGGGGTTCTCTGAACGCCCGGGCTCCGAGTACGATGAGACGTTCGCGCCCGTCATGACCTTTGCCCCCATCCGCTCCCTCCTTGGCATTGCAGCCACAAAGAACCTGAAGATACACCAAATGGAGGTCAAGACAACTTTCCTTTATGAGAAGCTTGACAAGGAAGTGCTCATGGAGGTGCCTAAATGAGTCAAAGCTCCAACGTGCAAAGTGTGCAGGTTGGTAAAAGCGCTGTGCGGGCTAAAACAAGCCCCAAGGATGTGGTACAAAGAGATGGACGGTTTCATGACCGGTCTCTCCCTTGCGCATTGCCAGAATGACCTGAGCATGTAAGTGTACAATGATGGGAGAGGGCTGATGTTGGTTGCGTTGTACGTGGATGACCTGATCACCTGCTTGTCTTCGGTCAAGCTGTTGGATAAGCTAAAGTCTGACCTCAGCAAAAGGTTCAAAATGAAGGATATGGGTTCTCTCGAGTACTACCTTGGGATTGCCATCCACCTCCACCAAGTAGCAGGCACCATCAAACTCAACCAAACCAAATACATCGGTGAAGGCCTCCATGATGCCAAGCAACAAAGCAGAAAAAAAGGGAGATGTAAGGCATTCCCTACCAGTTCGCCGTGGGTAGCATCATGTATGCCATGGTAGGGACTCGTCCGCACATGTGTTATGCTGTAGGACAAGTGAGCAGATTTGTGGCCAACCCTCGGCCACAACATTGGCAGGTAGTCAAGCACATCTTGTGCTACCTACAAAAGACACATCACATGGGGCTCGTCCTTGGAGGCGAAGAAGGAACAGAACCCCTTTGCTTGAAGTGCTACATCAATACTGACTGGGGAGGAAATCTCGATGATAGGAAATCCACCTCTGGATACGTGTGCATCTTGAATGGCGCTGCCATCTCATGGGCCAGCAGGAAGAAATATTGTGTTTATGTGTCCACGGCTGAGGCAGAGTATGTTGCTTTGTCAGAGTTTTGCAAGGAGACTCAATGGTTGCGCAGCTTGCTTGGCAAAATGATAGTGCTACAGAAGGACGCCATGGTCGTACACATGGACAACATGAGCGCCATCTTGATGGCTGAAGATGATATCATCTCCCGGAAAGCGAAGCAAATCGACATACGTTACCACTACTCATGTGATCTCTTCATGAAGAACGTGGTGGAATTGCAGCACTGTGGAACACGGAGCATGCTTGCTGACTGCATGAAGAAGTTGCTGGAGAGCGACTTGCACTATGTAGGCATTTGTGGATTCGGCATGAGGAGTGCGGGAGTGGAAGGGTGAGCCACAAGGCATTGATGGAGCCCAGTAAGCAACAGATGGACGGAGGTGAAAGGGAGAGATTTATTAAAATAGTATGCACCTTGTCCACTGCCTAACTGGCTAGCTACACATACAAAAAAGGCATGCACTTCTCTATGGAGTATGTTCCCTTGGTCTGTTGTGAGATGGGCCAGGAATGCAATGTCCATAATGGGTATGTCCCCTGTGGCTCATCATAGGAACCATACCTTTTTGGCTTGGTTGAATAGGCACCGGAGTCTCAAATGAGGCCGCAATTTTCTTTTTGGCCAATACTAGGAGAGGAAGCTTCTAGGAAGCTTACTAGAGCCTGCCTTGAGGATGACACGTGGTGGTCTAAGGACGCGCCAAGTAGGATTATAGGTTAAGGTTGGCTCCAGTAGATCCACCACATGAAGAAGCTTTAGCAATGCTCTATAAGTATAAAAGCCCGTACCTTGCATGCATCCATTTATAGGTCTTGCATATGAGACTCCTCACAGAATGTCCAACCAAAGGTAGACAATAAAGACCAACATGCAAACTTTGTGATGTTGCAAACCAAATGAACCTGAAGTGTGGATCCCACGTTCGAGGGTGATATGTTATCTTGGTTGCAATACCAAGAGCGGTTGGTGGCCTCCCATGTCGGGACCCGTTTTCTAGACCGTTGCTAGCGCATTGACAAAATCATTGGGAATTTAATCAAAGACAAACCAAAGTGTATTAGGGTTTTCCTAAGGCTACTAGACAAATTTTGCGGCTCTCTGATGTGTTTTCAATTAACCCTAATTTTGCCGCCCACCACCGGAAAATTTGTGAAAGCTCACAGAACACTGTACCTTGGAGCTATAAAACCATTGGGAGTTGAATCAAAGGAAGACCATAGTGTATTGGGGCTTGCCTAACACTACTATAAACATTTCACGTCTCATTAATCTCTTTGTGATTGACCCTGGTTTTGCTGCCCCCACCGGAAAATTGTGGGTGTACACATAGCACTACGCCTTCGGGCTGTGAAACCATTGGGAATTCAATCAAAGCAAAACCATAGTGTATTTAGGACTGCCTAAGGCTACTAGAAACATTTTACGATGTGCTGATTTGTTTCCTATTGACCCTGTTTCATGTTCCCCCACCAAAAAAATCGTGGGTGCGCACAAAGCACTACGCATTGAGGCTGTTAAACTATTGGCAATTCAACCAAAGCAAAACTATAGTGTATTGGGGCTTGCCTAGGGTTACTAGAAACATTTTACGGCTCCCTGATCTGTTTCTTATAAACCTTGATTCCACCGCCCCCACTGGAAAATTTATGGGTGTTCACATAACAATGCGCTCGAGGGCTCTGAAAACATTAGGAATTTAATCAAAGATAAACCACAGTATATTGAAGCTTGCCAAAGGCTACAACAAACATTTTACAGCTCACCGATCTGTTCCAATTGACCCTAATTCTGCCACCCCTACTGGAAAATCATGGGTGCGAACAAAGCAATGGGGCTGTGAAACCGTTGGAGACATAATCAAAGCAAAACCACTGTGCATTAGGGCTTGCCTAATGCTACTAGATAAACTTTATGGCGTGCAATTCTGTTTTTGATTGACCCTGATTCTGCCATCCCTACCAGAAAAATCAAGGGTGTGCACAAAACACTATGCCTCTGGGCTGAGAAACCATTGAGAATTTCATCAAAGCAAAACCATAGTGTATTGGGGCTTGCCTAAGCCTACTAGAGAAATCACATGTTGCACCAATCTCTTTCGGAATGACCCTGATTCTGCCGATCCCACCAGAAAATTGTCGGTGCGCACAGAACTTTGCACCTTCCCGTTGTGAAACGATTGCAAATTTAATCAAAGCAAAACCAAAGTGTATTGGGGCTTGCCTAAGGCTACTAGAAACATTATACGGCTTGCGAATCTGTTTCCAATTGACCTTGATTCCGCTTTCCCCTCTGGAAAATTCATGGGTATAGACAGAGCACTATGCCTTGGGGCTGTAAAAGCATTGGGAATTTATTCAAAGCAAAACCACCGTGTATCGGGGCTTGCATAAGGCTACTAGAAACATCATATGGCTTGCAATTTCCGATTGACCATGATTCAATTTCCCCCGCTGGAAACATCGTGGGTGTGCACGGAGCATTGCGCCTTGGGGCTATAAAACCATTGGAAGTTTAATCAAAGCAAAACCACAGTGTATTAGGGCTTGCCTAAGGCTGCTAGACAAATTGGACGGCTTGTTGATTTGTTTCCAATTGACACGAATTTCTCCACCCCCACTGGAAAAATCATGGATGCAAACTAAACACTGCGCCTTGGGGTTGTGAAACCATTGGGAATATAATCAAAGCAGAACAACGCTGTTTGGGCTTGCCTAAGGCTCTATAAAACCTTTACGGTTCGCCGATCTGTTTTTGATTGACCCTGATTCTGCCGCCCCCACCAAATAAATGATGGGTGTGCACAAAGCACTACGCCTTGGGACTATGAAACCATCAGAAATTTAATGAATGCAAAACCACAGTGAATTGGGCCTTGCCTAAGCCTACTATAACATTTTACAGCTTGTTGTTTTTTATTCACCCTGATTCTGCCGCCCTACTGGAAAAATCATGGGAGCGCACAGAGCACTACGCCTTGTTGCTACGAAACCATTGGGAATTAAATAAAAGAAAGCCCACAGTGTATTGGGGCTTGTCTAAGGCTACTATAAACAATTTATGGCGTGTCTGTCTGTTTCGGATTGACCATGATTCCGCCGTCCCCACCAGAAAAATCGTGGGTGCGCACAAAGCACTACACCTTGGGGCTGTGAAACTATACGGCATTTAATCGAAGCAAAACCACAGTGTTTTTGGGCTTGTCTAATCCTAGAAGAAAAATATTACGGCTCACCAATCTATTTAGGAATGACCCTGATTCCACCACCCCCGTCGGAAAAATCCTACATGTGCATTGTGCTCTGCGCATTGGGGCTGTGAAACCATTAGAAATTTAATCAAAGCAAAACCACAGTGAATTGGGCCCTGCTCAAGGCTACTAGAGACATTTTACAGCTTGTCGATCTATTTTACGATTGACCCTAACTCCGCCGCCCCCACCAAAAAAATCATGAGTGCAAATAGAGTACTGCGCCTTTGGGCTCTGAAACAATTGAAAATCTGATAAAAGAAAAAACACACTATATTAGGGCTTGCCTAAGGCTACTAGAAACATTTCATGGCTTGCCAATCCGTTTCCAATTGACCTTGATTCCGCCACCCCCAATGGAAAAATCATGGGTGCGCAGAGAGCACTGCGCCTTACGGCTGTGAAACCATTGGGAATTTAATCAAAGCAAAACCACAATGTGTTAGGGCTTGCCTAAGGCTACTATAAAACTTTTACAGCTTGCCAATCTATTTCTTGTTGACCCTAGTTCTGCCACCCCAACTGGAAAAACCATGAATGCTCACAAAGCACTTCGCCTTGGGTCTTTGAAACCATTGGGAAATTAATCAAAGCAAAACCATAGTATATTTGGGCTTGCTGAAGGCTACTAGAGACGTTTCACAACTAGCTGATCTGTTACCAATTGACCTTGATTTTGCCGCTTCCATTGGAAAAACCGTGGGTACGCAGAGAGTACTATGCCTTTGCGCTATGAAACCATTCAGAATTTATTTTTAGTGGAAGGCGATTCAGCTGGCGCCTCGGCTAAACAAGCACGTGATCGGCGTTGCCAAGCTATCTTACTACTCAAAGGTGTGCCTCACCTATTGCTGCGGCTAAAGTTTCCAACCCTACCGGGCCCCCGAAAAATTTCGTCAAAGAAAAACCACAGTGTATCTGGGCTTGCCTAGGGCTACAAGAAACATTTTACTGCTTGCCAATATGTTTTTGAGTGACCCTGATTCCGATGCCCCCATAAAAAAAAATCACGGGTGCGCACAGAGCACTGTGCCTCAAGGTTGTCAAAGCATTGGGAATTCAGTCAAAGCAAAACAATAGTGTATAGAGGCTTGCCTAAGGCTACTATACACATTCCATGGCTTGCAGATAGATTTCCGATTGACCCTGAGTCTGCCTTCCCCACCGGAAGAATTGTGGGTGCTCACAAAGCACTGTGCCTTGGAGCTATGAAACCATTGAGAACTGAATCAAAGCAGAACCACAGTGTATTGGGGCTTGCCTAAGGCGACAAGAAACATTTTACAGCTTCCCAGTCTGTTTGCAAATGACCCTGATTCCGCCGGCCCCACTGGAAAGATCACTTGCGCGCATAGATTAATGTACTTGAGGGCTGTGAAACCATTGGGAATTTAATCAAAGATTAACCACAATATATCGGGGCTTGCCCAACGCTACTAGGAACACTTTATGGCTCGCCGATCTGTTTATGAGTGACCTTGATTCCATCGGCGCCACCAAAAAATTCATGGCTGCGGACAAGGCAACGGGGCTGTGAAACCATTTGAAAGATAATCAAAGCAGGACCACACTGTTTTAGGGCTTGCTTAAGGTTAATAGACGAACTCTACAGCTCACCGATTTGTTTTTGATTGATCCTGATTGTGCTGTCCCACCATAAACATTTTTCGTGCACAGAAAGAACTGTACCTCACGGTTGAAAAACCATTAGGAATTTAATGAAAGCAAAACCATAGTGCATCGGGGGTTGCCTAAGCCTACTAGAGAAATTTTACGTCTTGCCGATCTGTTTCTGATTGACACTGATTCCGCCAGTCACACCAGACAAATTGTGGGTGCGCACAGAGCATTGCACCTTGGCACTATGAAATGATAGAAAATTAATCAAAGAAAAATCAAAGTGTATTGAGGCTTGCCTGAGGCTACCACAGACATTTTACAGCCCGCTTTTTGGTTTTTGATATACCTTGATTTTGCTGCCCTCACCAGAAAAATTGTGGGTGTGCATAGAGCAATGTGCCTTGGTGCTGTGAAACCATTGGAAACTTAATGAAAGCAAAACCATAGTGTATGAGGGCTTCCCTAGGGCTACTAGAAACATTTTACGGCTCGCCGATCTCTTTCCAACTGACCAAATTTTGCCGCCCCAACCAGACAAATTGTGGATGCGCACAGAGCACTTCGCCTTGGGGCTGTGAAACCATTGGGAATTTAATCAAAACAAAATAACAGTGTTGGGGCTTGCCTAAGGCTACTAGAAAAATTTCATGGCTCGCCAATCAGTTTCAGATTGACCCCGATTCTGCCGTCCCCATCGGAAAAATCGCGAGTGCGGACAGAGCACTATGCCTTGGGACTGTGAAACCATTGGGAATTTAATCAAAGAAAAACCAAAGTGTACTTGGGCTTGCAGAAGGCTACTACAAACATTTTACCGCTTGCCGTTTCTGATTGACCCTGATTCCATCGCCCCCACCGAAGTATCGTTGGTGCGCACAGAGTAATGCGCCTTGGGGCTGTGAAATCATTTGGAATCCAATCAAAGCAAAACCAAAGTGTATTGGAGCACGTCTCAAGCTACTAGAAACATTTTACGGCTTGCACATTTGTTTCTAATTGACCCTGATCTGCGGCCCCCACCAGAAAAATCGTGGGTGCTCAGAGAAAACTTCGCTTTGGGACTGTGAAACAATTATGAATATAATGAAAGCAAAACCACAATGTATTGGGGCTTGTCTAAGACTACAAAACATTTGTACAGCTTGACAATCCGTTTCCAATTGACCCCGATTCGGCCACCCAAACTGGGAAAATTGTGGATGCGCATAGAGCACTGTGCCTTTGAGCTTTGAAACCATTGGGCATTTCATCAAAGCAAGACCATAGTGAATTGAGGCTTGCCTAAGGTTACTAGAAACATTTTACGGCTTTCCAATCTGTTTTTGATGAACCCTGATTTTGCCACCTCCACCGGAAAAATCGTGGGTGCGCATAGAGCACTACACCTTGGGGCTGTGAAACAATTGAAAATTTAATCAGAGACAAACCACAATGTTTTAGGGCTTGCCTAAGGCTACTAGATAATTTTATTTTGTTGTCAACCTGTTTTTTATTGCCCCTGATTCTGCCCCCCCCCCCACCGGAAAATTTGTGAATGCTCAGAGAAAACTACACCTTGGGGCTGTGAAACCATTGGGAATTGAAACAAACCCAAACCAAAGTGTATTAGACCTTGCCAGAGGCTACTGAAACATTTTATGGCTTGCTGATCTGTTTGTGTTTGACCCTGATTTTGCTGCCCCCACCAAAACAATCATGGGTGCGCACAACATACTACGCCTTGGGGCTGTGGAACTATTGGGAATTGAATCAAAGAAAAAACACAGTGTATTTTGGCTTCCCTATGGCTACTATAAACTATTTACGGCTTTCCAATCTGTTTCTGATTGACCTCGATTCCGCCGCCCCCACCAGAAAAATCACAAGTGCGCACATAGCACTGCGCCTTTGTGGCTGTGAAACCATTCGTAACTTAATCAAAGAAAAACTAGAGTGAATTTGGGTTTTCCTAAGGCTACTAGAAGCATTTTACGGCTTTCTAATCTATTTTTCATAGACCCTGATTCCGCCGCCCCCACTTAAGAAATTGTGGGTGCGCACAGAGCACTGCGCCTTGGGATTGTGAAACTTTTAGGAATGTAATCAGAGCAAAACCATAGTAATTTAGGGCTTGCCTAAGGCTACTAGAAAGATTTTATGGCTTGTTGATCTGTTTCAGATTGATCCTGATCCCGCCAACCCCACCGGAAAATTTGTGAATGCTCACAGAGTACTACGCCTTGGAGCTGTGAAACCATTGGGAATTTCATCAAAGCACAACCACAATGTATTAAGCCTTGCCTGACGCTACGAGAAACATTTTACTGCTTGCTGATCTGTTTGTGATTAACCCTGATTTCGCTGTCCCCACCGATGAAATCGTGGGTGCGCACCGAGCACTTTTTGTTGGGGTTGTAGAACCATTGGGAATTCAATTAAAGAAACACCACAGTGTATATGGGCTTCCCTGGGGCTACTAGAAATGTTTTACGGCTTCCTGATCTATTTCCAATTGACCCCGATTCCGCCACCCCCACCGGAAAAGTCGTGGATGTGCACAAAGCACTGCGCCTTAGGGCTATGAAACCATTTGGGATTTAACTAAAGAAAAACCACAGTGTATTGGGGCTTTCCTAAGGCTACTAGAAACATTTTACGGCTCACGTATCAGATTCTGAGTAACCGTGATTCCACCGCCCCCACCAGAAAATTTGTGGGTGCGTACACAACACTGTGCCTTGGGGCTATGAAACAATAAGGAATTTAATCAGAGAAAAAATCATAGTGTATTGGGGCTTTTCTAAGAATGCAAGAAAAAAGTTACGGCTCGTCGGTCCGTTTCCGATTGACTCTGATTCCGCCACCCCCACCAGAAAAATCATATATGCACACCGAGCATTACGCCTTGGGGCTGTGAAACCATTGGAAATTTAACCAAAGCAAAACCACAATGAGTAAGGCTACTAGAATCATTTTATGGCTTTCTGATCTGTTTTGAATTGACTCTAATTCCGCCGGCCCCACCAGAAAAATTGTGAGTGCGCACAAAGCAATGTGCATTGGGGCTGTAAAACCACTGGGAATTTTATCAAAGCAAACCCATATTGTATTGGGGCTTATTTGAGGCTTCTAGAAACATTTTACGGCTTGTTGATCTATTTCCAATCGATCCTGATTCCGCCGCCCCCAGTGGAAAAATCATGGGTGCGCATAGAGCAGTGTGCCTTGGGGCTGTGAAACCATGGGGAATTCAATCAAAGAAAAACCACAGTGTATTGGGCCTTATATGAGGCTATTATAAACACTTTACGGCTTGCTGATCTGTTTGTGATTGACCCTAATTCTGCTGCCCCAACCAAAAAAATTGTGGGTGCGCACAAAGCACTACGTCTTGGGGTTGTGGAACCATTTGGAATTTAATCAAAGTAAAACCGCAATATATTTGGGCTTTTCTTAAGCTACAAGAAGCATCTAGGGCTTCTTGATCTAATTCTGATTGACCCCGATTCCGGCGCCCCCACCAGAAAATCATGGGTGCACACAGAGCACTGCGCTTTGGGGCTGTGAAACCATTGGGAATCTCATCAAAGCAAGACCACAGTGTGTTGGGGCTTGCCTCACGCTACTATAAAAGTTTTACGGCTCCCTGGTTTATTTACAATTCTCTGATTCCACCGCCCCCACCAGAAAAAAATGTAGGTGCGCAAAGAGGACTGCGCCTTGGGGTTATGAAATCATTGGGAACTTAATCAAGGAAAAACTACTGTGTATAAGGGCATGCCTAAGGCCACTAGAAACATTTTACTGCTCACTGATCCATTTCCGATTCACCTTGATTTTGCCGCCCCCACTGGAAACGGTGTGGATGCGCACTGAGCATTATGCCCTAGGGCTATGAATCCATTGGGAATCTAATCAAAGGAAAACAACAGTGTTGGGACTTGCCTAGGGAAAACATAAATTGTGACCACCCGCTTACCTATTTCTGATTGACCCTGATTCTGCCTCCCCCACCAGAAAAATCACGATTGTAAGGAGAGCACAGCGCCTTGGGGCTGTGAAACCATTAGGAGTTCAATGAAATCAAAACCAAGTGTATTGGGCCTTGCCTAAGGCTACTAGAAACATTTTATGACTTGCCGATTTGTTTTCAATTGACCCTGATTCCGCAGCTCCCACCAATGCAATTGTGGGTGCGCATACGGCACTGCGCCTCGGGGCTTTGAAACCATTGGGAATTTAATCAAATAAAAACAAAAGTGTTTAAGGGCTTGCCAAAGGCTACTAGAAAAGTTTTGCAACTTACCAATCAGTTTCCAATTGACCCTAATTCTGCCGCCCCCACGGAAAAATCGTGGGTGTGGAGAAAGCCTATGCTTTGGGGCTGTAGAACCATTCGGAATTCAATCAAAGCAAAACTATAGTACATTGGGGCTTACGAAAACCTGCGACAGAAAATTTTACGCCTCGCAATTCTGTTTCTGATTCACCCTGATTTGGCCGCCCCCACCGGAAAAATCGTTGTTATGCACAGAGCACTACGTCTTGGAACTGTGAAACCATTCTGAATTGAATGAAATCAAACCCAAAGTTTATAGGAGCTTGCCTAAGGCTACAAGAAACATTTTACGCCTTGCCTATCTGTTCCCATTGACCTTCATTCCGCCGCCCCCACCAGAGGAATAGTGGGTGGGCACATAGAATTTAGCATTGGGGCTTTAAAACCAGTGGGAAGTTCGTCAAAATCCAACCACAGTGTACAAGGGCTTGCCTAAGGCTACTATAAAAAAATGTGCGGCTCACCAATTTGTTTCCGATTGACCCTGATTCCATTGCCCCCATAAGAAAAATTATGGGTGCGCACAAAGCACTCTGCGTTGGGGCTGTGTAACCATTGGAAATTTAATGAAAGCAAAACCATAGTGTATTGGGGCTTGCCTAAGCCTACTAGAGAAGTTTTACGTCTTGACGATTTGTTTCTGATTGACCTTGATTCTGCCACTCTCGTGAAAATGGTGGATGCGCACAAACCACTGCGCATTGGGGCTGTGAAACGGTTGCAAAATGAATCAAAGCAAAAACAAAGCGTATTAGTTCTTGTCTCAAGCTACTAGAAATATGTTAAGGCTCGCCGATCTGTCTCAAATTGACCTTGATTCTGCTGCCCCCACCGGAAAATTTGTGGGTGCGTACAGAGTAGTGCATCTTGGGGCAATAAAATCATCACGAATCAAATTGAAGCAAAGCCTCCATGTATTAGGGCTTGCCTAAGGCTTCTAGAAAAGTTTAACGACATGCCAATCTATATGTGATTGACATTGACTTTGCCGCCCCCACCGGAAGATTCGTGGATGTGCGCTGAGCACTTCACCTTGGGGTTGTGAAACCATTGGGAGTTGAATGACAGAAAAACCACAGTGTTGGATCTTGTCTAAGGGTTCTAGACAACTTTTATGGCTTGTCAATCTATTCCCCATTGACCTTGATTCTGGTACCCCCACCGGAAAAATCATGGGTACGCACAGAGCACTGCACATTGGGGCAATGATGAGATTGGGAATTGAGTCAAAGCAAAACCATAGGGTGTTGGGGCTGGCCTGAGGGTATTAGAAATATCTCATGACTTGCTCATCTGTTTCCAACTCACCTTGATGCTGTTGCCCCCACCAAAACAGATATGGGTGCGCATAAAGCACAACACATTGGAGCTATAATACAACTGGAAGTTTTAATCAAAGAAAAACCATAGTGAATTGGGGATTGCCTAAGTCTACTATGTACATTTCATAGCTTGCCGATCTGTTTCCGATTGACCCTGATTCTGCCACCCACACCAGAAGAATTGTGGGTGCGCTCTGAGCATTGCACATTGGGGCTGTGAAACCCATGGGAATTTATCAAAGGAAAACCACAGTGAATTGGGGCTTGCCCAAGGCTACTAGAAACATTTTCCACCTTCTCAATCTGTTTCCAACTAACCCTTATTCCACCGTCCCCAATGGAAACATCGTGGGTGCATACAGAGCACTATGCCTTGGGGCTATGAAACCATTGGGAATTTAATCAAAGCAAAATGATAGTATTTCAGGGTCTGCTTAAGGGTACTAGATGAATTTCACTGCTCATCAATCTGTTTTTGATTAACCCTGATTCCGCCGCCCCCAACGAAAAAATCGTGGATGCGCGGAGAGCAATGCGCCTTGGTGAAGTGAAACCATTAGGATGAGCAATGTGCCTTAGGGTTGTGAAACCATTCTTAATTTAACTGAGGCAAAATAACACTGTACTAGGGCTTGCCTATGGCTACTAGAAACATCTTACGGCTTGCAGATCTGTTTCCAATTGACCCTGATTCCACCGCCCCACCCAACAAATTATGAATGCGCACATAGCACTGCACCTTGGGGCTCTGAAACCATCATGAATTTAATAAAAACATAACCACAGTGTATTAGGGCTTGCCTAAGGCTACTAGAAAAATTTCACCCTTTACCGATGTATTTTTTATTGACCCTAATTTGGTTTGCCCCACGTGAAACATTGTGGGTGCGCACAAAGCACTGAGCCTTAGGGCTGTGAAACCATTGGGAGTTTAAGCAAAACCACAGTGTGTTGCGGCTTGCCTAAGGATAGTAGAAACATTTTACGCCTTGCTGTTCTGCTTCCAATTGACCCTGATTCCACGGCCGCCACAAGAAGAATTGTGCGTGTACACAGAGCACTACACCTTAGGGCTATGATACCATTGGGATGTTCATCAAAGCAAAAGCATTATGTTTTAAGGCTCTTTGAAGGCAATTAAAAAAATTTTATGGCTCGGCGATCTGTTTCTGATTGACTTCAATTTTGCCGCGCCCACTTGAAAAATCATAAGTGTGCACGTAGCACTGCGCCTTGAGGCTGTAAAACCGCAGGGAGTTTAATCAAAGAAAAACCACAGTGTCTTACGGCTTGCCCAAGTTTAGTAAACAAATTTTATGGCTTGTTGATCTGTTTTCGCCGGCCCTACCGGAGAAATGGTGGGTGCGCACAAAGCACTATGTCTTGAGGCTATGGAACCATTGGGAATTCAGTCAAAGCAGACTCATAGTGTACAAGGGCTTGCTTAAGCCTACTAGAGGGATTTTACATCTCGCTGATATGTTTCAGAGTGACTGTGATTCTGTCCCCCTCACCGGAAAAATGGTGGGTGCACACAGAGCACTGTGCCTTAGGGCTGTGAAATGATTGCAAGTTTAATAAAATAAAAACATAAATGCATTAGGGCTTGCCAAAGGCTACTATAAGCATTTTACGGCTTGTCAATCCATTCCTAATTGACCTTGATTCCGCTACCCACACCAGAGAAATTGTGGGTGCGCACAGAGCACTGAGCCTTGGGGCTGCAAAACCATTGGGAATTAAGCCAAAGCAAACCCATAGTGCATTAGAGCTTGCCTAAGGCTACTATAAAAATATCAGTGCGCATTGATCTGTTTACAAACCATGATCTTGCCGCCCTTGTCGGAAAAATCGTGGATGCACACTGAGCACTGTGCTTTGGGGCTGTGAAAGCATTGGAAATTCACCCAAAGCAAAACCACAGTGTTGGGCTTGCGTGAGGCTACTAGAAACCTTTTACGGCTTGTTGATTTGTTTTTGATTGACCCTGATTCTGCCAATCCTCTGGAAAATTTGTGGGTGGGCACAGAGCACCACGCCTTGGGGCTGTGAAACCAATGTCAAGAATCTGTCCTGGCGGTGACCCTAGAAGGAGTGGGAGCACCCTCAAGGATGCCTGGGCCTTCTATGGAGCACGCTGATGCTGATTTAGTAGCCAATGCAAACCAATGTGGAAGAGTGTGGAGTCCAATGATCATAGTCCAGAATGGGCAGGAATGAGTTGCAAGTCGTTGCACTCAATCAAAGTTGGAATTGTTTTTTTATTACTAATATTACATCAGATTCTTATAGCCTATGATCAGAGCTTTCCAACGCATCCAAGCACGCCCAAAATGGAGTAGTAGAGCCCCTACTATGGCCGTCAAAGTAACCCATGGTGGAGCCGCCCACCATGCCCACGAACGGGAGTGACGGAAGGCGCTTCGACGGTGGCTTGTCAAAGCGCCCTTCCTGGCACTCCAACGTGGGGGGAAGTTCGCCCTGGTCTAGGAGACCATCCACATCCCTTCCTTCATGGCTATGGTGCCTTTGGAGCCCGTTGGAACTGAACTCGGACCACCGCGGTGGAATTATCCCGTCGACCATGACGCGGACCCAGACTCCACCCGCCGACCACCCCACCTTCAGGCGGGGCTATCTTTCTGAAAACTCACTCAAATCGAGTGATTCAAAGCTCGATCTTGCATGGAAAATTCCAGGCAATCGGAATCTGCACTTAGATCAGATGTTTGACCACTCCCTAGTGGCAGAACCAGGGAAATGATCCATGGCAGCCATGGCAAGGGGCACAATTTTCTAACAATCTCCCCTTGCACCACAGCCATGACGCCCTATCCTTGAACATCTGCCATGCTCCACTGCCCGGCCAAGCTGCTGCTGTGAGCAACTCTCCTCAGCTTTCCTGCACCAATCACAATACGTAGCGGCGGACGCCTCGCTCCCCACTGTCGTCACTTGCGCCCCCGTGCGGGACTTGGCAGCGCCCCCGTGGCCTGCCCTATGACCTCTGTTGTGTTGGTGTTGCTGCTTGCCGCGACAGTTGGTCGCTTGCCTGAGATGACCTGGGAGCCCTTGCCTCCTTGCAATTCTGCTCCCCCTCATGTGGAAGACCCGCACCTCTTGCGGCATCCTCCCCCGTGTGCGAAGACCTCGGACAATCTTTTATGTCCTCCATCGCCTCTGCTTGTGCTTGTGGTGCATTTGATTTATCAACACCTTCAGTACATTGCGAGCTTGGCCAATTGTGCTGCACATCTCTCCCGCCTTCTTGCAATGCTTTTATGCTGCTGCTTTTGGCCTTTGCCGGCATTGCCTCTGTGCGTGCCACATTGTCCAAGCTGCTGCCGCCTGCACTGGTTTGCACTTTGTTGTAACCAGTCTCATGGGATCCATGATGCTGTAGCTGTGACTGCTCCTGTAGCCGTCGCCTGCGCTGCTGCCATCGCCTCGCCGCACGTCCCCGACGCGCATGCCTCCCCCTCATGGAGAGGTCTTCTTGTGCCGGTCCCTTGATCCCAGCTCCCTCACCGCACTCGTTATGCACCTCTGCCCCCTCTTTTGGAGAATGTGGAGAAGCGGAGGTTCTACTCCCTTCACCCACATTGTGCATGTTACATGCATTATTGGCCTGTTTTGCAGATTCCAAAGATGCCGGCCTACCTGCCGCATCCTCTGTTGCATGCCCCTTGAGTGCTTGCCCTCCTACTTGAGGACATGGAGCTGACGACACCTTAACCGCACCCTACGACCTGGTCCTCTGCTCAGCCACCATCGCCCCCGCATGGGACTTGGCAGCACCCTCTTGGCCAGCCTTGTAGCCGCGGTCCACCATCGATGCGGCTCGGAGCGCATTATGCTCCTGTGGAGAGCTCAGCTGCTTGCCTTTGCTCTCCCCTTGTTGCACAGCTCTCCGGATCACCTCCGCCCACTTTTGTTGCGGTTGACCCACTGCCCGGCCTCCTGTCGCGTGGTGCTCTTGTTCCTAGTCTGCTGCTGCAATGAGCCCCTCGGGCTCAACTTGAGGACCAGCCCTCATGGTGTCCTCCCTCTGCTTCGTGGTCCTCCGTGCCGCCACTAACGCCTCCTTCTGAGACGTGGTGACTCCTTTTTTAGCCGCCTTGTGGTCACGGTTCACCACCTTTGCAGCCCAGAGCCTTTTATCCTCCGGTTGAGAGCACGATGTCATGCCGCCACTCTCCTCCTCCTCAGGAATCAAAGTGGAGCCTTGTACACGCGACGCGTTGGCACCCGGTATTGGCACTTGAGCTCTTGGGTTTTGATCATCTTGTCGGTGCAGCAGCTCCCCCTTAGCCAAGGCACAGATTCCCTCGGACCCTTGACCCTGGATCCCTTGCCTTTTTCTTTTCTTGGGCTAAGGCATGGAGCCGTTGCCCATGGTCACCCAAAAACTGGCAATCGATGACCCCTCAAATTCCAAAAATTCAAATCTCCTTATGTGACCATTAGACCGGCTTGAAACTTGGGCTTTAGACTATTTGGTACCTGATCTTTCAAATGGTAAAGTCGAATCGTTAATCAATGTAAGAATCTGCTAGTTTCCTGGAACTTGCTCCTGTGCACCTGAAACTGAGCTTGATGGCCTATTTCCCAACACATGTGACGTGTCTTTTGAAGATAACGCATGATGTACTTCACGGCTTGCTAATGCTATTAGCCTACTTTGGCCACAAAACTGTTGACCTATCTGATACCCCCAAATTTTCCGCTACCTTAGTTTGCTCCGCGCTACTCTGACTGCGCGCTCTTCTAACTCTGCGCTATTCTGGCTCCGCGCCTCTCCGCGGATTGCGTTCCTACTCTACAGTTGTTCCCTATGTCCCATGGCACCGCGGTTCTCAGATGCGACCTAGTCAACAGACAATCCCGCGGATCACTGATCTGGACGTTTGCATAAGAACCTCACCGACGAGTGACGCTCCACGGTCCGCTTCTCCCCACACGTGAGCCCTGCCAACTCGTGGCCTTTGACTCCTCTACGCGGAATCTCCGTTCCGTGGTCGTGTGAGAGCAAGGGCACCGCTGGCAGCTCACCTCACCTCACCCTGGGTTTGGCTCTTTACACACTTCGTCCCAAGATCACGGATGAGACGGTGGAGGCAATAGAAGGCAAGGGGTAGGACACGGAGCACGGGAACGAAGTCTGGTTAACATCTTTAGTAATGAAGGCACAGTACATGGAATGAGCAATCAGCAGATTTGAGAGCACTGTTCTACTGCTACCTAAGCCTTTTATCTACTAGAGAATCCGCATGGCGCACCTACACACCAGCGGTCTCATCCTTCTTACAACCTTCTTTTTCCCTACTTGGACTTCCACGCGGTGCGCAGGTCTCGTCCACACACAACACTTCATCTTCTCCACTTCCTCCTACTTGGACTTCCACGCGGTGCGGCTACGCACCGCGGGTCTCGTCCACACACAACACTTCATCTATCAATCTTCTGTATCTCCGGCTCGGTATTCGTGTATTTCTTAGCATCTTTGTCTTCTACGGTGCGTCTCCATGGATCACTCCGTGATTTCAGCTTCCACTGGTCCCGCTGATTGGTCGTCACTCCCTGGATGATTCCACTCCTCCGCCCATTCTTCTTGCACGTCCTCTGTTCCTTCTTCACCGCAGTTCGTTCCTTGTTCTCCTTGTGCCACGTATCTTCCCGCCATTGTATCCCGCCTTTTGTGCTTTCGCCAATCACTCTGGGAAGTTTGCAGGACCACTACTCTCACTGCAACTGGATTCCGCGCCCCCCATGCTCGACCGCATCCGCGGGAGCCAGCGTTCATCGCGCGGTCTCTAGATCTCCATACCCTTCCTATGCGGACCAGTCTTGTCCGCGGAGCCGCGGCCAAAGTATGCCTAACACTGATACCCCCAACCCCCCTTTTTCATAAGACTCTGTCCCAGAGTCTCTCAGTGGGTCACCCGCTTAAATTGTCTGCGGGGCCTGGGGCGGTTCTGTTCTTGGCACGGCCGGCAGTACTTTTCCACCGTTCTCTTTTCCGTAGTAGTTTCTCCGTGCATTCTTTGTGGACAAAAAGCCGGCATCCTTCACACCGCGCCTCTAGTGTAGGCGCGTTGACCAGCTTCTTGCACGAGGAACAATGCGGCGCCCGTTCGTACTTCTTGCAGCTGGAGCAGCAATAAATCTTCTTGCCTTCGCTGCTCCGCCCCACCCCCTCAGAGCAATACTCATGTGCAAGACCTCCGCAGTGCTCGCAGCAGAACACTGTCACGTCAAGCCGGCCCATGCAGTTGGCACCTCTGCAGGCACGCTTATTGGAGATTTTCCATTTAAGCTTCCGCGTCTTGTTGCGGCAACTACTATAGGTCCAGATGCCTTCCTTTCCGCGCTCCCCGCATCGCAGATGGCACATTGTCTTACACATTCCGCATGGGCTTGCCAAACTCACTCAGGTCCTCCTCGCACGCTCCGCAGACCAGGGCCAGGGACTTGTTATCATAGGCTAGTGAAGCCCTTTCTTCCGTCGTCGCCATACCCACGCACTTGTGGCATTGCCCCGCCAACACTGAGCTGCCTGTCACCTGGCAGTCCCGGTAAGCCAGCCTCTTGCATTGGGTGCACTGTTCACCCAGGCGAACAGCCTTGATGTAAGTAGGGCAGTTCTCTGGTGTTGGTGAGTCCGACTCCTCAGCCTCCGAATCCACCTCCTCCCCTTCCGCAGTCACCCGAGGTGGTTTCCGGATTCCGCGCTGCTCCTCGATCTCACGGCAGCACCGCCCACATCTTTTCGGCCCACTATGTCCCCCCTTTGTTGTCCCGCGGCTTCTCCATACATCTTTTGCATATCTTTCGGCGGCACCCTTCACAGTCCTGCACCACCCTTCCCCAACTGTGCCCGCACTGGACACACGTCCTGCCTTCCTTTTTCTTTCCGCGCCTGCTCTGCCGCAGCCATTTTTCCCTCCTCCTGCCACCGCCGCATGGTGGCCCCTGACGTCGTGCTGGGTCCTTGCCACTTCTCTGTCTGCCCTTCTTCTTTCTCCGCTTGCTTTTCTTCCTCTTCTTCCTCTGGGTCCCAGCGTCCGCGTGCCTCTCCTCCCCCTGAGCCAGGGCCGGCTCCGCCGCCTCCGTCCTTTCTTTGCTCCATGCCCTCCTCCTTACCCTCACTGATGCATTTGAGGCAGGTGCGGTTCCGTCCTATGCAGCTCTTCGCCAGCCCTTGGTGTGCTGGCTGGCCGCAGATGTGGCATACCACTTTCAAGAGGAGTGCCTCAGGGAGATTTTCCCCGTACCACACACAGGGACCCGTGGAGGTCGCCAATGCGCGGGGGCTCATGGGAGCCTTCTTCTGCCGTATAGCGGCGGGTACCCTAGGGGTCGTTTCTTCATTGCCTGTCTGAGGTCCGGACCGTTCTGGTTCCTGCTACTCCAGCTGCTGGCCCTTCCTCTCCTCCATATGCCGCCGCTGTCCTACATGCTCTTCCCCTGCGGAGACTTCCTGCCCCTCGAAGCCATCCGTCGGTTCTTCCTGAGGGTCCTGGCTCCATTCCTCCTCCTTCTCTGACACCTGAGCTTCGCACTGCTCCAAGATCTCCTCCGCCCGCCATCCTCTCAAGCCCTTGCGTTCCTCAAGCGGAGGAAGCCTCCCACCCGTTCCTGGTATGTGTGTCTGCCAGGCCGGGGGCAGCAGCACAAACTCTGTGACGGGGTAGCACCGCTCACTAAACCCGTCCGGTCCTTCCAAACATACGTGCCCCGCATCCACCGTTGCCACTCTGTACACCTCCCTGGCCTCCTCCGCTTCTCGCCCTGCACCCGAGAATGGGCGGAGGTAGACCAGGTTTCCCTCCTTGATCAGCCCGTGGTTGAGTCGTCGGTTTGCGGCGTCGCATCCTCGCCAGGTAGAAATAGAGGATCGGAGTCGTGCCTCTGCCTTCACCGCGGATGTCTTTTGGCACCGCTCCTGGTACCACTCTTGGACCTCCTTGGCCCTCGCTGCTTCCTCTTCCTTTTCTGAGCGGCCACTCGGCTTCTGCTCCGGTTCCAAGGGCAACCGCAGCGGTGCGTGTGGCATGCCTAATGCCACGTGCGAGGCTGTCCGAAGAGAATGACATGTGTGGAGAATGACGTAGCACAGCTGGGGGTGATGTTGATGAAGTGCGCAGTCTTCTTCAGGGTTTCCTCCCAGTCGCTCTTCTCCACAATTGCCAATGCCCGCTCCAGGATGTCATGCAGTCTTTCCACTTGGCCCTGAGACTGGGGCCGGTACCGCCCTGAGTGCATGTGCTGCACGCCCCACTCCGCGAGCTCCGCGCGGAATATTCTAGCAAATTCCATGCCATTGTCGCTATGCACCACACGGCAGCCTCCAAAGCGGTAAAAGATTTCCTCTCGGATGAAACGTGCTGCGCACGCAGAGGACTTGTCCCGGACGGCCTGGACCCACACATACTTCATGAAGTGGTCGATTGCCGTAATCCAATACCGGTCTCCTTGGGCGCGGCGGGAACGAGGCCCGTGGAAGTCGATGATGATGCGGTCCAGCGGTTCACCGATAGGAGAGGGTAGAAAGAGGGGCATGTCCCGCGGCGTGACCTTTCAGTGCCGTTCGCACGGGACACAGTACTGTACCACTTCCTTGACGATGGCCAAGAGGTTTGGCACGTGTAGGATGGGGGACAGCCGCTCCTTCAGTGTCCGCACGCCGGAGTGATGATGACGATGGTAGGCCTCGACCACCGCTCTCTGCATGGTGGGCGGAGGCACCCACAAGATGTGTAGTGTGGTTCGCCAGAGCCGACCACCCTCCCATGCGTACTGTTCATAAAGGCGGGCGAGGTCGTCTTTCTTCCGCCTGTCATTCTCCACCCCCATCTCGGTCCCCACAGTCGCGTACACCTTCTGTGCCTCTTCCTTCTACTGCTCTTTGGTTGTAGCACGGAGTAGAATGTACGCGGTCTGCCAGATCCTCCAGTCTTGTGTCTCCACTGGCCCCTTCTTTCCCGCTTTCTGCGCGGCAGCTTCTCCCGGCCTCTTTTTCTTCTCCTTCTTCACCGCCGGCAGTCCCTGAGCTCGCCTCTCATCCTGTTCTACCTTCAACGTCTACAGGCGCCACTGGTTCTCCTCATCGTAAGAGGGTGGTTCCCTGTCCTTGCTGTCCAGGGCTAGAAAGAGACGCAGGATCCCCACCGCGCGCAACTCCCCTTCGTCCCATTGGTTTTGCAGCCCTACCTCCGGTGGTGAAGCGTGTCGTCGACCTCGTGCTTCGCGGGCTTCAGCCGCCTCTGCCTCTAATTCTTGTCCCACCACCGCCTCAGGGAGCCGCAGCAAATCTCGACCCCTTGCAATAGGCTGCTCCTCGTCAGGTCCCGGTGACTCGCTGACCTCGGAAATCACCACTCCGTCAGTCTTTTTTCCTGCCGCGGCAGCCGCAATGCCTTCCTCGGCCGCTTTCTCTTGAGTAGCTGAGGCACCGCCACTCAACAGGAGTTGCAGCTGGGCCGGACCCGATCCGGCTAGCATCGGTACATTGCGGAACATCGCCATCAGCAGCTCCATAGCCTGGGTGACGTCCCGCTGGGCCTGTACAAGCCGCGTTGTGTCGATGCCTGGAGGGGTGCCCTGGGAGGGGTGGTGCTTCTTGCTACGCTTGGAGGGGGTGCACTGGTAGGCGTATCTTCGGTGGTCCGCTTCTCCTGTCGGCGGCGGGATGTTGGCGTGGTCTCTGCTCATGGGGCTGGCTTCTCCGCGGCTGCTTCTTCTTTTGGTGCAACTTTCCGGCAGACCAAGGTCGTGTGAGAGGCCGCCTGTGTGCTGGCAGCCGCTGATGCCGCAGCTCTCTTGGGCGTCTTCTAAAGCTCGGCCCGCTTGTCCAGCAGGGCTGCCGACAAGGTGGGCCGTGGGGTGCTCTTCCAACCTTCTTTTTTGGCTGCCGTTACTCTTACCATTCCGCGTACATCCTGTGCCCGCCTCCCTCCTTCCTCATGTGCTGCCCCTTGGTCTGTTATCTGCTCTCCTACTACTAGCCCAGCTGCTTCCACCATGGCTCCTGCTGACATTCCTTCAACCTTCTTTTCCTCTACCTTCATTTCCATTGCGGCACGTCCCTTCATTTCCACTTCTGCCGCTTCCACCTTTGCCGCTGCTCCTGCCTCCCATAGTCCCCCTTTGATTTCCGCGATGGACTGCTCCGCAGCTGCCTCTGCCTCTTTTCTCTGCTCCTCCGCCTTGTGCTGCTAGAGGGCTTGGAGCTTGTCTCGCGTCTGTGTGAGCTTGGGAGAGTCGCGGAGGTATTCATGAGCTTCCTCCACCTCCATGAGTATGCGATTCTTCTCCTCCCGACACACATCAGCAGCTACGCGTGACAAGTGATGAGCCGCTTCCTCCGTTAGCTTGGTGCCCACCTCCTTGAGCGTCTTCCACAGTCCCTTAGCCACCGCGATCACAATCCTCTGTCGTGGGGTTCCGTCCAAGGTTAGCTGCCAGCACTCATTGATGGCGGCGAATCAGCTCTCATATTGATGCTCTGCCGCGGTGAAGACTGCAAGCTCTGCGCCGGTGTACTGGACTCCACATCTGTTGGTTACCAGCCTGATCAGATATCCCCACCTCTAGATTTTTACCGCGGTCTTCCGGTCTGACGCCTCCATCATTCCCGCGGGCATCTGGTGGACGTGGTAGAGAGTGAGTGCCCGAGCTCGTTCATGGAGCAGGTGGACGTAGCGTCCGGTAGAATCCGCACCTTGGTCACGGCGGACCAGGAGCCACCATTCGCAGGCGGCGTTCAGCGCGCAGTCCGGCTGATCTGTATCAAGGAACTTCTCCACGCCCTGCACTCCCCGGTCAGGCCGGCGGTCAAGCATATTGCGCAGCGCCGAGACGAGCTGTTCCGCGCCTGCTGTCTCCAGCAACTGGTCCTGCCGTCCGCGCTGGTTCAGGGCCAGCGCAGTCTTGGGTGCCCCTTTTAAGGCCACCTGCCATGCTTCATTGTATAGTGAGTCCCCCATCGGTGCGCGGATCACCTCAGGGAGTTCATCTTCTAGGTGCGTAATGACACTGCTAACCATGTTCAGTAGTTGGTCCGCTCTGGGCTGATCTCTACTATCGCCATAACTCTCTTCCAAATGGGTCCGCGCGCCCTCCATGATGGTTCCCGCGCTGAGCGCCGGTGTTGGTATCCCATGCGCCGGATCCCCTCGTGCGGCTGGTGGGGAAGAAGAGTGCACGGTTAGTATGTAGGGAACAGGCGGTGTCGATGTACCCGCGGATGCCACCGGTGCTGAGGATACCAAAGGGATCACTACAAGGGGTGCCCCAAGTGAAGTCGCTGCTGTTGCTGTCGCTGGTAGCGCGAAAGGGCTTGGTGCCGGATGTGCTCCTGGTGAAGTTTCTGCTATTGCCACTGCTCGGGGCGCGGAAGGGCGTGGTGCTAGGGGTGCTCCCGATGAAGCGTGCCCTGTTACCACTGGGGGCGCGGGAGGTCTTGGTGCCGAGGATGCTCCCGGTGAAGCTTCTGTTATTATCACTGCCGGGGGCGCAGAAGGGCGTCGGGGGGCCGGAGATGCCCCTAGTGAAGCCATTGCCGTTGGTGGCACGGAGTATCTCTCCCTGGCCGTAGTCTATCGTCGGATGAGACGTCTCGTGGTGCCACCACCCTCCCTATTCGAGGGCGCGGACCCTGTGCCTGAAGGACGAGCCATTCCAGAGGCTGTACCGCGGTTGGCACCGGAGCTTCTGGTAATGCGGCGGATGAACTGAGTGCCAAAGTCAAGTGGCGTGAGAACCATGAAGGTAGGAACAGAGAGCGATCGTGCCGAAGTGAAAATTGGAGTGAATGATCGATCACCGGAAAGTAAAGTAAGAGTGAGGATGCCAGCTCCGAGTAATATATCCGCTTTCCGCGGCGCGAGCCAGTCGACCGCCAAGAGCATGCCGTACGTGCGGACGTCACACACCTGCACGTTCTGTGGGGCATGTACATTTGCGACTTATATTGGGAGGGCCGCGATTTGTCCAACGGGGGCATCGATCATTGCATTGGAGATAGAGAAGCGCTGTCGACTGGGTTCGATGAGGTGGTCCATGCGTAGGGTGTGGACCATGTGGAGTGCGATGGTGGCGTGTGTAGCTCTAGTGTCCACGATGGCCACGAACTTGCAGCCACACACCCAAACGTAGCACCACGCCACGTGGACGTTGGTGGATGACGGTCGTCCCGGGACCAGCGGAGCAAGGGCCCATGCGTATGACGCACGGCCAGCATCCTCCTGAACACGAGAGTGTGTCGTGAGGATGGCCTGTGTCACCATGCGTATGCTCATATCGCGGTTGAGGGTGCAGGAGAGGCGGATGCCAACGGAGGAGAAGGAGGGGTTAGAGGAGGAGAAGAGAGTGTGGAGGCGTTCCGCAGACGCAGGAGAGTGAAGGAGGAAGTCGACCAGGGAAAGGGGGTGACGCATGTCGAGTAGAGGGGAAGCAGAGGGATTTGGGGGCAGCGTCGTATGAGGTGTGTCTACGGGCATAGCAAGGGGATTCCGGCGGGAATCTGGCATGGAAGAGCGTAGGAGGAGATGCGCCACAATTTCCTCCAGTGTCCATCCACGGATCGTGGGATTGAATCGACGCGCAAGCTGGAGCCCAGTGACAGTGGGTGCCGGAAGAGTCTCTACAGACTCCATGCACGCGGTTGGATCCAGTTCCGACAGGAGCTGAAGGTCAGCATTGGATTCCTTGTCCATGAACTCACGAGCAGCGCCCTCCCACTGGGGTTCGGCATCCGCAGAGGGCAGAGCATGTTCAGGAAGTAGATCCGCACGTTGTTCTTGCGGATCAGGCTGGGGCCAGTCCGCGCGAGGAAGGCAACTGAGAGCATCGGCATTCCGGTTAGCGAGCGCGGGCTGGAATTTGATCTTCATGTTGTAGCCCTGGTGGAGAAGCGCCCACTTTGCTAGGATGCCTTCGTGGTTCTGGTTTGTGAGGAGCCATTGCAGTGCCTGGTGATCAGTGCGGACCATAAAAGGTTTGCCGTTCTTGATGTAGTTCAGGAAGTACTGGAGGGCCCACAGTACAGCAAGGCACTCACCCTTTGCGGGTGGGTAGGTCCGCTCACCCTCCGTGAGGGCACGGCTGGCATATGCGATCACCCGCTGGACCAGCTCTTGGAGAGACTGCGACAAGACTGCGCCCAAGCCGTCCCGCGACCAGTCGGTGGTGATGGAGAAGGGGAGGTTGAAGTCGGGGAACTCCAGCATGGGAGCGGTGACAAGGCAATGCTTGATTTCCACCCAAGCAGTGGCGCACACCGGTGTCCATTCAAACGGGACATCCTGATGGGTCAACTGCTGCAGTGGGCGGATGATACGGGCGTGGCCACGAACGAACTTGCGGTATAACAAAATGAAGCCCAGGATGACCTTGACTTGTCCCGCTGTAGTGGGTTGGCGCCATTCCTGGACTGCCACGATCTTTGCAGGGTCCATTCTGATGCCGTCGGCGCTCATGATGACCCCCAAGAACTCCATTTCCGCAGCACCGATGGACCACTTGGCGGCTTTGAGCTTGAGGTTGGCAGTGCGGAGAGCAGAGAAAACGGTGGTTAGGGAGGAAAAGAGGTCTTCGAAGCTGTGGGCCGCTACCATGATGTCGTCGATGTAGCAACTTACATTAGGGATACTGCGGAGGGTGGAGTCCATGACGCGTTGGAATGTGGCACTTACGTTGCGGAGTCCAAAGGGCATGCGGGTGAAGGCGTAGAGTCCTTCGGGGGTGACAAAGGCCATTTTGGTGATGGAATCTGGGTGCACGGGGACCGCGTGGAAGGCTACTTTGACGTCCAGCTTGGCGAACCATCCGCGGCCCTGCTACCGCTCCTGTATGTCAACAATCAACGGCATGGGATAGGCATCCTCTGTGACGCGGTTGAGATCGCGGAAGTCAACGCAGAAGCGCTTGGATCCGTCTGGTTTGCTGACGATGACCAGGTTGGCACGCTAGGGACTAACGATGGGGACGATCACACCCTGTGCCTTTAACTGCGCGAGACCCTTGTTGATGATTTTCTCTTGATCGAGGAGGATTCGGCGGACTTTCTGCTTGACTGCAGAAGCTGCTCCGGTGTTGATGACATGGAAGGCATCGACAGCTCCGAGGTCCGTCGCGGAACCAGCGAAGATGTCGGCAAAGGAGTCCAACAAGTCCCGAAATTCCTGCTTCTGAGTCAGTGAGAGGCGAAGGTGCACGATGTGGTCCCACTGCGGCGGTGGTGGCGGTGGTCGATCGCGGATGGGGTAGAACTCCTCATCGTCGTCCAAGGGCAGGCCTTGCCCGAACGCCTGTTCCCCCAGCTGCCACAGTCCGATGAGACTCGCGCGCATGCCTGGCTTTGCATGCTCTACGGAGAGCTCACGCCAGTCTTCGGCAGGATCCTGTTCTACAGCAAGGTCGGACTCCCCTTGTGCTTTACTGCGCTGGGGGCGTGTGTTTGAGTCTTCTTGCACCGCATCGGAGAGGGAAAAGGGCGCACCGCCTGTCACCGGCACTGTTATGCGGTCGCCCACAGTGATGAGGGTGCCCCTTTGCACCTGTAGCGTATGTAAGCTGCACAATACCTAGGGAAATCAGGAGGTTGTCCTACCGCGGAAGGAGATAAT
>SZWC01000075.1:474701-486592 GCA_023375785.1 Penium margaritaceum
CACGCCAGTCTTCGGCAGGATCCTGTTCTACAGCAAGGTCGGACTCCCCTTGTGCTTTACTGCGCTGGGGGCGTGTGTTTGAGTCTTCTTGCACCGCATCGGAGAGGGAAAAGGGCGCACCGCCTGTCACCGGCACTGTTATGCGGTCGCCCACAGTGATGAGGGTGCCCCTTTGCACCTGTAGCGTATGTAAGCTGCACAATACCTAGGGAAATCAGGAGGTTGTCCTACCGCGGAAGGAGATAATCCATGCCCCGGAGGACGTCGTAGGTCCGAGCCCGGGAGACTTGGACATCCATTGCCTCGTGAAGAGATCCCACCTGCATCGGTAATCCCTGCACTTCTCCATCCCCGTAGTCCATCCCTCCCGCGGAGTTGCTGAATAGCCGGCGCGTTGGAAGGATTCGGTTTGCCCATCGTATCAGACATAGGACGCGGAGAGCTACAGTGGTGTGGATCGCACCGGTGTCGATTATGGTGAGGAACTTGCAACCACAAATCCAGACCACACAGCAAGCGACCTCGTAGTGACGGTCATCGCGGCGAGGTGGCTCTAGAGGCTGCGGTGCCCATTCCCAATCCTTTTCTTCCGTTATGAGTCCCAGGGAAGCTCCCGACATGATCCGTCGGGTATTCTGGGTGCCATGGGCGGAGTGGTACAAGTGAGGGAGATGCCAACAGTTTTGAGGCGGTGATTGGCTCTGTTGAATTCCTGTTTGAGCCGCGGAGCGATTTCGGGGTGAAGATGGAGGAAGTCGAGGAAGTTCACCGAGGCGATGGGAGTGGTGAAAAGCCTTTCCACGGGGTCAATGGAGTCTGGCGCGGCAACGACAATGGTTTGGGGAGTGGATGGGTTAGTTTCAGCTGCTAGGTGTGGAACAGGCACGGTGTTCACAGCACAGCGCTTTTCAGTTGGTCGCACGAAGCGGATAGTTATCGCTTCCTGCAGCCGGGTTTCTGCGGTCTCTGCCCTTCGCCGCAAATCGCTCTGTAGTTGAGTAGCTTCTTGCAAGTCCCATCCGCGGAGCTTGATGTGCCAGGCTCGTGTGATGAGCTCGGTTTCTTCTGGCGTGGGGGCTTCTTCCGTGGTTTCATCCTCCGCCATGGGTAAGCCTAGCTTCACATTACGTGCACCAGCCGCAGGGTTATGCGTCGGGTTTGGCAAGATACCCTGTCCTGTTCCCTGTGTCGTCTGCTCTTCCCCAGGGGGTGGCTGTGGTTGTTGCTGCTGCTGCGACTGCTGCTGCCGCTGATGTTGCTATCCCGGCCACACCTGGTCATAGTATTGATGCCACTGTTTGACCATAGGATCACGAGGAGCTTGGTTAGAGCGCGGAGCTGTTTGTTGCTTGCGCGGGTAGTCACGAGCAATGTGTTCTAAGCTCTGGCAAGGCCCTTGGCTTCGGCTGCTGCGGAGGCGGTGCGTGCGCGGAGGGCGCATAGGTCTCACCGCCTTGGTATTATCGCGTGGACCGTTGCTTGGTGTAGATAGCGGTGGCGTCCTGCACGGCCTCCTGGAGGGAGCAGTAGCGGTCAGCAATCATCAGGCTGCTGATCTCATCTGGGAATACACGGACAAGGTTCTGCAATAGCACCCACAGCGGCAAGCCCTCTCCTTGCGGATTCTTGGCTACCGAGGCCGAGGTCAGGAACTGGTCTAGGAATCTGCGGATGTCATTATCCTTGCGCATCACCTCCTCGATCTTCCGCAGCGCTTCTCCCTTTGTCAAGTGCTTGAAGCGCTCAATGAGGGCATTGCCAAATTCCTCAAAAGACGGGAAATGGGAGCGCGCGTTATACCAGTCAGCTGCAACCCCTTGAAGGTGGAGTTCCGCGGTAGCAAGACAGAGGTCCTGCGGGATTCGGCCTATGTTGGCATAGAGTATGGTCTGCTTGAGCCAGACCCAGGGGTCCTCTTCCGGGGCTCCCTTGACAGAGTCCAGCCGCGGAATGTTTGTGGGCTCTAAATGGATGTAGTGCAACTGTGGGACAGTGCTGCGGTTAGTCGTCAACGCAGTCACAATAGGTGCAGATGGGGCTCCGGAGTATCCAGTCGGGGCAACATGCATCTGAGGCTGCCCCATAGGCGTGGGAGGGTTCGGCTGCATAGGAGGGGGAAGCATATACGAAGGCGAAGGCGCTGGTGCAGTAGCGGTGTAAGGTGTAGAGAAGAATGCCGTCCCAGGGGGCGGGACTTGTGTTCCGTGCGTCGGTGGCGCCGTCCCCTGAGGCACCCAATACGCCTGGCTGGCCGGGATCGCGGCCGCGGAGTACGGCTGGGACACTAGTCCCCTGTTGGCAGTTGGAAGTGCTACTTCTCTCACGGAGTGTTGAGCGACGTACGTCTGCTGTGGGGGAGGATGCGGGTGGCTTCGCACCATACGTTTCCGCGGTATGGTTGGCGATGCCTGGGGGGCCACTCCCGCGGGCACCCCTCTGATCAGCTGCTGGTAGGGGAATTGTTGGTAGGGGCTCACAGGTGCCTGCGGCGTTGCTTGTGGTATCACCATGTTCATGGGCTGTTGGTGCTGAGGGGTGGGGTGGTGCTCGGGGGCTGAATCACAGTTCCCATCTGCGTCGCGCCTCCAATAGCCTGCTGCGGATAGGCCAATGGTTGAATTCCCGTCAATGATGATTGAATTGGGGCTCCCTGGTGAGCAACACCGCCATGACTCCTTGACTTTGGTGTTGCCGCAGGGGGTTGTGCCGCCACTCCGGTCTGCGGCATGGACTACCACAACTCTTGAGTTGACTGATGCAGCCCAGGCGAGGGCGGATGTGGCCCCACCCGCGTCGCACTTGCCACTATCTGGGATGGGAACACCTGCTGCTGTGGTGCACTTGGTGCGGGATGGTGTGGGGAGGTCTCTACCTGCGGTACGCTCAAAGAGGACATCTGCCACGGCACTGCTCCTGGTGCTAAGAGCTGTAATGGCCTCCCTACCTGCATCACCGCTCTCGCAGGTGACGGAGACTGACTCGTGTGGGGCTGGTTCTCTGGCAGCTGCACATGTCCTGCCGTCCGCTAGGAAAGCGGCATCCCCAGCTGTGGATTCCCTGAGCACAATAGTCACGGAACCGTCTGTTGCTGCTGCAAGCCAGTCACAGGTGATCCCGTTGACACATTCACCAGGGCCGCTTGTGTCATCTGGGGCACATGGCTCATGTACAACGGTTCCTCCATCGGGGCCGGTATTCCCGTCTGCTGCAGGCACTGCTGCACACTCAGTGTCGGGGTCCCAGGAGTCCCTGTTTCCTCGGGTTTTGGCAGTAGGGTCCGCGAATGCACTGGTGGGGACGCGTACTGCGACACTGCGTCGCCGGCCACCACCCGCTGCTGTCCGCTATGACGCCGGTATACCAATCCGCGGTACGCCTCGGGTTCTCCTCCACTGGAGGGTTCCTCAAGTGACACTGGTAGGTCGCAAAACCACCGCGTTCCCAGCGGTGCGTCCTCTTGCTCCCTTCCTTGCTGGTCCTGCATGATTCCGCGACCAGCAGAGCTGTGGATGGTCTCCACCTCCATGCGTTCTCCCGGGGCACGGGACAACACGGGCGATGAATCACGGCTGCCCGTGGAAGTGTAGGTCCGGCGTGGCAGGAAGCACCGCGCAGAAAGCTACTGCTATTGCCGCCGTCCTATGTCGCGGTGTATGTAACTGGATGCAGATATCGACTGATCTGAAGGTTACGTGTGGTTCCGCTGAATAAAGAGCGAAGAACCGTCCACGCTCACCGCACCATAACACTGATACCCCCAATTTTTCCGCTACCTTAGTTTGCTCCGCGCTACTCTTACTCCGCCCTCTTCTGACTCCGCGCTATTCTGGCTCCGCGCCTCTCCGCGGATTGCGTTCCTACTCTACACTTGTTCCCTATGTCCCATGGCACCTCGGTTCTCAGATGCAACCTGGTCAACAGACAATCCCGCGGATCACTGATCTGGACGTTTGCATAAGAACCTCACCGATGAGTGACGCTCCACGGTCCGCTTCTCCCCACTCGTGAGCCATGCCACCTCGTGGCCTTTGACTCCTCTACGCAGAATCTCCGTTCCACGGTTGTGTGTGAGCAAGGGCACCGCTGGCAGCTCACCTCACCCTGGGTTTGGCTCTTTACACACTTTGTCCCAAGATCACGGATGAAACGGCGGAGGCAATGGAAGGCAAGGGGTAGGACGCGGAGCACGGGAACGGAGTCTGGTCAACGTCTTTAGTAATGAAGGCAGAGTACATGGAATGAGCAATCAGCATATTCGAGAGCACTGTTCTACCACTACCTAAGCCTTTTATCTCCTAAAGACTCTGCGTGGCGCACCTACGCACCAGCGGTCTCATCCTTCTTACAACCTTCTTTTTCCCTACCTGGACTTCCACGCGGTGTGCGGGTCTTTTCCACACACAACACCTCATCTTCTCCACTTCCTCCTACTTGCACTTCCAGCAGTGCGGCTACGCACCACGGGTCTCGCCCACATACAACACTTCATCTATCAATATTCTGTATCTGCGGCTTGGTATTCGTGTCTTTCCTAGCATCTTCGTCTTCTGCGGTGCGTCTCCATGGATCACTTTGTGATTCCAGCTTCCACTCGTCCCGCTGATTGGTCGTCACCCCCTGGATGATTCCACTCCTCTGTCCATTCTTCTTGCACGTCCTCTGTTCCTCCTTCACCGCGGTCTGTTTCTTGTTCTCCTTATACCGGGGATCTTCCCGCCATTGTCTCCTGCCTTTTCTACTTCCGCCAATCACTCTGGGAAGTTTGCAGGACCACTACTCTCACTGCAACTAGATTCCGCGCCCCCCATGCTCGACCGCATCCGCAGGAGCCAGCGTTCATTGCGCGGTCTCCAGATCTCCAGACCCTCCCTTGGCGGACCAGTCTTGTCCGCGGAGCCGCGGCCAAAGTATGCCTGAAACTGATGCCCCCAACCCCCCTTTTTCAGAAGACTCTGTCCCAGAGTCTCTCAGTGGGTCACCCGCTTAAATTGTCTGCGCGGCCTTAGGCGGTTCTGTTCTTGGCACGGCCGGCAGTACTTTTCCACCGTTCCCCCTTTCCGCAGGAGTTTCTCCGTGCATTCCTCGTGGACAAAGAGCCGGCATCCTTCACACCGCGTCTCTAGTGTAGGCGCGTTGACCAGCTTCTTGCACGAGGAACAATGCGACGCCCGTTCGTACTTCTTGCAGCTGGAGCAGCGATGTATCTTCTTGCCTTCGCTGCTCCACCCCACCTCCTCAGAGCAAGACGCATGTGCAAGACCTCCGCAGTGCTCGCAGCGGAACACTCTCCCGTCGAGCCGGCCCATGCAGTTGGCACCTGTGCAGGCACGCTTATTGGAGAATTTCCATTTAAGCTTCCGCGTCTTGTTGCGGCAACTACTATAGGTCCAGATGCCTTCCTTTCTGCGCTCCCCACATCGCAGATGGCACATTGTCTTACACATTCCGCAGGGCTTGCCGAACTCACTCAGGTCCTCCTCGCTTATTGGAAAATTCATATCTCCTTATCTGACCATTAGATCGGCTTGAAACTTGGACTTTAGACTATTTGCTACCTGATCTTTCTAATGGTAAAGTTGAATCGTCGATCAAAACAACAATCTACTAGTTTCCTGGAACTTGCTCTTGTGGACCTGAAACTGAGCTTGATGGCCTATTTCCCAATACATGTGACGTGTCTTTTGAAGATTAATGCATGATGTACTTCACGGCTTGCTAATGCTATTGGCCTACTTTGGCCACAAACCTGTTGACCTATCCCACAGCGTAGTGAATGTCAGGGCGTGTTCCTACAATGGCATATACAAGCCTGCTAATAGCACACTGGTAGGAAGTGTTCTCCATCTTACATCATTCTATTTGCGCGCTAGGAATCGTGGAAGAGGGGAGCTTGCAGTTTGTTGTCTTGGGTTTACTGATGGGCTTATAGTCCCTCGTGTTTTAGTGCTTCAAGACCTCCGTGATGTGCTTGGTCTAGTTCAACTTGATGGTTTATATTACTTGGTTGTGGCTGACAATTATCCCGGAATAGAATTCGAGAGGATCCGTATCCTTGATCTTGATACTACTACTAAGATCCGATTTAAGCTCGTTCAACAGCTCGATTGAAGTCAAGCAAATAATCAAGTCGTCCACATACAATAAACCCAACATAAAGTCTCACTCAACCTCTCACACATAGGCACTATGGTCCTTCTAGTAGTGCATGAAGGTGAGCCCAACTATGAAGTCATCCATCTCGTTCCACTACATTATTAGGACCTATTTTGGACTATAGAGAGCTTTCACAAGTTTCCATACTTTGCCCTATGAAGCTATGACTCCCTTGTACATTTCCATCAGCACCTCTTTGTCTAGCTTTCCATAAAAGAAAGTTGTCTTTATATCCATCTAGCAGACCTCTATATCTTTGGCAATAGAGATGCCCAACGTGGATCTAATGTAGGCAAAGGTGATGATGGATACAAATATGTCCTCGTACTTTGAATCTGCACACTAGGATCTCTTTGCCTATGCTTGTATAAAGACCATCCTGCTTAAACTTCCTCCAGAGTACCGATTTCAACTCAATCACATGGGCCTTTTAGGAGTTTGTCCACAAGAATTCATGTTCCATTATCTTCAATAGACGCAAGTTCGCTATCCACTACCTCCTCCCATTTGGCTGTATGTGGCATGTTCATTGCCTCCGCTACGATCAATGGCTTATCCTGAGCCAAGCATGACCTGCCGAGTCTGGTCCATTTGGCTCTCTTAGCATCAAATTTTGGTAGAGGTTTCTTCTGGCGCATGTTGTACCAGAGTACAGGTGGTGAAGCCTCTAGGTATAGCTCCTCCCGTTGTCATTAAGGTGATGTTTGTGGTACTGATGCTTCATTCTTCAAGAAAGATCCACTGGCCTCAGAGTTGGACTCACAGATCTTGGATGACTTAGACTCGGTGTCATAGTCAATTGTTGCATCGGCCTAGATAGCCACTCTGCCTATAACTCCATTTTTCTAGTTCACCATCACAATCTTTGAGATCTCAACTGCCTGATCACGGGTATCAAGCAACACAACCCACTCTTCTGATTTGGGAGTGTGGATAGGATTCAAAAACTCTTCCTTATCGAGTATCCTCTTATTGTTGGATCTGGAAGAGACAAGTAGTCTTGGAGTGGTGAGCATGTGGGACTGAAAGAACATCAGTTGTGCTGAAAAATGGTTATTAAATCACTGAAAATGATAGAGTCCATACGGAGCTAGACCTTGGCCAAGTCAGCCCTCTCACAAGCTATACCACTTAGCCATGGAAGCTCAAGCTCATGCACTAGAGTCCATAATCTCACACAAGAGAGGAAATCAGCCTACTAATCAGACTGATCAATCATATACAACCTAAAGAGCTAGAAAGTACACTCATGGCATACTCGTAGAGGTCAAATAATCTGCAAACTCCTGTAGAATCACCATGTGTCCATGACTAGCACACAAGGACCTCACCTTAGGTAAAACGTAAGGAGAGGTACATTTTTCATAGTCAACACACTCTGACAATGCAATCCTATGAATAAGGACCTTTTTGGATATTTGTCCCATTAGGTAGCAACCTTGGATCTTTTGCCTTTTTCTTTGTCCAGGCTAAAGCATTGAGTCATTGCCCATGATGACTCAGATAGCGGAGGTTGATGACCTTGAAAACTTTGAAAACTCATATCTCCAAGTCAGACCATTGGATCGGTATGAAACTTAGACCATAGCCATTTTTTACTTGATCTTTCTAATTTTGAAGTCGGATTGACAATCAAAGCAAGCATGTGGCAGTTTCCTAAAACATGCTTGTGTGGACTTGAAACTGAGCTCGGTGATTGTATTCCCTATAGTTAACAACCTTGATATCTTGGCTCCTTACGAGCTTTCTAGCTGCTTGGTCCTTGAGCTTGTATGGCTTATTTTACAGTACTGTAGCCCACCATTACAAACTTGAAAGCTTGAGCATGCAGCTTACCACCTCTCTTCCTTTCTTGGACCTTTGTCCATGCGGTGTAGTCAAAGACTCTCAAGTGTGAAGCATCTGGATCCTTCTATGACCAAGTCTTTTATGGTATCCTAAGCTGGTTCTCTTGCTACTTCTTGTTCCATCTGCCTAGTACAACTACCGGGGAAGGATTCATAAAGTAGTAATTAGTTCTTGAAGCTTCAACCTAAAAGCAAGGATGAGTTTAGCCTCGAAGAGCATACTTCATATCATTCATAAGGTAGCGAGCAGTTATTTAAGCATTAGCAACTAAATTGCTCTCGGGAGTGTAGGATATGGTGGCTTGGTGATAGCCTATGGTGGAATGTTAGACTTTGGAGACTTGGACTCCTCGACGGTTACATATCCTTGAGTTGTTTTTTTGCGGCCTACGCAACGAGGTACTCCTTGGAATATGAGATCTTGATGTCCTTGTTATTGAAAATCATAGCCTCCTTCTTTGTAAGAGGACCGTCATATTGTGGTCCATGATTTTAGACACCGATAAGAGGATTGGTGTAAAAGACGGCATGTAAACCAGGTTCTCTAGATTCTACTGTTTTTCAGTACCGTTTATATCTATGTTGATCAAGTTGTCTTCCTTGTATTGTGTATGGACAAGGTTATCGTTAGCACACTTGAAGTAACATTCAATATCTCCAATAGAGATAAACCTGTCTTTTTTCTTTGAAGAGTGGTAGTTCATACTAAAGACAAGCTTGTAGGCTCTACGCTTGAGAAAAACTACTCTATTGGTCGTGGGAACACTCTAAACCATCATCCTTGTTAGCTCTTTCTCATCCTTTCATGTGTCCTCATTCTTGGCACTCGTACCTCTGTCTTCCTTTTTGGCAGCTTTAACTCCCTTCCAAGTCTCCAAGCTTACTACTGTTGTGGCACTTTCCTACATGCTTTGAATTCTTTCCACCACCAACATTGCCCTTTTCCCTACCGCAATAGCTTCTGTGGCCACTCTAACAAGAAGAGGAGCTATTGCTATAGCGACCATTGTTCCATGCAGCATATGCAAAAATATTGGCATCTTTAATAGTGCAATGGCCTTCTTTCACGCGTACTCAGACACTACTGCATAATCAAGTCCTCCTTATACCTTGTATTTCCTAAAGCGGTGATAAAAAGATCCCAGCGTTCAGGTAATGCCATGAGGAGGACGATGGTCTGTATATTGGTATTGATTTCCTAGTTCATTGAGGTCACTTGTTGCAGTAGTCTTTCAAACTAGAGCAAAAAGTCCGGAATGGACTCTCTCTTAGTCACTCTCATTCCAATCAGTTTTCTCATGATCAAAAGGTGATTTGCAATAGCTGTTGATTGGTATATATGTACAAGATTTGGATACAAGTGTGATGCCATTAAGATGAGTATACTATGACTCATTTACATATGACCCAAAGATTATGAGTACCATGCCATTTTGGGCACTCCCTGTTGCATACCCAGCATCTGATTTTGGACGTTTAACCTCTTCTCCAAGGAACAACTTCAAGTAGCTATATATCCTCGTGACAATCTCAAACTGTTGTTTCTACAAGGAAAAACCTTTTCCTATTACCTTTGTCATGCCACTATTGACCTGCTAAAGAGTGATCGTCATGGGAGTCAACATCCTGCTTCTCTATTACTCTACTTTGGTGTATTGCTGCGGCCAATGTAGGCTGATGTAGGCTATTCTTTACTACCAATTTAGAAGGTGTAGATCCATTACTTACTCCGACAGCCGTTAGTGACTTGCACTCTAGCACACTCAAGGTCATGCCTCTACATGCAAGGTTTAACTTGATTAGGGTCAAAGGGTCGTATCTCCAAGGGAAGAGCGTATCCTTTATTGGATATGGATGAGAGAGGTAGCCTTGGAGCAACGAACATGTAAGACTAAAAGTGAATTAGTTGTGTTAAAGAATGGCTGTTTAACGACTCAAAATGAAAGAGTTGTAAACCTAGAGCTTGGGCAAATCAGCCTCCCAACAAGCCACGCCACTTAGCCATGGAGGATCAGGCTTTCCAATCACACACGGCCTAGAGAGCTATAAAATACTCTCATGGTACACTCGTAATGATTTCATCACCCACAATTCCATGGAGAGTTGCCATGTATCCATGGCTAGCACACAAGGATGTCACCTCACCTAAAAGTAAGGAGAGGTACCTTTTTCCTACACAACACAATCTGACAAGGCTATCTAAGAATCAAGGACCTGTTTGGATATTTATCCCATCAGGTCTTGACCATGGAGCCATCGCCCATGGTCACCCAGACACCGGGGGACGATGCTCTCAGAAATTCCAAATTTTCATATCTCGGTATCCGATCGTTGGATTGGCTTAGAACTTGGATAGTAGATATTTTGTCACTTGATCTTTCTAATGATTCATTCAAAATGATAATTGGAGAAGGCATGAAGGACTTTCCTAGAACTTCCTCTTGTGGACCTGAAACAGATCCATGTTGTCCAATTTCCAACATGTTTGCCTCTTGTTTGGTAACTATAAGGATACACCGTTAGAGCTCATGATGATGATGGAGTACATGGAGTTGGAGCTAGTGTCCGCTACAAAATAGAGAGGATAAGAAAGCACTTAGAAGCGTATATTTGAACAAGTCAGTCTGGGCTTATAATCCTTTGTCAATCGGCCGGAGATAACGCAGTAGAAAACAAGGCCAAGAAAATGGCACTTACTATTGGCTCCTAGTGTTTCATGTAGAAGGAGATATGAATCTCATAATTACAATTCCACACTAACCAGTTCACAAGAATCGCTTCTTTGTACCTTGTCGTAAGCACCTCGTCACTTTCACGCGAGGAGCTAATTCTTGGAGCTTAGACCAAGGAATGCTTCTTTAGTGTTTAGCTTTGATGGACACTTGTAATGAAAGTCTCAAAGGTAAGAACTATAATGAATCACAGACAAGGGAGATACCAGATCAACAATTTATCTAACTTGTTGATCTGGTATCTCCCTTGTCCATAGCTAATGTTTGGACAGGGACATGACAAACTATGCATGTACTACTATCCTGGAGTAAGTCCTTTAAGTCTGATCCAGATAAACAAGGCATGCACTACTCCTTTGGAGCAAGTCTTCCTGGTCTAAATGTTGGGAAATGAGCCATCCGACTCAGTTTCAGGTCCACAAGAGCATATATCTGTTAAACTAGTCAGTGATATGTAGTGTCGCGTTTGCAACCAGTGAGGCAGGCCATGTCATGAGATTGCCCCGGGCCGGATTTGCCCCAACTTGGAGCCGGTAGTGGTCAAGCGGCCACAAGCCGTTGGGTCAGCAGGCTTGGAGCCGTTAGGACATGCGCGCCAATCCAACTCGGATGGCGCGCCCATACCCGTTGTCCAACATGTGCATATGTATGCCTGTCTGTTCCCAGTTGTTTCAACTTCTTGATCTAAATTATCTACTTCTCAACATGGCATCATCGCTAGCTAGGTTCTGACCTGTGTGTCGCCTCCCGCTTCCGCTTCGCCTTCGCGTGTGGACACCCGTCTGCACCTTTCCCTTCCGCTGCCGTCCCACGCCCGTCTGGTGTATCGGCCTCCTCCCCGTGAGCTGCTTCCTCGGTTCAGCGTGCTGGCCGAGCGCCGCCGCCACCGTCGTCTCTCCCCCCGGGCGCGTTGGTGGTTTGCCCCCTCTCCCAGCCTCTGCTCTTGCGCACGTTGGAGCACGGCACGCGGGGAGCCCATTGGCGCGCGGCGCCTGTTGGCGGACGGCGCCCGCGTCGCCGTCGTTTCTGCGCGGCGTCCCCGTTGGCGCGCGGCGCCCTCCTTGGCGCGCGGCGCCCGTTGGCGCGTGGCGCCCTTTGGCGCGCGGCGCCTGCCCCCCCCACCCCCCTTCTCCCCTTCCCCGTTCCCTCCTCCCCTCTC
>SZWC01000075.1:489166-501834 GCA_023375785.1 Penium margaritaceum
ATTGTCCCCTGACGCCTACCTCGCCGTTTCCCAGTCTGTTCGTGTCCTCCATGCGACTAGTCCGTTCCTTTCTCACGCCCTTTCCCTTCGTCTCACCTCTACCCGTACATCCTCTCCTTTCCAACCGCCGCCTCCTACGCTTTCTGCCGCTGCACCTCATTGTCATCCTCCTCCTCCTCCTCCTCCTCCTCCTCCTCCCCCTCCTCCTCCTCCTATGACCCCTCCTCCTCCTCCTCCTCCCTCTCCTCTCCCTCCTCCCCCTCCTCCTCCTCCCCTTCCCCTTTCTCCACCCCCTCCTCCTCCTCGTACTCCTCCGCCTCCTCCTCCTTATCCTCCATCGCATTCGCCACCACCGTTGGTGTCCATCTCATCGACACCATTACTGTCACCATCGTTGCCGCTGTTTCCGGCTATGCTGCCGTCGCCATCATTGCCCAAGGAGAATTGGTAGAAATGGGACGCGAAGAACGCGTAGATGCCGATGATCAACTATGATGTGGCGAGTAAGGCGTATCGCCTCTATGAGAGGGATACTGGCAATGCCATTGGCACCAACATCATGTGTGAATAGACACAACAACCAATAGCTAACAAAGTAGTTGGAGCAGACACCCTGCTTGAGTCGGACTCTTTTGACCCATCCTCCACTGTGACCATGTAAGAACAAGTATACTCTCATATGTCTGATGCAGCAGCTACAGCTGCCTCATCGGCAGAAGCAGAGGAAGGAGATGAAGTACCACCTGCAGAAGTACTTGTGCCTATAGCTCCACGCCAGCCGCCCGCTAACGCCCCATCACCAGGTCACAGGTTTCTTCTTAGGGTGCGCTACAAGCCTGGTGAGCGCGGCCACTTCTAGATGCTCAAACACAAGAATAGATGGTTATCGCAATTGTAGCATATTCAAATAAGCCTATTTCCAACAAGGAGGCCATGGCTGCATCTTACACGGCATATTGGACACAAGCTGTATAAAAGGATATATAGTCGCAACTCGACAACGCCACATGGGAGCTGACTGAGCGATCACCTTGCATCCACCTAGACGCAAGGTGATCAAGTGCAAGTGGGTGTTCAAGAAGAAGCGGGGTGCAGATGGAAACCACGAGAAGTACAAAGTGAGTCTTGTTGCCAAGGGCTACTCACAATAGGAGGGCATCAACTATACTGATCCTTTGCCCTTGTTGTAAAGTTTGCTTATATGCGCATTCTCTTCTCTTTTGTAGTGGCTGAGGACTTCGAAATCCACCACATGGATGTCAAGATGGCATTCTTGAATGGTGACTTGGAGGAATACATCTACATGGAGCAGACGGAGAGGTTCGTCATAAATGGACAGGAGCACCTAGTTTGCAACCTGCAAAAGTTGCTATATGGCCTCAAAGAATCATCGCGTGCTTGGAACCAGAAGTTGGATGCGGCTTTGTTGTGCATGGGGTTTGAGCGAAGTGAGTGTAAGTACAATGTCTATCGTTGGCAGCATGGTCATGAGGTGCTCATCATTATTGAGTTGGAGGAGAGAGGTAACTCTAGAGCAGCAAGCATGTGGGACTCAAAGGGCATCAATTGTGCTAAAGAATGGTTGTTGAATCACTCAAAATGATGGAGTACATATAGAGCTGGAGCATGGGCAAGTCAGCCCTCACAAGCCATACCACGTAGCCATGAAGGCTAAGGCTAACACAATAGAGTCCATAATCTCACACAAGAGATAAAATCAGCCTAGCAATCAGGCTGACCACTCAAAGACGACCTGAAGTCGTATACAATACTCTCATGGCATACTCCTACTAGATACCTAACCCACAATCCAATGCAAAATCGCCATGTGTCCATGGCTAGCACACAAGCATCTCACCTCACCTAAACAGTAAGGAGAGCTACCTTTTATCTAGTCAACACACTCTCACAAGGCAACCCAATAATCTAGGACCTTTTTTGATACTTCTCACCTCAAGTCGTGACCTTGGACCCATTGCAGTTTTCGTTTCTCAAGCTAAGGCATGGAGCCGTCGCCCATGGTCACCGAGACACCGGCGGTCAATAACCCCGGAAATTCTGAAAATTCATTTCTCCCAATCGAACTGTTGGATCAACTTGAAACTTGGACCGTAGACTATTTGCCACATGACCTTTCAAATGGTAAATTCAGATTGTCAATCAAAGTAGGCATCTGGTAGTTTCCTGGAACTTGCTCCTGGGGACCTGAAACTGAGCCGGATGGACTATTTCCAACACATTGTGTAGGTAGATGATATGCTCCTCCTCTCAAACAGTATGTCTATACTATAGGAGTTCAAGGAGGCGATGCAAGAGTGCTTCCAAATGTCTGATCTTGAGGAGGCTTCATACTTCATCAGTATCCATATCATGCGTGACCGCAAATTAAGCTCTCTCTCTCTCACTCACTAGAACAGAGCGGCTACATCAAGGATGTCTTGCAGCGGTTTGCCATGGTAGAGGAAAAACCCATCGGTACGCCATTTGAGACGCGGCAGTACCTCGTGAGGTTCAGCGAAAAAGCATATGTAGCCGAGCGATAAAAGTACAAAGCGCCGTCGGCAGCCTAATATACCTGATGGTGGTAACCAGGCCAGAGCTCATACAGGTTGTGAGCGCTGAGAGCCAGCACATGGTGAGCCCCAATCTTGGGCACCAGAAGGCGGTGAAGCGGATCTTCCACTATCTTGCTGGAGCCATCAACATTGGCATCATCTACACCAGTACCAACAATAGCATCATCAGCTACACACATGCACATTGGGCTTCAGACCCTGAGGATCGCAATTCCATCTCTGGATATGTGTTTCTCATGAATGGAGGTGCCAAAAGCTGGTAGAGCAAGCGGCATGTGGTTGTGGCTTCAATGTCTTATAGTAGAGATGAGTGGGAGTATAGCTGTTCTTGTTCATATGCATGTCGAAAACTAGAGTACAATCGTTCTTGCCAAGAATCCTGAGCACCATGCATGCTTAAACAATATTGATATTGCTTATCACTTCATCAAGCACATGGTGCAAGAAGGTGTTATCGAGCTAGAGTTCACTGTGACTAGCAAACAGGTTGCTGATTTTTGCACCAAGCTCGTGACCTGTGAGAAACAACGTTTTGCATGAAGGCATGTGGACTCATCTTACTCTGACTACGGCAAAGTGAGAGATTATTGGGAAATGAACCATTCGACTCAGTTTCAGGTCATCGGGAGCAAGTTCCAAGAAACTACCAGATTCGTGCTTCGATTGAAAATCTGACTTCACCATTATAAAGATCAGGTGGCAAATAGTCTACGGTCAAAGTTTTGAGGTTGATCAAATGGTCGGATTGGGATATATGAATGTTCGGAATTTCTGTGGTCATCAACTGCCGGTGTTTGGATGACCATGGGCGATGGCTCCATGCCTTAGACTGCGAAAAGAAAAAGGCAAGGGGTCCTGGGTCAATACCTGATGGGAGAAATATCCAAAAAGGTCCTAGATTCTTGGGTTGCCTTATCAGAGTGTACTGACTAGGAAAAAGGTACCTCTTCTTACATTTTAGGTGAGGTGAGATCCTTGTATGCTAGCCATGGATACATTGCAATTCTCCATGGGATTGTGGATTAGGTGACCACTAGTAGTATGCCATGAGAGCATTCTCTAGCTCTCTAGGTTGTGTGTGAGTGGTCAGCCTGATTGCTAGGCTGATTTCCTCTCTTGTGTGAGTTTATGGAATCTAGTGTGTGAGCCTTAGCCTCCATGGCCAAGTGGTGTGGTTTGTGAGAGGGCTTACTTGTCCATGCTCTAGCTCTATATGTCCTCCATTTTTTGATTGATTTAATGACCATTCTTCAGCACAACTGATGCCCTTTTAGTCCCATATGCTTGCTGCTCCAAGGCTACCTCTCTCCTCCAAATCCAACACTGAACTATACAGTATGGCCAGGAAACATTACCGAAGAGAACATCTCGTGGCTTAGATGTTCTAGAGTTTGTCTCTCGTGCCAGAGGTTACTAGGTCAAATCCCGCCCTACTAACTACTTTTCTTTGTGACTAAAACGGGGACAGGAAGGTTCTAAGAGACATCTCAAAATATTCCAATGTCCTTCCTAGTGGCTAGTGCCACCTGGCGGTCACACAGAGCATCATCTAGGCAAGCAGGATGATGCAATCTAGATTGCTCCCAAAATGGCTCATCAAAGGAGCCATTGTGTACCCAGGTTATAGGTTGGCTAGAGAACTATAAGTAATTGTCACTTGCTTGTGGTTGTTATAGTTCTTACCTTTAAGAATTTTAATGGAGTTGCTTAGCAAAGGCAGATACGAAATAATTATTGGTTGGTCTATGTATGGATCTGACATGCCCCTTGTCGACAGCTAAAGTTTAGATAGGCACGGGACCGACTAGGCATGCACTGCTCCTTTGGAGCAAGTCTCCTTGATCTAACAGCATAGTATAGCTAGTAAATACTACCTAGGATAGCTCCTTGAGGCATAGACATTCCAGGGTTAGTCTTCCAAGCGAGAGGTCACTTAGTCAAACCCCGTCCTAGTGGCTAATTTTCTTTGTAACCAAAAGGGGGATAACAAGTTCTGAAAGGCATCTCTCAGTATTCCAATGTCTTTTCTGGTGGCTGGTACCACTTGGGGATCACTGAGAGTATCATGTAGTTAGGAGGGTTGATATAATCTATATTGTCTTAAAACGACTCATCTAAAGAGCCACTACGCATCTAGACTAGAGGATAGCTCTAAGACTAAAAACACTTGTCGATTGGAAGTGGTTCATTAGACTCGGTTGGAAAATATCTACGGTCCAAGTTTAAGCCAGATCTAATGGTCAGATTAGGAGACATGGATTTTCAAAGTTTTTGGATTATTGACTGCTCGTATCTGGGTCATCATGGATGACAGCTTCAAGCCTTAGCCTGAGAAAAGAAAAAATGTAAGAGGTCCAGGATCAACACTATCAAACGATCAAAGGAAACGGCCTAGAAAGCAAGGCTGACATAACAACACTTATTGTCTGCTCCTTTTCTTTTAACGAGAAGGCTATATCACCATGATGGTTTCAAACTGATCAGTTATTGGGAATCACTTGGTTGTACTTTGTCCTTGGTACTTGGTCACGTTTGCACAAGGAGCTAACTCCTAGGGTTTAGGCCAACCAATTCTTCGTTAGTGTTTGTTTGTGGTGTAAAACTCGAAGGTAAAAATGCAATTAACCATAAGCAACTGACAGATACTTATAGTCCTAAAGTCAGCCTCTAGCCTAGGCACGTGGTGGCTCTTGGATAAGCCACTTTGGGAACAATTTGGTTTGTATCATCTCTACTGTATACATGGCGCTCTCTTTGATGGCCAGGTGGTGACAGCTATTATGAAAGACCTTGGAATATTCTAAGATATCTCTCAAGACCTTCTTGTCCTCCTTTTGGTCATAAAGAAAATTAGTCACTAGGGTGGGATTTGACCCAGTGAGCTCTTACTCCAAAGACTAACAGTGGAACGTCTAAACCAGAAGGATTTGTCCTAGGTAGCAATTTCTGGCTTTTTTGTTCAGATTTATCCTGTTTAGACTAAGTGGACTTGCTCCCAAGGGGTAGTACATGCCTTGTCTATCCACACCAGACAAAGGGCTTTTACTATAAAATAGTAATGCATGCGTAGTCTGTCATATGCATGTCTAAACTTCACTTTTGAACAAGGGGTATATCACATCATCAAATTCTCCCTTGCACCTCTTTCTATTTGTTGTGAGATATCTTCATTCTCTAATTATCTTGACCTCACTCTTCATTCATTGTGTTGGACATACTGATTCCTCGAGTACCTATAGACCAAAAGTCGCTATCAAGCGCTTGGTCATGTAGTCTGCAAGCATCTGCTTGGTCTCCGCGTAGTCCATATCCAAAATCTCCTTTGTGACCAGATCACGTGATTAGTTGTACCTGATGTCGATGTTCTTCGTCCTCCGATAGATGACGTTATGGTGTGTCATTTTCATGGAACTCTTGTTGATCTAAACTACTGTTACTTCCATTTTTTATACTTTTATCTCACCAAGCAAGCTGCGTAGCCATTGTATCTCTTTGCATACTTCAGACTAAGCAAAACACTCTACCTCTACGGTAGAGAGGGAGACACAGTCCTACTTTCTGCTTATCCAAGAGATTGTACTATCATTCACAAGCCATCCAAAGCCTAAAGAGGATTTTTTGTTATTGATTCTTTCTCCCTAGTCGGTGTCGGTATAGTAGACAAGGCGCAATGAGCTAGATTCTTCTTGGCCTCTCAACGCGACTCTCATGTGACGTGTCTTCCAAAGATAGCGCACGATGTACTTCACAACTTGCTAGTACTCTGGCGTTGGTTTGACCACAAACCAGTTGACTTACCCCACAACTTAGTGAATTTTATGGCGTGTTCCTACAATGGCATACATGAGGCCACCAATAGCAGACTAGTAGGAAATGTCATGTATATCACGTCGTTCTACTTCCATACTAGGGCTCATGGAAGAGGAGAGCTTGCCGATTTTTCTCTTGGATGTACAGATGGGCTTGTAGTCCCTCATATTATACTGCTTTCAGACATCTGTGGTGTACTTAGTCTAGTTCAACTCCATGGTTCATATTGCTTGGTTCTAGGTAACAATTATCCCAAAGTAGAACTCAAAGAACCCATGTTCTTCATATTGAAACTACTCCTGAGATCTGACTTCAGCTCGTTCAACAATTCGATTAACGACAGGCATATGACCAAATCATACACGTACAATACAACCAACATCAAGTCTCGCTCAGCCGCTCGCTTGTAGACACTAGGGTCGTTCTAGGAGAACGTGAAGGTGAGCCTAGCTATGAAGTCATCCATCTCCTTGTACCACATCCTTGAGACCAATATCAGCATACAGAGAGCTTTCGCGAGTTTCCATATTTTGCCGTACAGAGCCTTCACTCCCTTATTCATTTCCATCAGGGCTTCTTTGTCTAGCTTTCCATAAAGGAAAGTTTACTTCATATCCATATGGCAAACCTGTAGATCTTTGATAGTAGAGATTTTGAGCATGGATCTGATGGAGGCAAAGGTGATGATGGATATGAAGGTCTCCTTGTTCTCTAAGTTTGTACGTTAGGATGATCCCTTTGTCATAACTATTGCCTTGTCCTTGTCTATACATTATCCTACTTAAATTTATTTTGGAGTATCCACTTCAACCCAACCACGTGGGCCTTTGGAAGCTTGTCCACAAGAACCCGTCCTCCATTCTCTTAAATGAGCACAAGTTTGCTATCCACTCACTCCTTCCACTTGGTTGCATCAGGCACGTTTGTTGCATCCGCTACAGTCAAGGGCTCTTCCTGAGCATAAACATGACCAGCTAAGTCTGGTCCATTTGACTCTCTCAGTACCGAATTTTGGCAGAGGTTTCTTGTGGCACGTGCTGCTCCACATTATGGGTGGTGAAGCCTCTATGCTTAGCTACTTCTGATATTGTTGTTCAGGTGATGCTTGTGGTACTGATGATTTGTTCTTGGGGGAAGAGCCACTAGCCTCAGAGTTGATCTCACTGACCTTGGACGACAAAGACTCAGTGCTAGTCAATTGTTGCCTTGGGCTGTATAGCCACTCTATCTATAGCTCCATTACAGTACTTCACCTACACAATCTTTGAGATCTCATGTGCCTGATTACCTCATTCAAGCAACATGACCTACTCTCTTGATTTGAGAGCATGGATAGGATCTAGCAACTCTCCAATACTGATTGTTCTCTTATTGTTGTATCTAGAGGAGAGATGTAGCCTTGGAGCAGCGAGCATGTAGGAGTGAAAGGACATGGATTTTGCTAAAGAATGGTTATTAAATCACATAAAAAGATGGAGTACATGTAGAGCTAGAGCTTTGGCATGTTGGCCCTGTCCGAAGGAACACCACTTGGCCATGGAGGTTAAGGCTCACACACTAATCCATAATCTCACACAAGAGACAAAATTAGCCTAGTAATATGACTGACCAATCACATACAACCAAGAGAGCTATAAAATACTCTCATGGCACACTCCTAGTAGTCATATAACACAGAATCCCATGGAGAATCACCATATGTCCATGTAGCCATGGACATATGGCGTTTTAGTTGAGGTGAGATCCTTGTGTGCTAGCGCTCACAAGGATCTCACCTCAACTAAAACGTAAGAGAGGTACCTTATTCCTAGTCAGTACACTCAGATGGGATTTCTAGGTGCTTGGTCATATAGCTTATATGCCTTGTATGCAGTACTCTAATCCAGCATTATACACTTGCGAGCTCGAGCATCCAGATTACCACCTCTCTCACCTGCTTGGACCTTTCCCTGTGCGGTGCAGCCAAAGACCCGTAAGTGTGAAGCATCTGGCTACTTCTATGACCAAGTATTTTGTGGCATCTTGAGTTGGTTCTCTTGCTATCTCTTGATGCATCTACCTAGTTCAACTGCCGGCGAGGGATTTATAAGATACTAAGTAGTTCTTAAATCTTCAACCTAAAAGTAGGGTCAGAGTTTAGCCTTGAAGAGCCTACTTCATTTCATTCATAAGATAGCAAGTAGTTCTTTAAGCTTCAGTAACGTAATTGCCCTTGGGATTGTAGAACATGGTGGTCTGCTCTGTGGTGCAATGTGAGACCTTGGAGATGGAGTCCTCGACAGCTACATATCCCTTAGATGTGTTCTTGGGGTCTATGTGATGAGGTTTTCCTTGGCATAGAAGATCTTGATATCCTTGTTCTTGACAATCATAGCATGCTTCTCTATAACAGGACGGTCATGTCATATTCCATGATTGGAGACACTGAAAAGAGGATTGCCGCAAGAGATGGCATGTACTCCACGTTCTCTAGCTTTTGGTCTTTTCCAGTACTGTTAACGTTGATGCTAATAAAGTTTTCTCCCTTACCCTCAGCATGGAAAGGCTGTCGTTAGCATACCTAAAGCGACGTTCATGTTGGGAAATAAGCCATCCGGCTCAGGTTCAGGTCCACAGGAGCAAGTTACAGGAAACTACCAGTGCCTACTCTGATCGACAATGAAACTTCACAATTTGAAAGATCAGGTCACAAATAGCCTACGGTCTAAGTTTCAGGTCGATCTAACAATCGGCTTGGGAGATATAATTTTTTGGAATATTTGGAATTTCCGGGGTCATTGACCGCTTTTGTCTGGGTGACCATGGGCGACGGCTCTGTGCCTTAGCCTGAGAAAAGAAAGAGGCAAGAGGTCCAGGTTCAAGACCTGATGGAAGAAATGTCCAAACATAAACTAGATTCTTGGATTGCCTTGTCAGAGTATCCTGACAAGGAGAAACGTACCTCTCCTTACTTTTTAGGTGAGATGAGATCCTTGTGTGCTAGCCATAGATATATTGCCATTCTCCATGGGATTGTGGGTTAGGTAACCACTAGGAGTATGCCATCAGAACACTCTCTAGCTCTCTAGGTCGTGTGCGAGTGGTCAGCCTGATTGCTATGCTGATTTCCTTTCTTGTGTTAGATTATGGACTCTAGTGTGTGTGCCTTGGCCTCCATGGCTAACTGGTGTGGTTAATGAGAGGGCTGAGTTGCCCATACTCTAGCTCTATACGTACTCCATCATTTTGAGTGATTGAAAAATCATTCTTGAGCAAAACTGATGCCCTTCCACTCCCACATGCTCGTTGCTCCAGAATTACCTTTCTCCTCCAAATCCTACACTTGAGATCAGAGCCAGATTCTGCCAGTTTTAGCCAGCGCAAGCCGTGACTTTGAGGGTGACAAGTTAGGCTCAAACCTTGACTAAATTTGATAATCAATCACATGATCATAAAGTTTGCATGACAGGATTTTAAACGACCCAAAATTTGCAAAGATCCAACAGTTAGATGTAGAGTTGGGATTAAAACAAGGCCGACTAGGGCTACTCTCTTCTCTCTAAGTAAGAGAGTCGCCTTGTGTTGACAATAGCTCTATGATTTCGTGCTCAAACGTAAAACATAGCGTATGCAAAATACAGTATTTTTCCTAATCTTTCCATTGGTGCAAAAATATTTACATTCAATTGGTATGTTTGGGAGAAACGACGTTTACAAGAAGGCTCGTCTGAGCTGGAGTAGGAGCAGAAGCATACCTTGGTTTCAAAAGGGCATATCTCTCAAAATCTCCTGTTGATGACCCTGTTTTATCGGTCCATCTGAAAGGTTTTGAGCTGCACTTTCCTGTGGCGGGCTCAGTGTTTCCAAATTCCCAGTTTTATATTCTCTACACACATTTTTCTGTCAGGCCGATTTCTGGAAGAAGCAGAGGAGAAGTAGGGATAGCACCGCCACTCAAGGGCAGCGTTGAGCATCACCAGAGCTCAAAATGGCAGCAACGGGCATGGTGACAGCAGCCCTGTCCTAGGAGACACTAGAAGGACGCGCCAACTTCATGTTTTGGAAGATCCATACCCGTCTCCTGGAGGAGAGGGGCTTGTGGGAGGTGGTGAGCGGCGACGAGCCAGCTCCAACTCCACAAGCAATGGGCATCACCTCAGTACAGGTGGGGGCGGGGGAAACGCCGCAAAGCGGTGGAGCTCATGTAGGGTCATTTGCAGGTACACTAGTGGCGTATGAGGAGTACAAGAAGAAGGATATGTAGGCCTATAGGCTCCTTGTCAACACCACCTTCAACCTACATCTTCATTACGTGAGTGACAAGGCTATTGTAAAGGAGGCATGGGATGCGTTGTGCAAGCAGTATGAGAGCAAGGATTCTGCATACCTCATGCTTTTGGAGGAGAAGATAATAGGATTGAAAATGTAGGGTGGTGATGAGATGGAGGTGTACCTCGATATGGCAAAGGACCTCACAAAACAACTGAAAGCGGCCGACAACCCTGTGGAAGAGACGCACTTCATTCTCCTATTGCTGAGGGAATTTCCAACGAGCTACGACACAGTGCAAGAGACGTTGGATTGCCAACTGACTCTTGACATAGAATTCATCTATACACACCTGGTGTAGGTGGAACAACGTCACAATGCAGCAAAGCGCAATGGCGGCAGTAGCACTGAAGTAGCTGTTGTGGCCATGGAGTCACGTAACCAGCAGCAGTCTAGTCAGCTGAGAGGCAAGAAGAAAGGCAAAAGCCATCACTGGCTTAAAAGAGGAGCACTACAAGAAAAGGTGCTTCACGATCAGGAGGGACAAGGAGTAGCAATAGCAGCAATCCTCACAGTAGCAACAGAAGTAGCAGCCTCTACAGTAGCAGTCACAACAACATAAGTAGTAGTAGTAGCAGAATCAGACCGGCGTACGCCATTTTGGCAACATGAAAGTGGCCAAGGAGTTGCGCGACCACCTCTTCATGCCGAGGTCCGATATGTCGCAAATGGAGAAGGTGGATCTGGCATGGTACAATGACTCAGTGTATACCAAGAGTCTGACGGACCACAAGGAGTGGTTTACACAGCTGCTCTTAATCCCCCCTGACCTATTACTTTGGGTGATGATCGGGTGGTGTATGCTGAAGGGATTAGGATTGTGGAGATGTGGTTGGAGATCCCGCGTGGCATTGACGTGGGATTGTTATATGGAGTGTACATACTTGATGCTGCATTCAACCTCCTCTGAGTCTCCTCCCTCACCTACACAGGAATGCATGTCGTGTTTGAGGACGACTATGGCTACATCCTTGACAAGGAAACGGGGGAGGAGTTGAACAGGTCAGTGAAGGAAGGTGACATATACCGCCTACTAGGGGCAACCAAGATCCCGCGTAGCACAGTCTTGTAGCATTGGTGCAGGTGACAGATGGCAAGATCTAGCATGCATGCTACGGCCACATCGGCATACGCGCCTTCCAGCAGCTTCAAGCAAAGCAGATGGTACGGGACTTGCTCACCATCTCCTATTTTGAGCAGCAATTGTACATCGGCTGTTTGGAGGGGAAGCAGCATCGCAAAGTGTTTTGTGGAACAAGGGAGCGTGCAAAAGAGGTACTGGAGCTGGTCCACACAAACTTGTGAGGACTGATGCAGACCCAGAGCTTTGGAGGCTCTAGGTATTTTATCCCCTTCATTGATGATTTCAGCCATTATACTACCGTGTAATTCCTTTCCTCCAAGGACTAGTACGTTGACATGTTGAAGGAGTTTAAGGCAATGGTGGAGAGCGAGACCGGCAAGCAAATCAAAGCGATGCATAGTGACTAAGGTGGGAAGTACCCGAGCAATGAGTTCCAGGACTACATCACAGTAGCCGACATCAAGGCGCAACGTACCGAGCCATACTCACCTCAGTAGAACAGTGTTTCTGAATGCGCCAACTGTACCATCATTGAGTCGGCGCACTCCATGCTGCATGTGGCTCGGCTCACATACGACTTCATGGCCAAATTAGTGAGCACTACGGCGTATATCATGAACCGCAGTCCAACAAAGGCATTGGAGTAAATTATGCCTTCGAGACGTGGTTCGGCAAGAAGCCAAGCGTGGGCCATCTCCGTGTATTTGGCAGCTTGGTGCACATGCACGTGCCTAAGGAGAAGCGACAAAATGGGACGCGAGGAGCGAGCAGATACTAATGATCGGATATGACATGGCAAGTAAGGTGTGTTGCCTTTATGAGAGGGATACAGGCTACTTCATCATCTCCATGGATGTCGTCTTCAATGAGAGCAACGTCATTGGCACCAA
>SZWC01000075.1:521573-546518 GCA_023375785.1 Penium margaritaceum
AAGGGCATCACTTGTGCTGAAGAATGGTTGTTCAATCACTCAAAATGATGGAGTACATATAGAGCTAGAGCTTGGGCAAGTCAGCCCTCTCACAAGCCACACCACTTAGCCATGGAGGCTAAGGCTCACACACTAGAATCCATAATCTCACACAAGGGAGGAAATCAGCCTAGCAATCAGGCTGACCACTCACACACGACCTAGAGAGCTAGAGAATGCTCTCATGGCACACTCCTAGTGGTCACATAACCCACAAACCCATGGAGAATCGCCATGTGTCCATGGCTAGCACACAAGGATCTCACCTCACCTAAAAAGTAAGGAGAGGTACCTTTATCCTAGTCAGCACACTCTGACAAGGCAATCCTAAGACCAAGGACCTTTTTGGATATTTCTCCCATCAGGTCCTGACCCTGGACCTCTTGCCTTTTTCTTTTCTCAGGCTAAGGCATGGAGCCATCACCCATGCCCACCCAGACATCGACGGTCCATGACCCCCGAAACTTCGAAAATTCATATCTCCCAATCCGACCGTTGGATCGGCCTCAAACTTGGACCGTAGACATTTTGCCACATGATCTTTCCAATGGTGAACATGAATTGGCGATCGGAGCAGGCATCTGGTACTTTCCAGGAACTTGCTCCTGTGGACCTGAAATTGAGCCGGATGGCTCCTTTCCCAACAGATTGGTAGATATGTACAAGTATGATGCAATGAAGATGAGTTTACTATTAGTCATATACCGATATCACAAGGATTACGAGTACCATGTCATTTTTAGCACTCCATGTTGCATACCCAGCATCTGGTTTTGGAGTTTCAATCTCTTCTCTACGTAGAATCTTCAAGTAGCTATATACCCTCATGAAAATCTCAAACTGTTATTTCTACAAGGAAAAACCTTTTCCTATGACCTTTATCACGTCACTATTGACCTGCTCAAGAGTGAGCGTCATAGGTGTCATCATCTTGCTTCTTTATTACTCTGTTATTCTGCTTTGTTGTGGATGATGTAGGCGGATGTAGTCTATTCTCTACAACCAATTTTGAAGGTGCAAATCCATTGCTTACGCCCACAATCGTTGATGACCTAAACTTCAGCACACTCAAGGTCATGCCTCCATAAGCAGGACTTATCTCCATTAGGATCTAGGGGTTGTATCACCAAGAGAAGAATGCATCTGTCATTTGATCTGGAGGAGAGAGATAACCTTGGAGCAAGAAGCATGTGGGATTAAAAATGCATCAATTGTGCTGAAGAATGGTTATGGAATGACTCAAAATGGTAAAATACATATAGAGCTAGAGCTTGAGCGAGTGATCCCTCTCACAATCAACACCACTTAGCCATGCAGGCTAAGACTCATACACTAGAGTCCATAATCTCGTACAAGGTAGGAAATATGCCTAGCATTCAGGCAGAATAATCACACATGACCTAGAGAGCTAGAAAATACTCTCATGGAACACTCCTAGTGGTAATATAATCCACAATCCCATCAAGAATCGCCATATATCCATGGCTAGCACACAAGGATGTCACCTGACCTAGAAAGTAAGAAGTATCATATTCATAGTCAGCACATTCTAACAAGGTAATCCAATAATTCAGGACCTATTTGGATATTTTTCCCATCAGGTTTTGACCCTGGACCTCTTACCTTTTTTCTTTTGTCATGCTAAGGCATGGAGCCATCACCCATGGTGAACCAGACAATAGAGATCGATGCCCCCAACAGTACCAAAAATTCATATTGCGCAATACGACTGTTAGATCAGTCTTGAATTTGGACAATAGACATTTATCCACCTCATATTTCCGATTGTGAAGTTTGATTGACAATCTGAGCAAGCATCTAGTAATTTCTTGGAATTTGCTCTTATGGACATAAAACTTATCCGGATACCTAACTTTCCAACATCCTTTGCTCTTGTTCACTAAGCGTAAGCACCCACCATTCGAGCTCATGATGCAGAAAGAGCAACAGTAGAAGCAGTCCTTGCAATAGCAGCAAAGGCATTAACCTCCACAATGGTAATAGCAGTAGTCACACTAGCATTAGGACCATCAGTAGAGCCAGTCCGGCGTGCGCCACTTTGGCAACATGAACGTGTCCAAGGAGGTGGGCAACCGCCTCTTCATGGCTAAGCTAGACATGTCGTATGAGGAGAAGGGGCATCTGGCATGGTACAAGGAATCAGGATGTACCAAGAGCTTGACGCATTAAAAGGAGTGGTTTACGCAACCGCTCTCTATTCCTCCCCGACCGATTGCTTTGGGTGATGATCGGGTGGGGTATCCTAAAGGGATTGGGATTGTGGAGATGTGGTTACACAACCCATGTGGCACTGAATGGGAAGTGTTCCATGTCGTGCTGAAGGTACCTATTGCTGCTTTCAACCTTGTCTCATTCTCCTCTCTCACCAACACAGGACAGCGAAACATCTTTGATGACGACTATAGCTACATCCTTGACAAGGAAATAGGAGAGATGTTGGCCAGGTCGGTGAAGGAAGGTGACATGTACCACCTGCTAGGGACAACTAAGATCTCGCGTGAGCAGATTCTTGCAGCTGTGGTACAGGCGACACATGGTGAGATCTGGCATACGCGGTACAGCCACATCGGCATGCGCGCCTTACAACAACTTCAAGCAAAGCAAATGGTACGTGACTTACCTACCATTTCTAACTTTGAGCAATAGTTGTGCATCGGTTGTTTGGAGGGCAAGCAGCATCGCGAGGAATTTTCTAGATCCAAGAAGCGCGCGAAGGAGGTACTGGAGTTGGTCTACACAGACTTTTATGGCTTAATGCAGACCCAGAGCTTTGGAGGCTCTAGGGATTTTCTCACCTTCATTAATGATTTCAGCCGTTACACTGCTGAATACTTCCTTCCATCCAAGGACCAGTGCTTTGTCAGGTTCAAGGCGTTCAAAGCAATGGTCGAGAACCAAACAAGCAAGGAAATCAAGGCGCTGCATAGCGACGGTGTTGGAGAGTACCTGAGCAAGGAGTTCCAAGACTACATCTCAGCAGCTCGCATCAAGGTGCAGCGTACCATACCATATTTGCCACAGTGGAACAGTGTAGAAGAATGTACCAACCGCACTATCGTTGAGTCGGCTCGCTCCATGCTGCACGCGGCTTGGCTCACGTACAACTTCTGGGCCGTAGCAGCGAGCACGGCGGTGTACATCAAGAACCATAGTCCAACCCAGGCGTTGGAGAAGATGACACCATACAAAGCGTGGTCGGGCAAGAAGCCGAGCGTAGGTCATCTCCGTGCATTTGGCAGCTTGGCACACATGCATGTACCCAAAGAGAAGCGGCAGAAGTGGGATGCAAAGAGAGCGCACATGCTGATGATCGGCTATGACGTGGCGAGTAAAGCGTATCGCCTCTATGAAAGGGATACTGTCAACGTCATCATCTCTAGGGATGTCGTCTTCAACAAGAGCAACGTCATCGGCACAAACATCGTCTTTGAAGAGGAAGTAGAACAAGTAGCTGTTGAGGTAGTGGAAGCAGACACCTTGCTTGATCGAGACTCTCTTGACCCACCCTCCTCTATGACAATAGGAGAACCAGTCTATTCTTTCATGTCTGATGCAGTATATACAGCAGCCTCATCGGTGGAAACAAAGGAAGGAGATACAACACCACCACCAGCAGCAGTTATCCCTATAACACCGTGCCAGCCATCGACTAACGCCCCAGTACCGGCTCGTAGATACCCTCTTAGGATGCGCTACAAGCCTAGTGATTGTGGCTATTTCTGGATGCTATACAAACCAAAACAGATGAATATCGTAGTTATAGCAAATTTAGATGAGTAGATTTCCTACAAGGATGCCATGGTTGCGCCTGACACAGCAGATCGGGTACAAATTATCTAGCAGGAGATACAATCGCAGCTCGACAATGGCACATGGGAGCTGAATAGGCGTCGACCTAGAGACAAATTGATCAAGTGTAAGTGGGTGTTCAAGAAGAAGCGGGGTGCATATGGAAACCTCAATAAGTACAAGGCGAGGCTTGTTGCCAAGGGCTACTTGCAGCAAGAGGGCATCGACTACATTGAAACCTTTACCCCTGTTGCAAAGTTTGCTTCTGTACACACGCTCTTTTCTTTTCTAGTGGCTGAGGACTTCAAGATCCACCATGTGGATGTCAAGACAGCATTCTTAAATGGTGACTTGGAAGAAGAAATGTACATGGAGCAACCGAAGGGGTTTGTCATGACTGGACACGAGTACCTGGTTAGCAAGTTCCAAAAGTCATTATATGACCTCAAACAAGCATTGCGTGCTTGGAACCAGAAGTTGGATGCGGCGCTAGAGTGCATGGGGTTTGAGCACAACGACTGTGACTATAGCGTTTATCACTGGCAGCATGACCATGAGGTGCTCATCATCATTTTGTATGTAGATGACATGCTCTTCCTCTCCAACAGCATATGTGCACTATAGGAGTTCGAGGAGGCGATGCAGGAGTGCTTCCAAAATTCTGATCTCGGGGATAAATCATACTTCCTTGGTATCTAGATCATGCATGACTGTAAATCACCCTCTCTCTCGCTATAGCAGGGCCTCTACATCAAGGATATCTTACAGCGGTTCGGCATGGTAGAGGCAAAACCTATTGGCACACCGCGTGAGACGCGGCAGTACCTCTCGAGCTTCAACGGAGAAGCAGATGTAGCCGAGCGACAAAACAACCAAAGCGTCGTCGGTTGTCTGATGTACCTGATGGTGACAACGAGGCTGGATCTCGCACAGGTTGTGAGCCCTGTGAGCCAGTACATGCCGAACCATAAATCTGAGCACCAGAGTGCGGTAAAGCGGATCTTTCGCTACGTTGCTGGAACCATCAATATGGGTATCATCTACATTGGCACCAACAACACCATCATCAGCTACACACATGTAGATTGGGCTTCAAACCCCGAGGATCGATCTATGGATCGATCCTCTGTAGACATGTATTTCTCATGTACGGAGGTGCCATAAATGGATGTAGCAAGCGGCAAATAGTTGTGCCCACCTTAACCACAGAAACTGAGTACGTAACTCTCTGCTTTGGAGCCAAGGAAGCAATTTGGCTTCAGTGTCTCATGGTAGAGATGAGTAGGAGTATAGCAGTTCCTTTTCCTCTGCACGTCGACAACCAGGGGGCAATCGCACTACAAAGACTCCTGAGCACCATGTACTTACCAAGCACATTAACATCATCTATCATCTCATTAGGCACATGGTGCAGGAAAGTGCTATCTGCTTGGAGTTCACTCCGCCAGCAAGAAAGTCACTGATTTTTGTACCAAGCAAGTTACCTGTGAGAGGCAGTAGTTCTGCATGAAGGTATGTGGACTCAATGGACTCTTATTATGACAAAGTGGGAGATAATTGGGAAATATGCCATTCCGCTAAGTTTCAGGTCCACAAGAGCAAGTTCCAAGAAACTACCAGATTCTTGTTCCGATCGGAAATCCAACTTAACCATTGGAAAGATGAGGTGGCAAATAGTTTACACTTTATGTTTCAGGCCGTCCCAACGGTCAGATAGGAAGATATGAATTTTCGGAATTTCCAGGATCATCAACCGCCGGTAGTTGGGTGACCATGGGCAACGGCTCCATGCCTTAGCCTGAGAAAAGAAAAAGGCAAGGGGTCCAGGGTCAAGTCCTGATGGGAGAAATATCCAAAAAAAGTCCTAGATTCTTGGGTTGCCTTGTCAGGGTGTGCTGACCAGGAAAAAGATACCTCTCCTTACTTTTTGGGTGAGGTGAGATCCTTGTGTGCTAGCCATGGACACATGGCAATTCTCGATGGGATTGGGGGTTAGGTGACCACTAGGAGTGTGCCATGAGAGTATTCTATAGCTTTCTAGGTCGTGTGTGAGTGGTGAGCCTGATTGCTAGGCTGATTTCCTCTCTTGTGTGAGATTATGGACGCTAGTGTGTGAGCCTTAGCCTCCATGGCTAAGTGGTGTGGCCTATGAGAGGGCTGACTTGTCCATGCTCTAGCTCTACATGAACTCCATCATTTAGAATGATTCATCAACCATTGTTTTGCACAACTGATGACCTTTCATTCCTATATGCTCGCTGCTCCAAGGCTACCTCTCTCCTCCAGATCCAACAATTCACAAGAATTATCTCCTTGTACTTTGTTCTAAGTACGTGGTCACTTTCGCGCGACAAGCTAGTTCTTGGAGCTTAGACTAACAAATGCTTCTTTAGTATTTAGTATAATAGGAGCCTCAAAGGTAAGAACTACAATGAAACATATAAAACATGTTGATCTGGTATTTCCCTAATCTATAGCCGAACTTTGGACAGGCATAGAACAGATTATGCATGTAGTACTCCCTTGGAATAAGTCCTTTAAGTGTGATCCAGACAGACAAGGCATACATTACTCATTTAGAGCAAATGTTCTTTGTCTAAACTAGATGGTATAGCCAGCAAAAACTACCTAAAATGATGTCTTGTAGCTTAGACATTCCAAACTTTCTATCCTACGAGAGATCACTTGGTCCAATCCAGCCCTAGGCCCAAAAGGGGGACATAAAGATTCTAAGGGGCATCTCAGAATATTCCAAGGTCTTTTCTGGTGGCTAGTACCTTCTTGCGGTCACATAGAGCACCATCTAGGAAAGGAGGATAAGGTAATCCAGATTATGTCAAAAGGTGGCTAATCCAAGTAGCCATTGTGTACCCAGGTTGCAGGCTGGCTACAGAACTATAAGTACCTGTCAGTTACCTATGGTTGATTACAGTTCTTACATTCAAGAATTTTAACAGAGTTGTCTACCAAAGGCAAATACTAAAGAAATGTTAGTTGGTCTATGTATTGATCTGACATACCCATTGTATTGACCGGCGTGAGGCAATGGACTAGAAAATAAGGCTGATATAATAGCACTTGCTGTCCGCTCCTAATATTTCAACAAGGAGGATATTTCAGTCTCAGAATTACGATTCCACACTGAGTAGTTCATAGGAATGACTTCTTTGCACTGTTGTCCTTAGCATCTGGTCACTTTTGCGCGAGGAGCTTACTCCTCGGGCTTAGACCAACCAATGTTTTTTAGTGTCTGCCTCTAGTGGACAACTCTGTTAGAAGTCTCAAAGGTAAGAATTGTAATGAATCACAGGCAACTGATATGTACGTATAGTTGTAGAGCCAGCCTCTAGCCTAGGCACGCAGTGTCTCCTTGGATGTGCCACTTTGGGGGTAATATGGATTGCATCATTCCCCCTGCCTACATGATGTTCTTCGTGACCACCAAGAGGTGCTAGTCACAAGAAATGACCTTGGAATGTTTCGAGATGACTCTTAAAATCTTCCTTTCCCTGGTTTGGTCATAAAGAAAATTAGTCACCGGGCTAGGGTTTGACCCAATCATCCTAGGTAGTGTTTGTTGGCACACCCTATCTAGTTTATACCAAGGGGGCTTGCTCCAAAGGAGTAGTGCATACCTTGTCTATGTAGACAAGACTTAGGGGACTTACTCAAAGGGAGCAAACCATGCCTATCCAAACCTCAGCTATGGACAAGGGACATATCAGACCAACACCTCGTCCACAACTGAAGTTTAGACAGGCATGGGATTGCCTAGACATGACGTGCTCTCTTGGAGTAAGTCCTCTTTGTCTGGTCTAGATAGACAAGGCATACATTGCTCCTTTGGAGCAACTATCTTTGATCTTAGCTGGATATTGTAGCCAATGAATACTACCTAGGATAACTCCTTGTCCCTCGGATGTTCCAGAGTTAGTCTCCAGAGGAAGAGGTCACTCGGTCAAACCCTGCCCTAGTGGCTAGTTTTCTTTGTCACCAATAGGGGGGATACAAAGGTTTTGAGAGGCATCTCAGAACATTCCAAGGTCTTTCTTGGTGAGTGGCGCCACTTGAGGATCATAGAGAGTGCCATATAGATAGGACGATTGATGTAATCTAGATTGCCTTGAAAATAGCTCACCCAAAGAGCTACTACGCACCTAGACTAGAGGCTGGCTGTATAACTAAAAGTACCTATGGATTGCATGTGGTTTATTACTAAACTTATCTTTATGGTTCTAAACAGAGTTGTCTACCAGATGCAGACACAAAAAAACATTGGTTAGTCTAAGCACTAGGATTTAGGTCCTCGTACAAAAGTGATCAAGTGCAAAGGACAAAATGCAAGGAAGTGATTCTTATGGACTGTTTAGTGTGGAATTATGATTTTGATCGTCATCTCTCCTAGATGAAATAGTGAGAGCACGTGAAAAGTTCCATTGTGTCTGGCTTGTTTTCTAGTCTGTTGCCTTAGGTCGGTGACGAAAGGATTATCAGCTCACAATAACTAGTTGTAAGATACATTTCCACATGCTTTCTAACACTCTATTTTGCATTGTATATCCGCTCCATCAGCTCTATCTACTCTATCTGATCCATCAGCTCCAACGGCGGGTTTTGGAACTTAGTGAACAAAGGCCAAAGATAAGCTCTTCACTTGGAAGTAGGATCCTTGTGCACTAACGAGGATAATATCTGCCCTTGAAGACACGACATTGGGCTTTCTAGAGTGCATTATTCTCTATTTGCAAGTGATAAACGAGTGAGGGATAAGCAACAGATCTGTACCTTCTAAACTGGTAGTAGAAACTATAGGATCTGGAGAAAAGAGGTAGCCTTGGAGCAACCAGCATATGGGACTAAAAAGGCATCAGTTGTGCTAAAAAATGGTTGTTTAATCATTCAAAATTATGGAGTACACATAGATCTAGTACTTGAAAATATTCGTTGGAGAAGATGTCAAACCACCAAAAGATGACCTTGGGTATGAAGCATAGAGTGCTTAAAATGACATGGCACTGCCTGTTTTTATAACATTAGTGCATGAGTCACAGCATGCCCATATCCATAGTAGCAAACATGTACCAAAGACTTATGAAGCTTACATGAATACACTAATTAGTGGCTCTTATGAATCGCCTCTTAATTCTTTAAAAACTGATTTTGATAAGGGTGAGCAAAGGAGATTTGATTCGGAACTCGCTGTTGTAGTTTAAAAGAGTACTCTAACAAGTGACCGAAATGACCTGGGAAATCAACACCAACATACAAGCCATGATCCTCCTTATGGCGCTTCCCTGATGTTGGAGTCATCTGATCACCGTCTTGGGTGATTGTAAGGAGGAGGATTTGACATATGAGGTAGTATTTGAGTACGTGAGTATCAAGGCCATGCCTCACAATGGTAGTGAGGCCAATGTTTTGGCCTATGCCATATAGTACAGTCGTCGTGGTGGCAATAACTCTTCTTTTGGGTAGTGTGGTGACAAAAGCAATGGTAGTGGAGAAAAAAACAATAGTAGTAGTGGGAAGGACTCAAAGCATCCTAGAAAGTATCATAACTTTGGCAACTTTCACGCTAGGTACGGGAGTATAGGGCTCTTAAAGAAGACAGTGGTAATGGCGGCAAGAACGAGGGCACAAGATTGGATAAGGAAAAGCTTACGAACATGATGGATAAGAGTATATCCACAACCAAAGGAGCATTAGTGCTCAAGCATGGACCCTACAAGCTAAAAATCCAATCTTCATTAGAAAAAGATGGGTTCATTCCATTGGGAGTACTGAATGACACTTCAGGTATGCCAACGGCAGCCTTGTCCATGCACAAGACAAGAGAGACAAGTTGATGAGAATTAACGTATACAGTACTGAGAAAGACTTGAAACTTGAGAACATTGTCTATATGCTGTCTTTTGTACCAAAATGTATATCGTTGTCCAAAATAACGGACTACAACATGACAGTTGTCTTGGTGGAAAAAGAGGTTGTGATTGTCAAGACCAAGGACATGACGAAATCCTATCCCAAGGAGAGTCTCATTTCATAGGTTCCAAGAGTTGATGAGCTCTATGTGGTGGAGACCAAGCCCCTTGAGAGCAAAAATGAGAGATATGCAATCATTGATGAGTTTAAATCCCCCAACTTGATAGTGCACCACAGGCAGTCACCATGGCAACCAATTCCACCAAAGATACTGATGTTGAGCTCTGACACAAGCGCTTTTCCCATGGAGCTGATAGCATGCTACAAGCTATGCAATAGCATGAAGTAGTTAACAGGTAGAGGGCTGCAAAACTAAGGATGAGGCAGAGTATAAGAACCTCTGTACAGCTTGTCTCCAAGGCAAGGTAAAGAGAAATCCGTTTGAGCATAATGAGCAATGTGCAGTAACAATTTTGGACCTGATTCACTTTGATGTGTACAAAACATGTTGCACTCCCTCTAATGGTGGAAACAAGTATTTATTGACCTTTATCGATTACCACAATTGCAATATATGGATCTATTTCCTCAAGGAAAATGGAGAGATGAAGGAGAAGTTGCAAGAGTTTGTCGCCATGGTAGAGTGGCAAACAAGCAAGAAGGTCAAGACATTGCACACGGATAACTATGGTGAGTACGAGGTGTGTGACAGCTAGTTGAGCCAACTCGGCATCGACCACCTGACCACCACGTCCTACATCCCCCAAGCAATATCGTTGCCGAGTGAATGAACCAGACTATCCTCATCATGATACGAAACATGCTCTCTAATGCCAAAGTCCTTTATCATTTTTTAGCTAAAGATAGAATGACTGCTTGCTACCTGATAAATCTCACTCAAGTAGTAAACGCGGCAAGAAATAGCAACAAAAGTAGTTGAGGATGCTACAAGAGTGTTGATCAGGGAAAAAGCCAAATACCTTACACTTGAGTGTCCTTGGCTACACTACTAGGGCAAAGATCCAAGGAGGAGAAGGAAGTTGTAGCAAGTTTGTCATGGTCGGATATGACAATATACACAAGGCATGTATACTTCGGGACCAAGCAGTTAGAAAGCTCATTAGGAACCAAGACATCGAGTTTCATAAGACGACACCTGGCAAGGGAGCGCTGTTGGATTATGTGCATGCTCCCAAATCAAGAGAGTCGGTTATGTTGCTTTAATCAGGTAACCAGGCACCTGAGAACTAGAAAAGGGTACTAGTGAAGTAGCATGATGGTACAGTAGAGAGAGAGTGGTTGTATAGGTTCACACAATGGACTCTGACTCTGAGTGTTTAGTTGTTTGAGGCTTTTGAGTCTAATCTAAGACCAGTAGCTCTTTCTCGAACAAGAGAACATGAGTACCCGAAGCATCACCTGAACAAGAGTATTACAAGCAGTTAATCCTCGAGGCAATATTAGCCACACTCTGGCGCAGTTCACACCAAAAAAATCCTGTGCCTAAGAATGATGCTGAGATAACTGAATGGATCAGACTCAGCTAGTCACGTTTGGCTTAGAAGAGCCTGTGACTATTTGCGGAGGCAATGAACATGCCAGATGTGACCAAGTGTAAGGGGGTAGTTAACAACTAACTCGTGTCCATTGAATAGAATGGAACTTGAGTTCAAGTGGATAATCCACTAACTGTCTGTTGGATCTGGAGGAGAATGGTAACTCTGGAGCAGCCAGTATGTGGGACTTAAAGGGCATTAGTTGTGCTGAAGAATGGTTGTTGAATCTCTCATAATGATGGAGTACATATGGAGCTAGAACAAGAGCAAGTCAGCCCTCTCACAAGCCACACAACTTAGCCATGTAGGCCAAGTCTCACACACAAGTTTCCACAATCTCACACAATTTGGATGATCACTCTAGCAATCAGCCTGACCATTGATGCTCAACCTAGAGAGCTAGAGAATTCTCCCATGGCACACTCCTAGTGGTCCATCTAACCTACAAACTCATGGGAAACTGCCATGTAAACATGGCAAGTACACAAGAATCTCACCTCACCTAAAAAAAAGGCAAGGCACTTTATCCTAGTCAGAACACTCTGACAAGGCAGCCCAAGCCTCTAACACTTTTTGGGATACTTCGCACAGCTGGTATTGGCCTAGACCTCTTGCCCTTTTCGTTCTCTTGATTGCCTCCATGGGGTATTTCACTGAAAGTCGTCATAACTCGATAGAGGGAGAAGCCCGAAATCGTCGAAAATTCAAATCTCCCAACCCCACAGATGGATTGGCCTCGAACATGGACCGTACATATTTTGCCACCTAATCTTTCCAATGGTAAAAATGGATTGAAAATCGGAGTAAGCATCTGGTAGTTTCATGGAACTTGCTCCTGTCAACCTGAAACTGAACCGAATGGCCCAATTTCCAACAATTTCCCACTTTGCTGTAGTCAGAGTAGACTGAGTCCACATAACTTCATTCAGAACGGATGATTTTCACGATTCACTGGCTTTGTGCAGAAATCAGCGACCTGCTTGCTGGTTGGAGTGAACTCCAGCTTGATAGTACCTTCGTGCACCATGTGCCTGATGAAGTGATATGGAATGTCAATGTGCTTAGTGCATGCATGGTGCTCAGGGTTCTTGGCAAGTGCGATTGCGCTCTGGTTGTTGACGCGTACAAGAAGAGGAACTGTCGTACTCCCACTTATCTCTGCCATGAGGCGTTGAAGTCAAACTGCTTCCTTGGCTCCAAAGGTGAGAGATATGTACTCAGCTTCTGTGCTTGAGGTGGCCACGACCACCTGCCACTTGCTGCATTAGCTTATGGTACCTCCACTAATAAGAAATACATGTCCGATGATGCTGTTTTTATAGCCAATATAAATGATGCCGATGTGGATGGTTCCAGTAAGGTAGCGGAAGATCCGCTTTATGGCCTTTTGTTGCTCACGTGAAGGGTTTGCCATGTGTTGTCTCAAAACGCTCACAGCCTGTGCGAGGTCCGGCCTGGTTGGCACCATAAGGTACATGAGACTGCCAACGGCGCTTTGGTACTTCTACCGCACAGCTACATTTGCTTATCTGCTGAAGCTCACGAGGTACTACCGCATCTCAAGCGAGGAAGTATGATGCTTCTCCAATATCAGACAGCTGGAAGCCCTCCTACATCCCCTCGTTGAACTCGTGCAAAGTAGACTGGCTATAGGAGAGGAGGAGCATGTCGTCCACATACGCAATGATGATGAGCACCTCATGACCATGCTGCTAGCGATAGACACTACAGTCACATTCCCTACGCTCAAACCCCATGCACTACAACGCCAGATCCAAATTTTGGTTGTAAGCACGCGATGCTTGCTTGAGGCCATATAACAACTTTTGTAACTCGCAAACCCGGTGCTCTTGTCCATGCATGATGAGTCCCTTTGGTTGCTCCATGTAGATTTCTTCCTCCAAGTCACCATTCAAGAATGACATCTTGACATACATGTGGTGGATCTTGAAGTCCTCGGCCGTTGCATAAGAGAGGAGTGTGCGCACAGAATAAAACTTTACAACAGGGACAAAGCTTTCAATGTAGTCGATGCCCTCTTCTTGCAAGTAGCCCTTGGCAACAGGCCTCACCTTGTAGTTATCACGGTTGCCATCTATACCATGCTTTTTGTTCAATACCCATTTGCACTTGATCCCCTTGCATCTAGGAGGATGCTCAGTAAGCTCCCACGTAACGTTGTTGAGTTACGACTGTATCTTCTATTGCAGAGCTTGTGCCCAATCTGGTCCGTCAANAGAGGAGTGTGCGCACAGAATAAAACTTTACAACAGGGACAAAGCTTTCAATGTAGTCGATGCCCTCTTCTTGCAAGTAGCCCTTGGCAACAGGCCTCACCTTGTAGTTATCACGGTTGCCATCTATACCATGCTTTTTGTTCAATACCCATTTGCACTTGATCCCCTTGCATCTAGGAGGATGCTCAGTAAGCTCCCACGTAACGTTGTTGAGTTACGACTGTATCTTCTATTGCAGAGCTTGTGCCCAATCTGGTCTGTCAGGTGCAGCCATGGCCTCCTTGTAGGAAACAGGCTCATCTGAGTCTATTGTACCTGCTATATTCATCTGATCTCGTTTTTGTAGCATCTATAAATGGTCGCGCTCACGAGGCTTGTACAGTACCCTGAGAGGGTACCTGCGACCTGGTGCTGGGGCATTAGCAGATGGTTGGCACGATGTTGCACGCACAACTACTACTGCAAGTGGTGTTGCATCTCCTTCCTCTACTTCTGTTAATGAGGCCACTGTATCTCATGCATCACACATGGGAGAGTAGAGTGGTTCTCTCACTTTCATAGTAGAGTAAGGGTCAAGAGAGATTGAATCAAGAAGGGTATCTTCTCCTACTACCTCGTCATCTACTGGTTCTACTATCTCTTCACACACAATGTTGGTGCCCATGATGTTGCTCTTGTTGAATACGATATCCCTGGAGATGATGACATGGCCTATATCCCTCTCATAGAGGCGATGCGCCTTGCTTGCCACGTCATAGCCAATCATTTGCATCTGCATGCTCCTCGCATCCCATTTCTACCGCTTCTCCTTGGGTACATGCATGTGCGCCAAGCTACCAAACGCGCGGAGATGGCCCACGCTCGGCTTCTTACCAGACCACGCCTCGTACAGCGTCATCAGCTCCAACGCCTTGCTTGGGTTGCAGTTCTTGATGTTCACCACAGGGCTCACTGCTTCGGTCCATAATTCATAGGTAGGTTGAGCCGCGTGTAGCATGGAGCGCGCAAACTTAACGATTCTATGGTTGGTGCCTGCTGCTACGTTGTCCTACTACGGCAAGTATGGTGCGGTTCACTACGCCTTCATGTCGGCTGCTGTGAGGTTGTCCTGGAAGTCCTTGCTCGGGTATTCCCCACCGCAGTCGCTACGCAATGCCTTGATTCTCTTGCCTTTCTCGTTCTCCACCATTGCCTTAAACTCCTTGAACCTGTCAAAACACTGGTCCTTGGAGGAAAGGAAGTCCACAACAGTGTAATGGCTAAAATCATCAATGAAGGTTATAAAATACCTAAAGCCTCAAAAACTCTGGATCTGCATCGGGCCACACAAGTCCGTATGGACGAGCTCCAGTACCTCCTTTGTGCGCTCCCCTATCAAAGAGAATGCCTCGCGATGCTGCTTCCCCTCCAAACAGCCGATGCACAGCTGCTACTCAAAGTTGGAGATAGTGGATAAGTCACGCACCACCTGCTTCGTTTGAAGGTGCTGAAAGGCGCGCATGCCGATGTGGCCGTAGCTCGAATGCCAGATTTTGCCATCTAAGGCCTACACCACTGCTTCAAGGCTCTGCTCACGCAGGATCTTGGTTGCCCCCAGGAGGTAGTACATGTCGCCTTCCTTCACCGACTTGGCCAACTCTTGTCATGTTCCCTTGTCAAGGATGCAGTCATAGTTGTCATCAAACACTATGCGCACTCTCACAGAGTGCGCAAAGTGTTTGATGACCCTTATGCGAGAGTCCGCACACTATGCCCCTCTTGGTCTGCATCGGGCCACACAAGTCCGTATGAACGACCTCCAGTATCTGCTTTGTACGCTCCCCTGTTGAAGAGAATGCCTCGCGATGCTGCTTCCCCTCCAAACAGTCGATGCACAACTGCTGCTCAAAGTAAGACATGGTGGGTAAGTCATGCACCATCTGCTTTGTCTGAAGTTGCTGCAGGGCACGCATGTCGATGTGGCCGTAGCGCGCAAGTCATCATCAAATACTATGCGCAATGGTGTGAAACATTCCCCTTTCTTGTAGTGCCCCTCTTTCTGGCAGTAATGGCACTTACCTTCATCTTGCCTTTGCTGCCTAGAATGTTGCAATTGTTGGTTGCATGAGCCCATAGCCATGAAAGCTACTTCACTACTACTGCCACCATTGCGCTTTGCAGCATTTGCGACAATGTTCCACCTGCAACAGGTCCGTACAGATGAAGTCCAGGTCAAGAGTCGACTGGCGCTCCAACGTATCTCGCACCGTGTCGTAGCTTGTTGAGAGTCCTCTCAGCAAGAGGAGAATGAAGCATGTGTCTTCCACAGGGTTATCGGGTGCTTTCAATTGCTTTGCAAGGTCCTTTGTCCTGTCCAAGTATGCCTCCATCCCTTTAGCACCCTGCATTTTCAACCCCATTAGCTTCTCCTTCTAAATCATGAGGTATGCAGAGTCCTTGCTCTCATACTTTGTGTACAATGTATCCTACTCCTTTGCACTAGCCTTGCCACTCACATACTATAGATGCAAGTTGGAGATGGTGTTGACAAGCAGCCTCTAGGCCTGCCTGTCCTTCTTCTTCAAATCCTCATACGCCACTGGTGTAACTGCACATGACCCTGCACGAGCTCTACTCCTTTGTAGCATTTCCACTACTTTCACCTGAGCTATGGTAATGCCCGTTGCTTGCGGATTTGGAGCTAGCTCGTCGCCGCTCACCACCGTCCACAAGCCCCTTTCCTCCAATGTGAGGCGGGTACGGATCTTCTAAAACGTGAATTAGCGAGTCCTTCCAGCCTCTCCAAGACCTGGGATGCTGTGACCATGCGTGTTGCTGCCATTCTGAGCTTTCGTGATGCTCAACGCTCCCCTTGAGTGACTGCGCTACCCCGGCTTCTGCTGTTATTTTTGCCAGAAATCTGCCTGACGGAAAAACAAGTGTAGAGGCCATCAAACTAGGAAATCGGCAAAACCAAGCCCACCACTCTAAACTTCCGCTCAAAACCTTTCAGACGGACCCATAAAACAGGGTCATCAACATGAGATTTTGATATATATGCCCTTTTGAAAACGTGGTATGCCTCCTCTCCAACTCCAGTTCGACCAGCCAATTTGTAAACAATGTTTCTCCCAAACGTACCAATAGAATGCAAATATGTTTGTACCAATGGAAAGCTTAGGAAAAATACTTTATTTTGCATGTGCTATTTTTTAAACGTGAGTAAGAAATGACTAAGTTATGGTCATCACAAGGCGACTGTCTTACTCAAGAGAAGAGAGTAGCCCTAGCAGACCTTGTTTTGAGCATAACTCTACATCCGACCGTTGAATCTTCACGATCTTGGGCTCGTTGCAAATCGTGTCTTAAAAACTTCAAGATCTCATGGTGGATCTTCAAATTTGGTCAAGGCTTGACCCTAACCCGTCACTCTCAATGTGACGGCCTGCACTGGCTGAAATTCGCACAATCTGGCTCTGATACCAAGTGTTGGATCTAGAGGAGATAGGTAACTCTGGAGCAGCGAGCATGTAGGACTGAAAGGGCATCCATTGTGCTGAAGAATGGTTGTTGAATCACTCCAAATGATGGAGTACATATAGAGCTAGAGCTAGGGCAAGTCAGCCCTCTCACAAGCCACACCCCTCAGCCGTGGAGGCTAAGGCTCACACACTAGGGTCCATAATCTCACACAAGAGAGGAAATTAGCCTAGCAATCAGGCAGACAACTCATACACGACCTAGAGAATCCACAAGTCAGCCCTCTCACAAGCCACACCCCTTAGCCATGGAGGTAAAGTCTCACACACAAGTCTCCAAAATCTGACACAATCTGAAAAATCACTCTAGCAATCAGCCGGACCAGTCATGCTCAACCTAGAGAGCTAGAGAATGCTCCCATGGCACACTCCTAGTGGTCCATCTAACCCACAAACCCATTGGAAATCGCCACGTAGACATGGCAAGCACGGAAGGATCTCACCTCACCTATAAATTAAGCCAAGGCACGTATTCCTAGTCAGCACACTCCGACAAGGCAACCCAAGCCTCTAACACTTTTTGGGATATTACCCACAGCTCCTTTACGTGGACCTCTTTCCTTTTTCTCTTTCGCGATTACCCCCACGGGTTATTTCACTGAAAGTCGTCGTAACTCGGTGGAGGGAGAACCCCAAAATCGTCAAAATTCATATCTCCCCATCCAACTATTGGATCGGCGTGGACTTTGGACCATAGACATTTTGCCACATGATCTTTCCAATGGTGATGTAGGACTAACAGTCGGAGTAGGCATCCGGAAGTTTCCTGGAACTTAGTTGTGTGGATCTGAAACTAAACCGGATGGCCCAATTTCAAACAAAATCCACGTGTAAGGGTTGAAGTAGAGTTTGGAAATGAGCCATCTGGCTAAGTTTCATGTTCACAGGAGCAAGTTCCAGGGAACTACCATATTCCTACTCTAATTGTCAATCTGGGTTTACAACTGAAAGGAAAAGGTAGAGAAATATTTGTGGTGCAATGTTGAGGCCTATCCAACAGTCGGATTGTGAGATATGAATTTTCAGAGTTTTTGGGGTCATCGACCACCGGTGTCTGGGTGACCATGGGCGACGGCTCCATGACTTAGCCATAGAAAAGAAAAAAGCAACAGGTCCACGGTCAAGACCTGATGGGATACATATCCAAAAAGTGTGCTGACTAGGAAAAAGGCACCTCTCCTTGCTTTTTAGGTGGAGTGAGATTCTTGTGTACTAGCTATGGATACATGGCGATGTTTTATGGGATTGTAGGTTATCTGACCACTATGAGTATACCATGAGAGTATTTCCTAGCTCTATACGTTGTTTGTGATTGGTCAGCCTGGTTACTAGGCTGATTTCCTCTCTTGTGTGAGATTATGGACTCTTCTGTGTGAGTCTTAACCTCCATGGCTAAGAAGTGTGGCTTGTAAGAAGACTGACTTACCCAAGCTCTAGCTCTATATGTACTCTATCATTTTAAGCCATTCAACAACTGTGTTTTAGCACCACTGATGCCTTTCCAGTCCCACATGTTCGCTGCTCTAAGGTAACCTCTCTCCTCCTGATCCAATAAGTGGGTGCTCCAAAGGAAGTTCAAGCAGGATGGTAGTATTNGGTTATCTGACCACTATGAGTATACCATGAGAGTATTTCCTAGCTCTATACGTTGTTTGTGATTGGTCAGCCTGGTTACTAGGCTGATTTCCTCTCTTGTGTGAGATTATGGACTCTTCTGTGTGAGTCTTAACCTCCATGGCTAAGAAGTGTGGCTTGTAAGAAGACTGACTTACCCAAGCTCTAGCTCTATATGTACTCTATCATTTTAAGCCATTCAAGAACTGTTTTTTAGCACCACTGATGCCTTTCCAGTCCCACATGTTCGCTGCTCTAAGGTTACCTCTCTCATCCTGATCCAACAAGTGGGTGCTCCAAAGGAAGTTCAAGCATGATGGTAGTATTGACAAGTACAAGGCAAGAGTTGTGGCAAAGGTGTTTTTCCATGCATGCAGCTTCGGAGTACAATATCATCATACCTGTCGTCACCTTTGCCTCCATCATATCCATGTTAGATATCGCTATTGCCAGAGATTTGGACGTCCACCAGATGGATGTCAATATAACTTTCACTTGTGGGAAGCTAGACAAAGAGGTGTTAATGGAGCTGCCTGAGGGAGTCAAGGCATTAGAAGGCAAGGTATATATTCTCATAAAACATTCGTATGGGCTCAAACGGGTCCCAAGGATTTGGTACTAGGAGATGGATGACTTGATTGCTAATCTCACATTCACTCACAACCAAAACGACCCAAGTATCTATGTATAGGAGGATGCGTGAGGCTTGATTCTGGTTGCATTGTACGTCGACGACTTGATCATCTGCACGTCGTCAATTAAGCTATTGAACGAGTTGTAGACAAGTCTCAACAGCAGGTATAACATGAAGGACATGGGTCCTCTCGAGTCATATCACGGGATAGCCATCTACCAAAACAGAATAGCTTATACCATCGAGTTGAACCAGACCAAGTGCACCATGGAGATACTAACACACTGTAACATGGAAGACAACTAGCCCATTTGTACACCCATGACAAAACACTGTAAGCTCTCCTCTTCCATGAGTCCTAATATGGAAGTATAACATCGTGAGATGGATAATATTTCCTACCAATGTACTTTTACCAGCCTCGTGTATGCCATGGTAGGAACACGCCCTGTTATTTGCTATGTTGTAGGACAGGTCAGTAGATTTTCGACAATCCACGACCACATCATTGGAAAGCCGTGAAACGCATCTCGCTATCTTCAGAGGATACAACACACAGGACTCTTGTTTAGATGCCTAGAAGGATCTGACCGACTATGCCTTGTGTGCTACAACAATGCGAACTAGCAAAGAAGAATCTATGACAAGAGGTCCACCACACGCATTGTCTACCTCTTTAATGGTAGTGTAGTCTCTTAGACAAGCAGAAACTAGGACTGTGTCTCTCTCTGTACCATTGAGGTAGAGTACATCACTCTCTTTGAAGCATGCAAGCAGACACAATGGCTATGCAGCTTACCTGCTGAGATGAAAGTACGACAAAAGTCATGGTGGTCTCGATCGATAACAAGATTACCATGAAAATGGCACAGATTGACGTCATTTCTTGGTAAACTAAGTACATCAGGTACCACTATGCATGCAATCTGGTCAAAAAAGATATTATGCACCTAGAATCTGTGGAGACCAAGAAGAAAATTGTAGATTGTATGACCAAGGTGTTCTATAGAGAATTGTATTCTACAGGTACCTGAGGGATCACTATGTTTAACGTAGCAGAAATAGACAGGCCAAGACTAAATGAGAGAAAACAACTTTTATAGCAAATGGAGAGATGTGCAACGGAGATTTTGTTGATATGATATACCCCTTGTCCATAACTAAAACTTGAACAAGCATAGGACATACTTGTTGATCTGATATTCCCCTTTTCCTTGACTAAAGATTGGACACGCATAGGACAGACTAGGCATGTACTGCTCCCTTCGAGTAAGTCGCCTAAATTTGGTCCAAATAGACAAGGCATGCACTGCTCCTTTACAGCAAGTCCTCTTGGTCTAAAATAGATAGCATAGTAACAAAACACTACCTACGTCAGCTTCTTATGGCTTAGACGTTGCAAAGTTAGTCTCAAAAGTGAGAGGTCACTTGGTGAAATCCCGCCCTGATGACTAATTTTCTTTATAAGCAAAAGGGTGATAGGAATGTTCTTAGATACATCTTAGAACATTCCAAGATCCTTCCTAGTGGCTGGTGCAACTTGGCAATCATAGAGAGCGCCATGTAGGCAGGAAGGATGATGGAAGTCAGATTGCCCCCAAAATGACTCATCTAAGGAGACACGATGCACCTAAAATAGAGACTGGCTATAAGACTACAACTACTTGTCAATTGCCTATGGTTTATAACTATTCTTACCTTTGAGTCTCCAAACACAGTTGTCTACCAGAGGTAGATATTAAGGAAGCATTAGTTGGTCTAAGTCCTAGGAGTTTGCTCCTTGTGCGAAAGTGACTACATACTAGGGACAACTATGCAAGGAATTGATTCCTTTGAACTGCTCATTATAGAACTGTGATTGTAATTGTGAAATCTCCTCCTACTTGAAATACTACGAGCAGATGACAAGTGCAATTGTGTCGGCCTTGTTTTCTAGTCCGTTGTCTTACGTCAGTTCACAATGGTAATGGACCCATACAAACCATTGTAAGCAACGATTCTGTACGCTCTCTCACCCTCTATGTCTTCTAGTGCACATCGGCTCCATCTGCTCCTACTCCATTTGCTCAAACGGCGGATGCTAGTACTTAGTTCAAAAGGGCCAAGGACAAGCTCTGGTCTTGGAGATACGATCCGTAGGTCCTAACAAAGACAAGTTATGCCCTTGGAGGCACGACCCTAGATTTGATATAGTGCATTCTTCTCTGTTTACATATGATCAGCGGCTAAGGAGTAAGCAAAAGATCTTTACCTCGAAACCGCTAGCAGATAATAGTATTCATCAGCCTACATCAGCCTCAACAAAGCAGAGAAACAGAGTAGCAGAGAAGTAGTATGACGACATTCAGTCTTGAGCAGGTCAGTGGTTGCATGTCAAAGTTCACAGGGATAGAATCTCCCTTGTGGAAATAGCAACATGAGATTATCATAAAGGTGCGCTCCTACTTGAGGATATTCCTTGGAGGGGAGGTGAAACCTGGAAACGTAGACACTAGATATGCACTATGGAGTGCAAAAAATGACATGGCGCTTACAATCCTTGTTGGATCAGTGCATGAGTCTTAGCATGCCCATCTCTATAGCGTAAAACATGCATCGAAAGCTTTTAAAAAGCTTGCATGTGTCCACTAATCAATGGCTCTTGACAATAATCTTATCATCCCTCAAAACGTATTGGTATAAGAGGGAGTGAAGGAGAGTCAATTTCGGACTTCTTACTGTAGTTTTAAGGACTATTACAATAATTGACCCAGATGAGCTAGAAAATTGACACTAACATGCAAGCCATGATCCTCCTCATTACACTACCTGAAAACAAGGGTCGTTTGATCACTGTGTTAGGCAGTTGGAAGGAGGAGGATTTGACGTATGAGGTAGTATCCGAGTATGTACGCAGTGAGGCCATGCGTCACAATGGTAGTGAGGCCAACATTTCGGCCTATCCTAAATAATACGGTGGTCGCGATTGGAATAATTCCTTTTCTGGTAAGAGTGGCAACAGAAGCGCTGGTACAGGAGGAAGAGTCTCATTGCTCTTGGGACAGGTCCCAATATTGAATCTGGAGGAGAGCGGTAACTCTCAAGCAACGAGCATGTGGGACTGAAAGGGCATCGGTTGTGCTAAAGAATGATTTTTGAATCACTCAAAATGATGGAGTACATATGAAGCTAGAGCTAGGGCAAGTCAGCCCTCTCACAAGCCACACCACTTAGCCATGGAGGCCAAGTCTCACATACAAGTCCCCACAATCTCACACAATCTGGATACTCACCCTAATAATCAGCCGGACAAGTCATGCTCAACCTAGAGAACTAGAAAATACTCCCATGGCACACTCCTAGTAATCCATCTTACCCACAAACACATGGAAAATCTGTTGGATCTGGAGGAGAGAGGGAGCCTAGGAGCAGCGAGCATGTGGGACTGAAAGGGCATCACTTGTGCTGAAAAATGGTTGTTGAATCACTCAAAATGATGGAGTACATATAGAGCTAGAGCTTGGGCAAGTCAGCCCTCTCACAAGCCACACCACTTAGCCATGGAGGCTAAGGCTTACACACTAGAGTCCACAATCTCACACAAGGGAGGAAATCAGCCCAACAATCAGGCTGACCAGTCACACACGACCTAGAGAGCTAGAGAATACTCTCATGGCACACTTCTAGTGGTCACATCACCCACAAACCCATGAAGAATCGCCATGTGTCCATGGCTAGCACACAAGGATCTCACCTCACCTAAAAAGTAAGATGAGGTACCTTTATCCTAGTCAGCACACTCTGACAAGGCAATCCTAAGACCAAGGACCCTTTTGGATATTTCTCCCATCAGGTCTTGACCCTGGACCTCTTGCCTTTTTCTTTTCTCAGGCTAAGGCATGGAGCCATCACCCATGGCCACCCAGACATCGACGGTCCATGACCCCCGAAACTTCGAAAATTGATATCTCCCAATCCGACCGTTGGATCGGCCTGAAACTTGGACCGTAGATAATTTGCCACCTGATCTTTGCAATGNCGAACCCCTCCGGCTGCTCCATGTAGATCTCCTCCTCCAAGTCACCATTCAAGAATGCGGTCTTGACATCCATGTGGTGAACCTCGAAGTCCTCAGCTGCTGCATAAGAGAGGAGCGTGCGCACAGAGGCAAACTTTGCAACAGGAGCAAAGGTTTCTGTGTAGTCGATGCCCTCCTGCTGTGAGTAGCCCTTGGCGACCAGCCTTGCCTTGTACTTTTCCAGATTGCCATCTGCTCCCCGCTTCTTCTTGAACACCCACTTGCACTTGATCACCTTGCGTCCAGGTGGACGCTCAGTCAGCTCCCACGTGCCATTGTCCAGCTGCGACTGTATCTCCTGCTGCACGGCTTGCGTCCAATCTGCTGCATCTGGTGCAGCCATGGCCTCCTTGTATGACGTTGGCTCATCTGAATCTGCTGCAACTGCAACGTTCATCTGTTCTGGTTTCTGCAGCATCCAGAAATGGCCGCGTTCACCAGGCTTGTAACGCACCCTGAGAGGGTACCTGCGATCTGGTGCTGGAGCGTTAGCGGGCGGCTGGCGCGGTGCTGCTGGTACAACTGTTGCTGCTGGTGGTGCTGCATCTCCCTCCTCTGCTTCTGCCGATGAGGCTGCTGTATCTGCTGCATCAGACATGGGAGAGTAGAGTGATTCTCCTTCTGTCACAGTAGAGGAAGGATCGGGAGAGACTGGGTCAGGAAGGATTTCTGCTCCCACTGCCTCGTCAGCTGCTGGTTCTGTTGCCTCTTCACAGAGAATGTTGGTACCGATGACGTTGCTCTCGTTGAAGACGACATCCCTGGAGATAATGACGTGGCCTGTATCCCTCTCGTAGAGGCGATAGGCCTTGCTTGCCACGTCGTAGCCAATCATCAGCATCTGCGCACTCTTTGCATCCCATTTCTGCCGCTTCTCCTTGGGCACGTGCATGTGCGCCAGGCTGCCAAATGCTCGGAGATGACCCACGCTCGGCTTCTTGCCGAACCACGCCTCGTACGGTGTCATCTGCTCCAGCGCCTTGGTGGGACTGCGATTCTTGATGTAGACCGCAGTGCTCACGGCTTCGGCCCAGAAGTCGTAGGTCAGCCGCGCCGCGTGCAGCATGGAGCGCGCCGACTCAACGATGGTGCGGTTGGCGCGTTCTGCTACACCATTCTGCTGCGGCGAGTACGGCGCGGTACGCTGCGCCTTGATGCCAGCTGCTGCGAGGTAGTCCTGGAACTCCTTGCTCAGGTACTCTCCACCGCGATCGCTGCGCAGCGCCTTGATCTTCTTGCCAGTCTGGTTCTCCACCATGGCCTTGAACTCCTTGAACCTGTCAAAGCACTGGTCCTTGGAAGGAAGGAAGTACACAGCAGTGTAGCGGCTGAAATCATCAATGAAGGTCAGAAAATACCTAGAGCCTCCAAAGCTCTGGGTCTGCATTGGCCCACACAAGTCTGTGTGGACCAGCTCCAGCACCTCCTTTGCACGCTCTCCTGCTCCAGAGAACGCCTCCCGGTGCTGCTTCCCCTCCAAACAGCCGATGCACAACTGCTGCTCAAAGTTAGAGATGGTAGGCAGGTCACGCACCATCTGCTTTGCTTGAAGCTGCTG
>SZWC01000075.1:567429-579254 GCA_023375785.1 Penium margaritaceum
GAGGATGAAGCGCGTCTCTTCCACAGGGTTGTTGGCCGCTTTCAGCTGCTTTGCCATCTCCTTTGCCCTATCCAAGTACGCCTCTATCCTTTTGCAACCCTCCATTTTCAACGCCATCATCTTCTCCCCTAAAAGCATGAGGAATGCAGGATCCTTGCTCTCATACTTCTTGCACAATGTGTCCCACTCCTCCTTTGCAGTAGCCTTGTTACTTACGTACTGAAGATGTGGTTTGGAGATGGTGTTGACAAGCAACCCGTAGGCCTGCCTGTCCTTCTTCTTCCACTCCTCATATGCCACTGGTGTAGCTGCAGATGACCGTGCACGAGCTCCATCCATTTGTGGCATTTCCCCTGCCACCACCTAAGCTGCGGTGATGCCCGTTACTTGCGGATTTGGAGCTGGCTTATCGCCGTTGACCACCTCCCACAAACCCCTCTCCTCAAAGAGGAGGCGGATACGGATCTTCCAAAACGTGAAGTTGGCGTATCCTTCCAGGCTCTCCAAGGACGAGGCTGACACAATGGACTCTGACTCTGAGTGTTTAGTTGTTTGAGGCTTTTGAGTCTAATCTAAGACCAGTAGCTCTTTCTCGAACAATAGAACATGAGTACCCGACGCATCACCTGAACAAGAGTATTATAAGCAGTTAATCCTCGAGGCAATATCAGCCACACTCTGGCGCAGTTCACACCAAAAAAATCCCGTGCCTAAGAACGATGCTGAGAGAACTGAATGGATCAGCCTCAGCTAGTCACGTTTGGCTTAGAAGAGCCTGTGACTATTGCGGAGGCAATGAACATGCCAGATGTGAGCAAGTGTAAGAGTACCCTCTTTAGTAGTTAACAACCAACTCGTATCCATTGAAGAGAATTGAACTTGAGTTCAAGTGGATAATCCACTGTCTGTTGGATCTGGAGGAGAATGGTAACTCTGGAGCAGCCAGCATGTGGGACTTAAAGGGCATTAGTTGTGCTGAAGATTGGTTGTTTAATCTCTCATAATGATGGAGTACATGTAGAGCTAGAACTTGAGCAAGTCAGCCCTCTCACAAGCCACACCAGTTAGCCATGTAGGCCAAGTCTCACACACAAGTCTCCACAATCTCACACAATTTGGATAATCACTCTAGCAATCAGCCTGACCATTCATGCTCAACCTAGAGAGCTAGAGAATGCTCCCATGGCACACTCCTAGTGGTCCATCTAACCTACAAACTCATGGGAAATTGCCATGTAAACATGGCAAGCACACAAGAATCTCACCTCACCTAAAAAACAATGCAAGGCACTTTATCCTAGTTAGTACACTCTGACTAGGCAGCCCAAGCCTTTAACACTTTTTGGGATATTTCCCATAGCTGGTCTTGGCCTGGACATCTTGCCCTTTTCGTTCTCTTTATTGCCTCCATGGGGTATTTCACTGAAAGTCGTCGTAACTCGATAGAGAGAGAAGCCCAAAATCGTCGAAAATTCAAATCTCCCAACCCCACAGTTGGATTGGCTTGGAACATGGACCGTAGATATTTTGCCACCTAATCTTTCCAATGGTGAAGTTGGATTGAAAATCGCAGTAAGCGTCCAGTAGTTTCATGGAACTTGCTCCTGTCAACCTGAAACAGAACCGAATGGCCCTATTTCCAACAATCTCCGACTTTGCCGTAGTCAGAGTAGGCTGAGTCCACATAACTTCATTTAGAACTGCTTCTTTTCACGATTCACTGGCTTGGTACAGAAGTCAGCGACCTGCTTGCAGGTTGAAGTGAACTCCAGCTTGATAGTACCTTTGTACACCATGTGCCTGATGAAGTGATATGTGATGTCAATGTGCTTAGTGCATGCATGGTGCTCAGGGTTCTTGGCGAGTGTGATTGCGCTCTAGTTGTTGACACACACAAGAAGAGGAACTATCGTACTCCCACTTATCTCTGCCATGAGGCGTTGAAGTCAAACTGCTTCCTTGGCTCCAAAGCTGGGAGATACGTACTCAGCTTCTGTGCTTGAGGTGGCCACGACCACTTGCCGCTTGCTGCACTAGCTTATGGTACCTCAATTAATAAGAAATACATGTCGGATGATGCTGTTTTTAGTGCCAGTATAAATGATGCTGATGTGGATGGTTCCAGTAAGGTAGCGGAAGATCCGCTTCATGGCCTTTTGTTGCTCGGGTCCAGGGATTGCCATGTCTTGTCTCAAAACGCTAACAGCCTGTGCGAGATCCGGCCTGGTTGGCACCATCAGGTACATGAGACTGCCGACGGCGCTTTGGTACTTCTACCACACAGCTACATCTGCTTATCTGCTGAAGTTCACGAGGTACTACCGTATCTCAAGCGAGGAAGTATGATGCTTCTCCAATATCAGACTGCTGGAGACCCTCCTACATCACCTTGTTGAACTCGTACAAAGTACAACGACTATAGGAGAGGAGGAGCATGTCATCCACATACGCAATGATGATGAGCACCTCATGACCATGCTGCCAGCGATAGACAATATAGTCACCTTCGCTGCACTCAAACCCCATGCACTACAACGCCAAATCAAAATTTTAGTTCTAAGCACGCGATGCTTGCTTGAGGCCATACAACAACTTTTGTAACTTGCAAACCCGGTACTCTTGTCCATCCATGATAAATCCCTGTGGTTGCTCCATGTAGATTTCTTCCTCCAAGTCACCATTCATGTGGTGGATCTCGAAGTCCTTGGCCGTTGCATAAGAGAGGAGCGTGTGCACAGAATAAAACTTTGCAATAGGGACAAAGGTTTCAATGTAGTCGATGCCCTCTTCCTGCAAGTAGCCCTTGGCAACAAGCATCACCTTGTAGTTCTCGCAGTTGCCATCTATACCACGCTTTTTCTTCAATACCCATTTGCACTTGATCACCTTGCATCTAGGAGGATGCTCACTAAGCTCCCACGTAACGTTGTTGAGTTACGACTGTATCTTCTATTGCAGAGCTTGTGCCCAATCTGGTCCGTCAAGTGCAGCCATGGCCTCCTTGTAGGAAACACGCTCATCTAAGTCTATTGTACCTGCTATATTCATCTGATCTGGTTTTTGTAGCATCCAGAAATGGCCGCGCTCACCAGGCTTGTAGAGTACCCTCAGAGGGTACCTGCGACCTGGTACTGGGGCATTAGCAGGTGGTTGGTACAGTGCTGCACGCACAACTACTACTGCAAGTGGTGTTGCATCTCCTTCCTCTACTTCTGCTGATGAGGCCACTGTATCTCATGCATCACACATGGGAGAGTAGAGTGGTTCTCTCACTTTCATAGTAGAGTAAGGGTCGAGAGAGTTTGAATCAAGAAGGATATCTTCTCCCACTACCTCGTCAGCTGCTGGTTCTACTATCTCTTTACACACGATGTTAATGTCGATGACGTTGCTCTTGTCGAAGACGACATCCCTGGAGATGATGACATGGCCTGTACCCCTCTCATAGAGGTGATGCGTCTTGCTTGCCATGTCATAGCCAATCATCTACATCTGCATGCTCTTCGCATCCCATTTCTACCGCTTCTCCTTGGGTACATGCATGTGCGCCAAGCTACCAAACGTGCAGAGATGGCCCACGCTCGGCTTCTTGCCAGACCACGCCTTGTACGACGTCATCAGCTCCAACGCCTTGGTTGGGTTGCAGTTTTTGATGTTTACCGCAGTGCTCACTGCTTCGGCCCATAATTCATAGGTAGGTTGAGCCGCGTATAGCATGGAGCGTGCAAACTTAACGATTCTACGGTTGGTGCCTGCTGCTACGTTGTCCTACTACAGCAAGTATGGTGCGATTCGCTACGCCTTCATGTCGGCTGCTGTGAGGTAGTCCTGGAAGTCCTTGCTCAGGCATTCCCCACTGCAGTCGCTACGCAATGCCTTGATTTTCTTGCCTGTCTGGTTCTCTACCATTGCCTTAAACTCCTTGAACTTGTCAAAACACTGGTCCTTGGAGGAAAGGAAGTACACAACAGTGTAATGGCTAAAATCATCAATGAAGGTTAGAAAATACCTAGAGCCTCAAAAACTCTGGGTCTGCATCAAGCCACACAAGTCCGTATGGACGAGCTCAAGTACCTCCTTTGTGCGCTCCCCTGTTGAAAAGATTGCCTCGCGATGCTGCTTCCCCTCCAAACAGCCGATGCATTGCTGCTGCTCAAAGTTGGAGATAGTGGATAAGTCACGCACCATCTGCTTCGTTTGAAGCTGCTGGAAGGCGCGCATGCCGATGTGGCCATAGCTCGAATGCCAGATTTTGCCATCTAAGGCCTGCACAACTGCTACAAGGCTCTGCTCACGCAGGATCTTGGTTGCCCCAAGGAGGCAGTACATGTCGCCTTCCTTCACCGACTTGGCCAACTCCTCTCCCGTTCCCTTGTCGAGGATGCAGCCATAGTTGTCATCAAACACTATGCGCACTCTGTGAGAGTGTGCATAGTGTTTGATGACCCCTACGCGAGTGTCCGCACACTATGCCCCTCTGGGTCTACATCGGGCCATACAAGTCTGTATGAACGAGGTCCAGTACCTCCTTTGCACGCTCTCCTGTTGAAGAGAATGCCTCGCGATGCTGCTTTCCCTCCAAACAGTCGATGCACAACTGCTGCTCAAAGTAAGACATAGTGGGTAAGTCACGTACCATGTGCTTAGTCTCAAGTTGCTGCAGGGCACGCATGCTGATGTGGCCGTAGCGCGCAAGTCGTCATCAAACACTATGCGTACTGGTGTGAAACACTCCCCTTTCTTGTAGTGCCCCTCCATCTGGCAGTAATGGCACTTGCCTTTCATCTTGCCTTTGCTGCCTAGAATGCTGCAATTGGTGGTTGCATGAGCCCATGGCCATGAAAGCTGCTTCACTACTGCTGCCATCATTGCGTTTTGCAGCATTTGCGACAAAGTTCCACCTGTACCAGGTCTGTGCAGATGAAGTCCAGGTCAAGAGTCGGCTGGCGCTCCAACATATCTCACACTGTGTCGTAGCTTGTTGAGAGTCCTCTCAGCAAGAGGAGAATGAAACGTGTGTCTTCCACAGGGTTATTGGCTGCTTTCAATTGCTTTGCAAGGTCCTTTGCCCTGTCCAAGTATGCCTCCATCCCTTCACCACCCTGTATTTTCAACCCCATTAGCTTCTCCTTCAAAAGCATGAGGTATGCAGAGTCCTTGCTCTCATACTTTGTGTACAATGCATCCCACTCCTTTGCAATAACCTTGTCACTCACATACTATAGATGCTAGTTGGAGATGGTGTTGATAAGCAGCCTCTAGGCTTGCCTGTCCTTCTTCTTCCAATCCTCATACACCACTGATGTAGCTGCACATGACCCTGCACGAGCTCTACCCCTTTGTAGCATTTCCCCTGCTTTCACCTGAGCTATGGTGATGCCCGTTGCTTGCGGATTTGGAGCTGGCTTGTCGCCGCTAACCACCGTCCACAAGCCCCTCTCCTCCAATTGGAGGCCGGTACGGATCTTCCAAAACGTGAAGTTAGCGCGTCCTTCCAGCCTTTCCAAGACCTGGGATGCTGTGACCATGCCTGCTGCTGCCATTTTGAGCTTTGGTGATGCTCAACACTGCCCTTGAGTGACTGCGTTACCCTGGCTTCTGCAGTTATTTTTGCCAGAAATCTGCCTTACAGAAAAACAACTTTAGAGGCCATCAAACTAGGAAATTGGCAAAACCAAGCCCACCAATCTAAATTTCCGCTCAAAACCTTTCAGACGGACTCATAAAACAGGGTCATCAACATGAGATTTTTAAAGATATACCCTTTCGAAAACGTGGTATGCCTCCTCTCCAACTCCAGCTCAGACCAGCCAACTTGTAAACAATGTTTCTCCCAAACGTACCAATGGAATGCAAATATGTTTGTACCAATAGAAAGCTTAGGAAAAATAATTTATTTTTCATGTGCTATTTTTTAAATGTGAGCAAGAAATGACTGAGTTATGGTCAGCACAAGACGACTGTCTTACTCAAGAGAAGAGAGTAGCCCTAGCAGACCTTGTTTTGAGCATAACTCTACATCCGACTGTTGAATCTTCACGATCTTGGGCTCGTTGCAAATCATGTCTTACAAACTTCAAGATCTCATGGTGGATCTTCAAATTTGGTCAAGGCTTGACCCTAACCCGTCACTCTCAATGTGACGGCCTGCACTGGCTGAAATTGGCACAATCTGGCTCTGATACCAAGTGTTGGATCTGGAGGTCAGAGGTAACTCTGGAGCAGCGAGCATGTAGGACTGAAAGGGCATCCATTGTGCTGAAGAATGGTTGTTGAATCACTCAAAATGACGGAGTACAAATAGAGCTAGAGCTAGGGCAAGTCAGCCGTCTCACAAGCCACACTACTTAGCCATGGAGGCGAAGTCTCATACACAAGTCCCCAAAATCTGACACAATCTGAAGAATCACTCTAGCAATCAGCCGGACCAGTCATGCTCAACCTAGAGAGCTAGAGAATGCTCCCATGGCACACTCCTAGTGGTCCATCTAACCCACAAACCCATGGGAAATCGCCATGTAGACATGGCAAGCACGGAAGGATCTCACCTCACCTATAAATTAAGGCAAGGCACTTATTCCTAGTCAGCACACTCCGACAAGGCAACCCAAGCCTCTAACACTTTTTGGGATATTACCCACAGCTGGTCATGGCCTGGACCTCTTTCCCTTTTCTCTTTTGCGATTGCCCCCACGGGTTATTTCACTAAAAGTCGTCGTAACTCGGTGGAGGGAGAAACCCAAAATCGTCGAAATTCATATCTCCCAATCCGACTATTGGATCGGCGTGGACCTTGGACCATAGACATTTTGCCACCGGATCTTTCCAATGATGATGTCGGACTGACAATCGGAGTAGGCATCTGGAAGTTTCCTGGAACTTGCTTGTGTGGATCTGAAACTAAACAGGATGGCCCAATTTCCAACAATATCCACGTGTAAGGGTTGAAGTAGAGTTGGGAAATGAGCCATCTGGCTAAGTTTCATATTCATAGGAGTAAGTTCCAGGGAACTACCATATTCCTACTCTAATTGTCAATCTGGGTTCACAACTGAAAGGAAAAGGTAGAAGAATATTTATGGTGTAATGTTGAGTCCAATCCAACAGTCGGATTGTGAGATATGAATTTTCAGAGTTTTCGAGGTCATCGACTACAGGTGTCTGGGTGACCATGGGCGACGGCTCCATGACTTAGCCATAGAAAAGAAAAAAACAACAGGTCCACGGTCAAGACCTGATGGGATACATATCCAAGAAGTGTGCTGACTAGGAAAAAGGTACCTCTCCTTGCTTTTTAGGTGGAGTGAGATCCTTGTGTACTAGCTATGGATACATGGCGATGTTTTATGGGATTGTAGGTTATCTGACCACTATGAGTATACCATGAGAGTGTTTCCTAGCTCTATGCGTTGTTTGTGATTGGTCAGCCTGGTTACTAGGCTGATTTCTTCTCTTGTGTGAGATTATGGACTCTTCTGTGTGAGTCTTAACCTCCATGGCTAAGAAGTGTGGCTTGTAAGAAGACTGACTTACCCAAGCTCTAGCTCTATATGTACTCTATCATTTTAAGCCATTCAACAACTGTGTTTTAGCACCACTGATGCCTTTCCAGTCCCACATGTTCGCTGCTCTAAGGTAACCTCTCTCCTCCTGATCCAATAAGTGGGTGCTCCAAAGGAAGTTCAAGCAGGATGGTAGTATTGACAAGTACAAGGCAAGAGTTGTGACAAAGGTGTTTTTCCATGCATGCAGGTTCAGAGTACAAGATCATCATACCTGTCGTCACCTTTGCCTCCATCATATCCATGTAAGATATCGCTATTGCCAGAGATTTGGAGGTCCACCAGATGGATGTCAAGATAACTTTCCTTTGTGGGAAGCTAGAGAAAGAGGTGTTAATGGAACTGCCTGAGAGCAGTCAGAGAGATTTGTCATGGACAGCCAAGAACACCTGGTTTGCAAGCTGCAGAAGTCGCTCTACGGCCTTAAGAAGGCGTTGCGTGCGTGTAACCAGAAGCTAGACACAGCACTGCAGTGCAAGGGCTTTGAGCGCAGCGAGTGTGACTACANTATGGATACATGGCGATGTTTTATGGGATTGTAGGTTATCTGACCACTATGAGTATACCATGAGAGTGTTTCCTAGCTCTATGCGTTGTTTGTGATTGGTCAGCCTGGTTACTAGGCTGATTTCTTCTCTTGTGTGAGATTATGGACTCTTCTGTGTGAGTCTTAACCTCCATGGCTAAGAAGTGTGGCTTGTAAGAAGACTGACTTACCCAAGCTCTAGTTCTATATGTACTCTATCATTTTAAGCCATTCAACAACTGTGTTTTAGCACCACTGATGCCTTTCCAGTCCCACATGTTCGCTGCTCTAAGGTAACCTCTCTCCTCCTGATCCAATGAGTGGGTGCTCCAAAGGAAGTTCAAGCAGGATGGTAGTATTGACAAGTACAAGGCAAGAGTTGTGACAAAGGTGTTTTTCCATGCACGCAGGTTCAGAGTACAAGATCATCATACCTGTCGTCACCTTTGCCTCCATCATATCCATGTAAGATATCGCTATTGCCAGAGATTTGGAGGTCCACCAGATGGATGTCAAGATAACTTTCCTTTGTGGGAAGCTAGAGAAAGAGGTGTTAATGGAACTGCCTGAGGGAGTCAAGGCATTAGAAGGCAAGGTATATAAACTCATAAAAGATTTATATGGGCTCAAACAGGTCCCGAGGATTTGGTACTAGGAGATGGATGACTTGATTGCTAATCTCACATTCACTCACAACCAAAACGACCCAAGTGTCTATCTATAGGAGGATGCGTGAGGCTTGATTCTGGTTGCATTGTACGTTGACGACTTGATCATGTGCACATCGTCAATTAAGCTATTGAACGAGTTATAGACAAGTCTCAATAGCAGGTACAACATGAAGGACATGGGTCTTGTCGAGTCATATCTTGGGATAGCCATCTACCAAAACAGAATAGCTTGTACCATCGAGTTGAACCAGACCAAGTGCACCATGGAGATACTAACACATTGTAACATGGAAAACAACCAGCCCATTAGCACACCCATGACAAAAGACTGTAAGGTCTCCTCTTCCATGAGTCCTGATATGGAACTATAACGTCGTGAGATGGGATAATATTTCCTACCAATCTACTTTTACAAGCCTTGTGTATGCCATAGTAGGAACACGCCCTGTTATTTGCTATGTTGTAGGACAGGTCAGTAGATTTTCGACAATCCAGGACCATAGCATTGGCAAGCCGTGAAGCGCATCTCGCTATCTTCAGAGGATACGACACACAGGACTCTTGTTTAGATGCCTAGAAGGATCTGACCGACTATGCCTTGTGTGCTACAACGATGCGAACTAGCAAAGAAGAATATATGACAAGAGGTCCACCACACGCATTGTCTACCTCTTCAATGGTAGTGTAGTCTCTTGGACAAGCATAAAGTAGGACTGTGTCTCTCTCTGTACCGTTGAGGCAGAGGACATCACTCTCTTTGAAGCATGCAAGCAGACACAATGGCTATGCAGCTTACCTACTCGTATGAAAGTGGGACAGAAGTCATGGTGGTCTCGATCGATAACAAGAGTACCATGAAAATGGTACAGATTGACATCATCTCTTAGTAAACTAAGCACATCAGGTACCACTATGCATGCAATCTGGTCACAAAAGAGATTATACACATAGAATCTCGGGAGACCAAGAAGAAAATTATAGATTGTATGACGAAGGTGCTTTATAAAGAATTGTATTCTACAGGTACCTGAGGGATCACTATGGTCAACGTAGCAGAAATAGACAGGCCAAGACTAAATGAGAGAGAATAACTCTTATAGCAAATGGAGAGAGGTGCAACGGAGATTTTGTTGATATGATATGCCCCTTGTCCATAGCTAAAACTTGAACAAGCATATGACATACTTGTTGATCTGATATTCCCCTTGTCCTTGACTAAAGATTGGACACGCATAGGACAGACTAGGCATGTACTACTCCCTTGGAGTAAGTCGCCTAAATTTGGTCCAAATAGACAAGGCATGCACTGCTCCTTTAATGCAAGTCCTCTTGGTCTAAACTAGATAGTAAAGTAACAAAACACTACCTACGATAGCTTCTTATGGCTTATACATTGCAAAGTTCGTCTCGAAAATGAGAGGTCACTTGGTCAAATCCCGCCCTGATGACTAATTTTCTTTATAAACAAAAGGGTGATAGGAATATTCCTAGAGACATCTTAGAACATTCCAAGATCCTTCCTAGTGGCTGGTGCAACTTGGCAATCATAGAGAGCGCCATGTAGGAAGGAAGGATGATGGAAGTCAGATTACCCCCAAAATGAATCATCCAAGGAGACACTACGCACCTAGAATAGAGGCTGGCTATAGGAATAAACCTACTTGTCAATCGCCTATGGTTTATAACTATTCTTACCTTTGAGTCTCCAAACACAGTTGTCTACCAGAGGTAGATATTAAGGAAGTATTGGTTGGTCTAAGTCCTGGGAGTAAGCTCCTTGTGCGAAAGTGACTAGATACTACGGACAACTATGCAAGGAAATGATTCCTTTGAACTGCTCATTATAGAACTATGATTCCAATGGTGAAATCTCCTCCTACTTGAAATACTACGAGCGGATGACAAGTACAATTGTGTCGGCCTTGTTTTCTAGTCCGTTGTCTTACGTCAGTTCACAATGGTAATGGACCCATACAAACCATTGTAAGCAACGATTCTGTACGCTCTCTCACCCTCTATGTCTTCTAGTGTGCATCGGCTCCATCTGCTCCTACTCCATTTGCTCTAACGGCGGATGCTAGTACTTAGTAAAAAAGGGCCAAGGACAAGCTCTGGTCTTGGAGATACGACCCTTAGGTCCTAACAAAGACAAGCTATGCCCTTGGAGGCACGACCCTAGATTTGATTTAGTGCATTCTTCTTTGTTTACATGTGATCAGCGGCTAAGGAGTAAGCAAAAGATCTTTACCTCGAAACCGCTAGCACATAATAGCATTCATCAGCCTACATCGGCCTCAAGAAAGCAGAGAAACAGAGAAGCAGAGAAGCAGAATGACGACGCTCATTCTTGAGCAGGTCAGTGGTTTCATGTCAAAGTTCACAGGGATAGAATCTCCCTTGTGGAAATGGCAACATGAGATTATCATAAAGGTGCGCTCCTACTTGAGGATATTCCTTGGAGGGGAGGTTAAACCTAAAAACGTAGAAACTAGATATGCACAATGGAGTGCAAAAAATGACATGGCGCTTGCAATCCTTGTTGCATCAGAGCATGAGTCTTAGCATACCCATCTCTATAGCATAAAACATGCATCGAAAGCTTTTTAAAAGCTTGCATGTGTCCACTACTCAACGGCTCTTGCCAATAATCTTTTCATCCTTCAAAACGTATTGGTATAAGAGGGAGTGAAGGAGAGTCTATTTCAGACTTCTTACTGTAGTTTCAAGGACTGTTACAATAATTGACCCAGATGAGCTGGAAATTTGACACTAACATGCAAGCCATGATCCTCCTCATTACACTACCTGAAAACAAGGGTCGTTTGATCACTGTCTTAGGCAGTTGGAAGGAGGAGGATTTGACGTATGAGGTAGTATCAGAGTATGTGCGCAGTGAGGCCATGCATCACAATGGTAGTGAGGCCAATATTTCGGCCTATCCTAAATAATACGGTGGTCGCGATGGGAATGATTCCGTTTCTGGTCAGAGTGGCAACGGAAGCGCTGGTACAGGAGGAAGAGTCTCATTGCTCTTGGGACAGGTCCCAATGTTGAATCTGGAGGAGA
>SZWC01000075.1:579318-591925 GCA_023375785.1 Penium margaritaceum
CATCACAATGGTAGTGAGGCCAATATTTCGGCCTATCCTAAATAATACGGTGGTCGCGATGGGAATGATTCCGTTTCTGGTCAGAGTGGCAACGGAAGCGCTGGTACAGGAGGAAGAGTCTCATTGCTCTTGGGACAGGTCCCAATGTTGAATCTGGAGGAGAGCGGTAACTCTCAAGCAACGAGCATGTGGGACTGAAAGGGCATCGGTTGTGCTAAAGAATGGTTTTTGAATCACGCAAAACGATGGAGTACATATAAAGCTAGAGCTAGGGCAAGTCAGCCCATCTCACAAGCCACACCACTTAGCCATGGAGGCGAAGTCTCACACACAAGTCTCCACAATCTCACACAATCTGGATAATCACTCTAACAATCAGCCGGACAAGTCATGCTCAACCTAGAGAGCTAGAAAATGCTCCGTTGGCACACTCCTAGTAGTCCATCTTACCCACAAACCCATGGAAAATCACCATGTAGACATGGCAAGCATACAAGGATCTCACCTCACCTAAAAAGGAGGTTAAGACAGTTTATCATTGTCAGTTCACTTTGACAAAATAACCCAAGCCTCTAACACTTTTTGGGATATTTCCCACACCAGGTCTTGGCCTTGACCTCTTGCTCTCATATTTTTCTTGATTGCCCCCATGGGGCATTCCAGTGAAAGTCGTCGTAACTCGGTGGAGGGAGAACCTGAAATCGTCAAAAATTCATATCTCCCAATCCAACCGTTGGATTGACCTGGAACTTGGACCGTGGATGTTTTGCCACCTGATCTTTCCAGTGGTGACTTTGGATCAACGATCGGAATAGGCATCTTGTAATTTCCTAGAACTTGCTCATGTGAACGTGAAACTGAACTGGATGGCCCAATTTCCAACAATCTCCCACTTTGCTGCAGTTAGAGTGGCCTGCATCTACATGCCTTTATGCAAAAGTACTACTTTTCATGGGTCACTGGCTTGGTGTATAAATCAGCGATCTGCTTGCTGGTTGGAGTGGATTCCAGCTTGATATCACCTTCTCACACCATGTGCCTTATGAACTGATATGCGATGTCAATATGCTTAGTGCGTGCATGGTGCTTAGGGTTCTTGGCGAGTGCAACTGCGCTCTGGTTGTCGACGCGCACAAGAATAGAAACTACCACACTCCCAACCATCTCTGCCATGAGGCGTTGAAGCCAAACTCCTTCTTTGGCTACAAAGCTCAGACATACGCACTCAGCTTCTGTGCTTGAGGTGGCCACAACCACTTGCCGCTTACAGTACCAGCTTATGGCACCTCCGTTCATGAGAAACACATGTCCAGAGATGGACTTGCGATCCTTTGGGTTTGAAGCCCAATCTATGTCTGTGTTGCCGATGATGCTGCTGTAAGTGCCAGTCTAGGTGATGCCGACGTTGATGGTTCGAGCAAGGTAGTAGAAGATGCGCTTCACCACCTTCTGGTGCTCACGTCCGGGGCTAGCCATGTTTTGGCTCACAGCGCTCATAGCCTATGCGAGGTTCGGCCTGGTTGCCACCATCAGGTACATGAGATTGCCGATGGCACTTTGATACTTCTACCGCTCAGCTACATCTGCTTCTCTACTAAAGCTCACGAGGTACTACCGTGTCTCAAGAGCCGTGGCGATGGGTTTCGTATTTGCCATGCTGAACCACTACAAGATATCCTTGATGTAGCAGCTCTGCTAGAGCAAGAGAGAGCGTGATTTACGATCATGCATAATGTGGATAGTGAGGAAGTATGATGCCTCCCCGACATCAGACATCTGGAAGCGTCTTTGCATCGCCTCCTTGAACTCCTGCAAAGCAGACATGCTGTTGGAGAGGATTAACATGTCATCCACATACACAATGATGATGAGCACCTCATGATCATACTACCAGCGATAGACACTATAGTCACACTCGCTGCGCTCAAACCCCATGCACTGAAGCGCCACATCCAACTTTTGATTTTAAGCACACGACGCTTTCTTGAAGTCATACAGCGACTTCTACAGCTTGTAAACCAGGTACTCCTGTCCATCCATGATGAATCCCTCCAGCTCCTGTATGTAGATTCTTTCCTCCAAGTCATCATTCAAGAATGTCGTCTTGACATCCATGTGGTGAATCTAGAAGTCCTTGGCTGCTGCATAAGAGAGGAGTATGCACACAGAGGCAAACGTTGCAACAGGACCAAAGGTTTCAGTGTGGTCGATGCCTTCTTGCTACGAGTAGCCCTTGGAAACGAGCCTGGCCTTGTATTTCTCGAGGTTTCCATCTACACCATGCTTCTTCCTGAACAACCATTTGCACTTGATCACCTTACGTCTAGGAGGACGCTCAATCACCTCCCACGTACTATTGTAGAGTTGCGACTGTATCTCCCATTGTAAACCCTATGTCCAATCTTCTGAGTCTAGTGCAACTGGGACATTCATCTGTTTTGGTTTTTATTGCATCCAGAAATGGCCGCGCTCACCAGGCTTGTAGCGCACTTTAAGAGGGTACCTGCGACCGGGTGCTGGAGCGTTAGTAGGTGGCAAGCGCATTGCTGCAGGCACTACTACTGCTGCTCGTGGTGCTGCATCTCCTTCCTCTGCTTCTACCGATGATGCCGATGTATGTGTTGCGTCAGACATGGCAGAGACGAGTTGTTCTCCCATTCTTGAGGAGAGAGGTATGTCTGGAGCAGCGAGCATGTGGGACAGAAAGGGCATACGTTATGCTGAACAATGGTTGTTGAAACAATCAAAATAATGGATTATATAGAGTACTAGAGCTTCGACAAGTCAGCCCTCTGACAACCAACACCACTTAGCCATGGAGGGCAAGCCTCAGACACAAGTCCCCACAATCTCACACAATCTAGAGAATTGATCTAGCAATCAGCCGGACCAGTCATGCTCGACCTAGAGAGCTAGGAAATGCTCTCATGGCACACTCGTACTGGTCCATCACACCCCGAAACTCATGGGAAAATGCCATATAGGCATGGCAAGTACACAAGGATCATGCCTTACCTGAAAAGTAAGGCAAGGCACTTTATCCTAGTCAGTGCACTCTGACAAGGCAACTCAAGCCTCTAACACTATTTGGAAAATTTCTTATAGCTGGTCTTGACCTCGACCTCTTGCCCTTTTCTTTTTCTCGATTGCCCCCGTAGGGCATTTTACTGAAAGTCGTCATAACTCGGTGGAGGGAGAAACCCGAAATCGTAAAAAATTGATATCTCCCAATCCGATTATTAGATTGGCCTCAAACTTGGACCGTATACATTTTGTCACCTGATTTTTCCAATGGTGATGTCTGATTTTTTATCACAACAGGCATATGGTAGTTCCTGGAACTTACTCCTCTGGACCTGAAACTGAGCCGGATGGCCCATTCCCCAACAATCTCCCACTTTGCCGAAGTCAGAGTGGGTTGAGTCCACATGCCTTTACATAAAATTGATGCTTCTCACAGATCATTGGCTTGGTGCAAAAATGAATGACCTGCTTGCTGGTTGGGGTGAAGTCTAGCTTGATATCACCTTCCTCCACCATGTTCCTAATGCAATGTCTATGTGCTTAGTGCGTGCATGGTGCTCAAGGTTCTTAGCGAGTGCGATTGCGCTCTCGTTGTTGACACATACAGGAATAGGAACAGCCGCACTCCCACTCATCTATGCCATGAGGCATTCAAGCCAAACTGTTTCCTTGGCTCCAAAGCCAAGAGATACGTACTCAGCTTCTGTGCTTAAGGTAGCCACGTCCACCTGCCGATTGCTACACCAGGTGATGGTCCCACCATTCACGAGGAACACATGTCCAGAGATGGATTTGTGGTCCTCAGGGTTTGAAGCCCATTCTGCGTCAGTATAACTGATGATGCTGTTTTTGTTGTCGTTGTAGGTGATGCCGATGTTGATGGTTCAAGCAAGGTAGCGAAGATCTGTTCCACTATGCTCACGTCCGGGATTAGCCATGTGCTGGCTTACAGCGCTCACACCCTGTGCGAGGTCTGGTCTGGTTGCCACCATCAGGTACATGAGACTGCCAATGGCGCTCTGGTACTTGTGGCGCTCAGCTCCATCTGCCTCTCCATTGAAGCTTTCAAGGTACTGCCGCGTCTCCTACGGCATGCCGATGGGTTTGGCCTCTGCCATGCCAAACCACTGCAAGACATCCTTGACATAACGACTCTGCTGTAGCGATAGAGAGCGTGATTTGTAATCACTCGTGATCTGGATGCCTAGGAAGTATGACGACTCCCCGAGATCAGACATATGGAAACGCTCCCGCATGGCCTCCTTGAACTCCTACAGTGCAGACATGTTGTTAGAGAGGAGGAGCATGTCATCCACATAGACAATCAACATGAGGATCTCATGCCCATGCTGCCAGGGATAGACGATGTAGTCATACTTATTGCGCTCAAATCCCATGCACTACAGCGCCGCATCCAACTTCCGGTTCCAAGCACGCGACGCTTGCTTGAGACCGTACAGCGAACTCTGCAGCTTGCAAACCAGGTGCAAAACCCTCTAGCTGCTCCATATTGATTTCCTCCTCCAAGTCGCCATTCAATAATGTCGTCTTGGCATCCATGTGGTGGACCTCAAAGTCCTCAATTGCTGCATAAGATAGAAGCATACGCAAAGAGGCAAACTTTGCAATAGGAATAAAGGTTTCAGTGTAGTCGATGCCTTCTTGCTGTGAATAGCCCTTAGCGACAAGTGTCGCCTTGTACTTGTCGAGGATGCCATCTGGACCCCTCTTCTTCTTGAACACCTACTTGCACTTGATTACCTTGCGTCTAGGTGGACGCTCAGGCAGCTCCCATGTGCTGTTGTCAAGCTGCGACTTTATCTCTTACTGCGCCTCTTGCGCCCAAATTGTTGCATCTGGTGCAGCCATAGCCTCCTTGTAGGATAGTGGCTCATGTGAATCTACTACAACTACGACATTCATCTGGTCTGGTTTTTGTAGGTCAAGAAATGTTCGCGCTCACCAGGCCTGTACCGCACCCTGAGAGGGTACCTACGACCTGCTGTCGAGACCTCACCAGGCGGCTGGCGTGATGGTACAGGTACAACTGCTGCTGCTGGTCGTGTTGCATCTTCTTCCTCTGGTTCTGCCGATGAGGCCCCTGTATCTACTACATTAGACATGGGAGAGTAGAGTGGTTCTCCCACTGTCACAGTAGAGACTGGATTAGGAAGAGTATCTTCTCCCACTGCCTCATCACAAACAATGTTGGTACCGATGAAGTTACTTTGATTCAAGACCACATCCTTAGAGATGATGACATGGTCATTATCCCTCTCATAGAGGGNCGTCTAGGTGGACGCTCAGGCAGCTCCCATGTGCTCCTCTCAAGCTGCGACTATATCTCTTACTACACCTCTTGCGCCCAATTTGTTGCATCTGGTGCAGCCATAGCCTCCTTGTAGGATAGTGGCTCATCTCAATCTGCTACAATTGCAACATTCATCTGATCTGGTTTTTGTAGGTCAAGAAATGCTCGCGCTCACCAGGCCTGTACCGCACTTTGAGAGGGTACCTACGACCTGCTGTCGTGACGTTAGCAGGCGGCTGGCGTGATGCTATAGGTACAACTGCTGCTGCTGGTGGTGTTGCATCTTCTTCCTCTGGTTGTATCGATGAGGCCCCTCTATCTACTACAGAAGACATTAGAGAGTAGAGTGGTTCTCCCACTGTCACAGTAGAGACTGGATTAGGAAGAGTATCTGCTCCCTGTGCCTGATCACAAACAATGTTGGTACCGATGAAGTTACTTTGATTCAAGACCACATCCTTAGAGATGATGACATGGTCATTATCCCTCTCATAGAGGGGATACGCCTTGCTGGCCACGTCATAGCCGATCATCAGCATCTGCGTGCTCTTCGCGTCCCACTTCTACCGCTTCTCTTTAGGCACGTACATGTGTGCCAAGCTGCCAAACCTGGGGAGATGGCCCACGCTCGGCTTCTTACCAAACCACGTCTCGTATAGCCTCATCTGCTCTAGGGCCTTGGTTGGACTGCGGTTCTTTATGTAGACCGCAGTGCTTATGGCTCGGCCCTGAAGTCATAGGTTAGCCAAGTCGTGTTCAGCATGGAGCGTGCCGATTCAACGATGGCGCGGTTCGCGCGTTCTGCTACACCGTTCTGCTGCGCCGAGTATGGCGCAGTGCGCTACACCTTGATGCTAGCTGCTGCGATGTAGTCATGGAACTCCTTACTTAGGTACTCTCCGGTCTTGCCCGTCAGGTTCTCCACTGTGGCCTTGAACTCTTCCAACCTGTGAAAACTCTGCTCCTTGGAGGAAACAGCAATGTAACGGCTAAAACCATCACTAAAGGTTAGAGAATACCTAGAGCTTCCAAAGCGGTGGGTCTGCATCCGGCCACACAAGTCTATGTAGACCAGCTCTACTACCTCTTTCGTGTGCTCCCTTGCTCCAAAGAACGCCTCACAATGCTGCTTCCCCTTCAAACAGCCGATGAATAACGGCTACTCAAAGATGGAGATGGTGGGCAAATCACATACTTTGTTTGAAGCTGCTGCGAGGCACACATGCTGATGTGGCCATAGCGCGCATGCCAGATTTTGCCATATGTGGCCTGTACTACTGCTACAAGACTCTGCTCACGCGGGATCTTGGTTGTCATCAACATGCGGTACATGTCGCCTTCCTTCACCGACCTGGCCAACTCCTCTCCTTTTCCCTTGTCGAGGATGTGGCCATAGTGGTTGTGAAAGACGACTTGCAGTCTTGTGTTGGTCAGAGAGGACACTAAGAGAAGGTTGAACGCAGCATCAGGTACATACAGCACGACATGGAACACTCCCACTTCAATGCCACGCGGGGTCTCCATCCACATCTCCACAATCCCAATCCCCTCAAGATACACCAACCGATCGTCACTCAAAGTAATCGGTTAGGGGGAATGGAGAGCAGTTGCGTAAACCACTCCTTGTGGTGTGTCAGACTCTTGGTGCATCCTGAGTCATTATACCATGCCAGGTCTGCCTTCTCCTTCTGTGACATATCTAACTTCACCATGAAGAGGCGGTCGCGCACCTCCTTGGCCACGTTCATGTTTCTGAAACAGTACATACTGGTCTGATTCTGCTGCTGCTGCTGCTTCTACTAACGCTGTTGTGACTGCTGCTGCTGCTGCTGCTATTGAGATGGTTGCTTTTTCTGCTGCTTCTGTTGCTCGTTGTGGTCCCTCTTGAACTTGAAGAACTCTTTCTTATGGTGCTCCTCTTCCTGGCAATAGTGGTAGTTACCTTTCTTCTTGCCTCTCTGGTACCCAGACTGTTGGTGCTACTGGTTGCATGAGCCCATGGCTACAAAAGCTACTTCACTGCTCCAACCCCCATTACGTTTTGCTACATTGCGACACAGTTCTGCCTGCACCAAGTGCGTGCAAATGAACTCTAAATCAAGAGTCGGTTGGCACTCCAATGTCTCTCGTACCATGTCGTAACTCGGGAATCCTCTCAGCAAGAGGAGGATGAAGCACGTCTCTTCCACAGGGTTGTCGGCCGCTTTCAGCTACTTTGCCAGCTCCTTTGCCACATCCAAGTACGCCTCTATCCTTTTGCAACCCTCCATTTTCAACGCCATCATCTTCTCCCCTAAAAGCATGAGGAATGCAGGATCCTTGCTCTCATACTTCTTGCACAATGTGTCCCACTCCTCCTTTGTAGTAGCCTTGTCACTTACATACTGAAGATGTGGTTTGGAGATGGTGTTGACAAGTAACCCGTCGGCCTGCCTGTCCTTCTTCCACTCCTCATATGCCATTGGTGTAGCTGCAGATGACCGTGCACGAGCTCTATCCATTTGTGGCATTTCCCCTGCCACCACCTAAGCTGCGGTAATGCCCGTTATTTGCGGATTTGGAGCTGGCTTGTCGCCGTTGACCACCTCCCTCAAGCCCCTCTCCTCAAAGAGGAGGCGGATACGGATCTTCCAAAACGTGAAGTTGGCATATCCTTCCAACCTCTCCAAGGACAAGGCTGCTGTCACAATACATGCTGCTACTATTTTGAGCTTTGGTGATGCTCAACACTGCCCTTGAATGTCAACGTTATCCTTGCTTCTTGTTGAGAGACGGGCCATCCGGCTCAGTTTCAGGTCCACAGGATCAAGCCTTTGGGATCGACTAAACGGATGCTGGAATTGCCAATCGGACTTCATGATGGCATATAGTATACGATTCAAGTTTGAGGCCGATCCTACTGTCTGATTTGTAGATGTAAAGTTTCCAAGATTCCGGGTTCTTCTCCCTGCCGTGTCTCGATGACTTTCGGTGAGTTGCCCCCTTGGTGGGCAAAGCAGGAAATTAATTGGCAAAAGGACCAGGTACAGACCAGCTGTGGAAATATCCCAAAAGGTGCTTGCCTTCTTAGAGTGTACTAACTAGGATAAAGTACCTTACCTTACCTTTTAGGTGAGCTGAGATCCTTGTGTGCTTGCCATGCCTACTTGGCGATTTCCTATAGTCTTTTGAGATAGGAGGACCACTAGGATTGTGCCATAAGGGCATTGTGAGCTTCTCTAGGTTGACCATGATTGGTGTGGCTGATTTCTAGAGTGATTCCCCTGATTGTTTGTGATTGTGGGAACTTGTGTGCCATAACTTCCATTTCCCTTTGTCAAACTGCATGGGTCGAGAAACAAGAGTTCTAGTATTTCTCCCAAGCTTTCTATTAGTGTAAAAAGCTTTGCATTCCATTCATACGTTTGGGAGAAACGCTTGTTCCAAGTTGGCTGGTCTGAGCGGAGGAGGCTGCGGCACACCTGTTTTTTGAGAGACCATAACTCAAAAAATCTGTGTTGATGACCTTGTTCTACAGGTGGATCTGAAAGTTTTTGAGCTGAAATTTCCAGTGGTGGACTCCATTTTTGCAAATCCCTAAAATGCTAGCCTCTACAGCCCATTTTTTGTGAGACAAATTTTTGGCATAAGCAGCGGCAGAAGCAAGGGTAGCGCCGCCACTCAAGGGTAGCCTTGAGCATCACCAAAGCTCAAAATGGCAGCAGCAAGTGTGGTAACAGCAATCCAGTCCTTGGACAGGCTGGAAGGGTGCGCCAATTTCACGTTTTGGAAGATCCGTACCTGCCTCCTTTTGGAGGAGAGGGGCTTCTGGGAGGTAGTGAGCGCCGACGAGCGCACACCGCCTCCACAGGCAAAAGGCATCACCATAGCGCAGGTGGTGGTGGGGAACACGCCGTAGAAAGATGCAGTAGATGGAAGTTCATCTACTCCTACAGCAGTGACATATGATTGTAGAGGAAGAGGGACAGGCACGCCTACAGGCTGCTTGTCAACACCATCTCCAACCCGCATCTTTAGTACGTGAGTGACAAAGCTACTACAAAGGAGGGGTGGGATGCATTGTGCAAGAAGTATGAGAGCAAGGATCCTACATTCCTCATGCTCTCGGATGAGAAGATGATGGCGTTGAAAATACAGAGTAGTGAGGGTATGGAGGCATACCTGGACAAGGCCAAGGAGCTAGCGAAGCAGCTGAGAGTCATCGGCAACTCTGTGGAAGAGATTCGCTTCATCCTCCTCTTGCTGAGCGGGCTACCCAACAGCTACGACACGGTGCGGGAGACGTAGGAATGCCAGTTGACTCTCGACCTCGACTTTATCTGCAGACACCTAATGCAGGTTGAGTTCCTGCATAACGTAGTGAAGTGGAACGACGACAGCAACAGTGAGTTGGCCTTTGTGGCCATGGACTTTCGTAACCAACACTAGTAGTAGTCTGGGCAGTAGAGGCCTAAGAGAAAAAGGCAAGTGCCATTATTGCCAAAAGGAGGAGTACTACAAGAAAGAGTACTTCAAGTTCAAGGAAGACCAGAGGTATAGCGGCAGCAGCCGCAGCAGCAGCAGAAGCAGCAGCAATCTTTACAGCAGCGGAAACCACAGCACCAGCAGCAAGAACAGATCCAAGGTGACGTTCGCCACTATGGGAACATGAAAGTCGCTAAGGAGGTACATGACCGTCTCTTCATGACCAAGTCGGACACGTCGCAGACGGAGAAGGCGGATCTCGCGTGGTACAAGGAATCGGGCTGCACCAAGAGCCTAACAAAGTAGAAGAAGAGGTTCATGCAGCTGTTGTCCATGCCTTCCCGTCCCATTGCCATGGGTGATGATCGTGTGGTGTATGCCGAGGAGATTGGGATTGTGGAGATGTGGCTTGAGACCCCACATGGCATTGAAGTGGGAGTGTTCCATAGGGTGCTGGATGTGTCTGATGCTACATTGAACCTCCTCTCAGTCTCCTCTCTCACAAACACATGACACATGTCATCTTCGACGACAACTACGGCTACATCCTCGACAAGAAGATGGGGACGAGTTGGCCAGGTCGGTGAAGGAGGGCGACATGTACCGGCTACTAGGAGCAACTAAGATTTTGCGTGAGAGTCTTATGGCGGTTGTGCAGGCGACAGATGGAGAGATCTGGCATGGGCGTTACGACAACATTGGTATGTGCGCATTGCAGCAGCTCTAGTTGTAGCAGATGGTACACGATCTCTCGACCGTCTATGGTCGAGAGATCGTGTACCATCTGCTACAGCAGATGGTACACGATCTCTCAACTTCGCGCAGCAAATTTGCATTCGCTACTTGGAGGGAAAGCGGCATCACGAGGCGTTCTCCAAAGCAGAAGAGCACGCAGAAGAGGTACAGGAGCTGGTTCACACATATTTGTGTGGGCCAATGCGGACCCAGAGGTTTGGAGGCTGATGCTACCTCCTCACATTCATTGATGATTTCAGCCGCTACGCTGCTATGTACTTTCTTGCCTCCAAGGATCAGTGCTTTGACAGGTTCAAGGAGTTCAAGGCAATGGTGGAGAACCAGACCAGGAAGACGATCAAGGCGCTGTACAGCGATTTTGGAGGCGAGTACTTGAGCAAGGAATTCCACGACTTCCTCGTGGCGGCTGGCATCAAGGTGCAGTGCCCTTAAACCATACTCCCCGCAGCAAAACGGTATGGCAGAACACGTGAACCGCACCATTGTGGAATCGCGCTCTCGATGCTCCACGTAGCATGCCTCGTCCACAACTTCTAGGCTGAGGCAGTGGACACGGTAGTCTACATGAAGAACAGTAGTCCAACAAAGGTGTTGGAGAAGAAGATGCCATACGAGGCGAGGTTTGGCAGGAAGCCGGGCATGGGCCATCTCCGCGCGTTTAGCAGTGTGGCACACATGCCATGCCCGAGGAGAAGCGGCAGAAACTCGATGCAAAGAATGCACAAATGCTGATGATCGGGTACGACACGGCGAGCAAGGCCTATCGCCCACATGAGAGGGATACGGGCCATGTCATCATCTTGTGGGATGTGATATTTAACCAGGGCAACATCATCGGCACCAACATGGTATGCGAGGAAGAAGCAAAAGCAGCCAATGAGGAAGTAGTAGAAACAATTGAGCTTACACAAGTTATATCCCTCTCGCTGGAGCCCCCATCCATGGTGACAGTGGGAGAGATGCTAGATTCTCCCGATTGGATGTAGTAGATACAACGGCTTCATCCGCAACAACTGAGGAAGATGAAGAGGCATCCGTACCACCAGTAGTAGTTCGTCCTTTAGCACCGTGTCAGCCGCCTGCCAACGCTCCCGCACCAGGCCGCATATATCCTCTCAAGGTGCGCTATTAGCCTGGTGAGCGTGGCCATATCCGGATGCTGCAGAGGCTTGAGCAGATGAACGTGGTCGTCACAGCAAATTTAGATGAGTCGCGGAACTACAAGGAGGCAATAGCCTCACCTGATGCAGCAGATTGGGCGGAAGCAGTGCATCTGGAGGTGAAGTCGCAGCTGGACAACGGCAAGTGGGAGTTGACCGAGCATCCACCCGGACGTCAGGTCATCAAGTGCAAGTGGTTGGTCAAGAAGAAGCGTGGCACGGATGCCAACCTGGAGAAGTACAAGGCGAGACTCATTGCCAAAGGCTACTTGTAACATGAAGGCATCGACTACACCAAAACATTTGCCCCTGTGGCGAAGTTTGCCTCAATGCGCACGCTCCTCTCCTATGCAATAGCTGAGGACTTTGAAATTCACTACATGGACGCCAAGACGGCGTTCTTGGATGGTGATTTGGAGGGGGGAAATCTACATGGAGTAGCCGGAGGGATTTGTCATGGATGGCCAGGAGCATCTATTCTGCAAGCTGCAGAAGTCGCTCTACGTCCTCAAGCAGGCATTGCGTGCGTGGAACCAGACGCTAGACACAGCACTACATTGCATGGGCTTTGAGCGCAGCGAGTATGACTACAGTGTCTACCGCTGGCAGCAGGGTCATGAGATCCTAATCATCATCGTCGATGTTGACATGCTTCTCCTCTCCAACAGTGTTTTGGCATTGTAGTAATTCATGGAAGCGATAAATGAGTGCTTCAAGATGTCTGCCCTCGGAGAGGCGTCATACTTCCTCAAGATCCAGATTACGTGTGACTGCAAGGCACGTACGCTCACGCTACAGTAAATTCGCTACATCAAGAACGTCCTGAAGCGGTTTGGCATGGCAGAAGCAAAGCCCATCGGCACGCCGCTTGAGACGCGGTAGTACCTCGTAA
>SZWC01000075.1:628914-657298 GCA_023375785.1 Penium margaritaceum
GGTCGGATTGGGAGATATGAATTTTCGAAGTTTCGGGGGTCATGGACCGCCGATGTCTAGGTGGCCATGGGTGATGGCTCCATGCCTTAGCCTGAGAAAAGAAAAAGGCAAGAGGTCCAGGGTCAAGACCTGATGGGAGAAATATCCAAGAAGGTCCTTGGTCTTAGGATTGCCTTGTGAGAGTGTGCTGACTAGGATAAAGGTACCTCTCCTTACTTTTTAGGTGTGGTGAGATCCTTGTGTGCTAGCCATGGACTCATGGCGATTCTCCATGGGTTTGTGGGTGATGTGACCACTAGGAGTGTGCCATGAGAGCATTCTCTAGCTCTCTAGGTCGTGTATGACTGGTCAGCCTGATTGTTAGGCTGATTTCCTCCCTTGTGTGAGATTGTGGACTCTAGCGTGTGAACCTTAGCCTCCATTTCTGAGTGGTGTGGCTTGTGAGAGGGCTGACTTGCCCAAGCTCTAGCTCTATATGTACTCCATCATTTTAAGTCATTTAACAACCATTATTCAGCACAAGTGATGCCCTTTCAGTCCCACATGCTCGCTGCTCCAAGGCTCCCTCTCTCCTCAAGATCCAACATTTGGTATCAGAGACAGATTCTGCCAGATTCAGCCAGCACAGGCCGTCACTTTGAGAGTGACGGGTTGGGTCAAACCTTGGCGAAATTTCACGATCGACTACTGGATCTTCAATTACGCAAGACAAGCTTTCCAACGAGCCCAAGATGGCGAAGATCCAACAGTGGGATTGAGAGTTATGCTCAAAACGAGGTCGGCCAGGGCTACTCTCTCGTTTTTGAGTAAGACAGTCGCCTTGTAATGACCATTACTCTGTCATTTCTTGCTCAAACTTAAAAAGTAGCACATGCGAATTAAATTCTTTTTCCTAGGCTTTCCATTGGTGCAAACATATTAGTATTTTATTCATACTTCTGGAAGAAATGTTGTTTACAAGATTGCTAGTCTGAGCTGGAGTTGGAGCAGAAGCATACATTGTTTTCAAAAGGGCATATCTTTCAAAATCCCCTGTTGTTCACCCTGTATTATGGGTATTTCTGAAAGTTTTAGAGCTGAATTTTCCAGTGGTGGAATCAGGTTTTCCGAATTCCCAGTCTGCTGGCCTCTATAGTCAGTTTTCTGTCAGGCAGATTTCTGGTAGAAGCAGCAGTAAAAGCAGGAGTAACGCCGCCACTCAAGGGCAGCGTTGAGCATCACCAAAGCTCAAAATGGCAGCAGTAGGCATGGTGACAACTGCACAACTCTTAGAGAGGCTGGAAGGATGCGAAAACTTCACCTTTTGGAAGATCCGTACTCTCCTCCTCTTGGAGGAGAGGGGCTTGGAGGAGGTGGTGAGCGGCGACAGCCAGCTCCAAATGTGCAAGTAACGGGAATCACCGTAGCTCAGGTGGTGGCGGGGAAACACCACAAAGAGGTGGAGCTCGTGGAGGGTCATCTGCAGCTACACCAGTGGTGTATGATGAGTTGAAAAAGAAGGACATGCATGCCTATAGGCTGCTTGTCAACACCATCTCCAACTGATATCCTCAGTACGTGAGTTACAAGGCTACTACAAAGGAGGGGTGGGATGTGTTGTACAAGAAGTATGAGAGCAAGGATCCTGTTATACCTCATGCTTTTGGAGGAGAAGATGATGGGATTGAAAATGCAGGGTAGTGAAGGGATGGAGGCATACTTGGACAGGGGCAAAGGACCTTGCAAAGTAGCTGAAAGTAGCCGACAACCCCGAAGAAGGTACGCGCTTCATTCTCCTCTTGCTGAGAGGACTCCCAACAAGCTACAACACGGTGTGAGAGATGCTAGAGTGCCAGCTGACTCTCGACCTAAACTTCATCTGCACGCACCTGGTGCTGGTATAACTACGTCACAATGCAGCAAAGTACAATAGCGGAAGGAGAGGTACCTTTTTCCTAGTCAGCACACTCTGAAAAGACAACCGAAGAATCTAGGACCTTTTTGGATATTTCTCCCATCAGGTCTTGATCCTGGACCTCTTGTTTTTTTCTTTTCTCAGGCTAAGGCATGGAGGCATCGCCCATAGTCACCCAGATATTGGCGGTAGATGACATCGGAAACTTCAAAAATTCATATCTCCCAATCCGACTGTTGGATCGGCCTCAAACTTGGACCATAGACATTTCGCCACCTGATCTTTCGAATGGTGAAGAAGGATTGACGATCGAAGCGGGCATTTGGTAGTTTCCTGTAACTTTCTCCTGTGGACCTGAAACTGAGCCAGATGGCTCCTTTCCCAACAAAAGCAACCACCAGGGTTGGTGGGTGTTTTATGGCCATAGCAACAGCAACAGTACCATCACGAGATCCCCCTGCACCTCTGCGGTAACGACCACAAGAGATTATCCATTACAACGGTTCTGTAAACAGGATCCAGATCGGATACTATGTGGATTCTTGGTTTCAAGACTCTTGAAGTCTGGACAAGTACGGCTTGGAGGCCTTAGGAATCTTTTGATACGGAGAATACGTTGTGCCAAACTCGGGAGACCTTCGTACAAAGATTATCTCCTAGTTCGACGACCCGCCAGTCGCAGGTCATGTAAGATCCCGAAAGACCGGACAAGCACTCTCGGACCACTATTAATGGCCAGGATGGAGTGTCGATGTTCATAAGTATTATATGACATGCGACCCATGTTTTCGGAATAAGGTTAGTAAGACGAAGCCTGTTGGACTCATCCAACAGCTTCCCATTCCTCAGACTCCATGGCAGTTCGTCAGCATGGACTCCATTATTGGTCTTTCGGACACAATTAATGGCCACGATGCAATACTGGTGGTTGTGGATCTTTTGACGAAGATGACACACTTCATTCCTACAACCACTAACGTGAACGCAGAGCAGACCGCTCATCTCTTTTTTGAGGATATCATAAAGTACCACAGCTTGCTGTCATGCATTATCTCCGATCGAGATAAAAAATTGCTAGTACGTTATGGCAAAAGATGTACGAAGACCTCGGCAGTGAGTCGCAAATATCAATAGCATTTCACCCCCAAACAAACAGACAAATACAGTACATGAATCGCACTCTGGAGCACATGCTCCGCATGTACGTGGATCCTGCCATGCATGATTGGGACGAATTCCTAACACTAACAGAGTTTGTAGTGAATAACTCGGTGAACGAGTCCACACATTACACACTGTTTGTGTTGAACAGTGATCGGCATCCAGTGGTACCCTCTTCATTGGTGAATAGTGCGAGTACAGAAGGGCAAGTTCCTTGCGCTCAAGCTTTTGGCAAGCGTATCGACTCCTTGTTACAAGAGGCAAAGTGTCACCTTCAAGTAGCTCTGCAGCGACAAAAGGCATATGCCGATAAAGGTTGCCGGGAGGTCTCATTTGACATCGGTGACAAAGTGCTGCTTAGTACTACAAACCTTCGACTTGAAATATTTGACTCTCCTTGCTCTGGTTCATTGATGACGATTGCCCCTCAGTCTCACGAATGGGTAAACCCTTGACGCGCACTGAGAACGCCATTTTGTGAACTCCGACGACGACTTCAGAGCAGGAGCTGGAGGTGCGACCTATTACAAAGACCAGCTATGGGAAATATCCCAAAAAGTGTTAGAGGCTTGGGTTGCCTTGTCAGAGTGTGCTGACTATGATGAAGTATCTTGCCTTACTTTTTAGGCGTGGTGAGATCCTTGTGTGCTTCTCATGTCTATATAGTGATTTCCCATGGGTTTGTGGGTTAGATAGACCACTAATTGTGTACCATGGGAGCATTCTTTAGCTCTCTAGGTTGAGCATGACTGGTCTGGCTGATTGCTAGAGTGATTCTGTAGATTTTGTGAGATTGTAGGAACTTGTGTGTGACTTGGCCTCCATGGCTAGGTGGTGTTACTTGTGAGAGGGCTGACTTGCCCTAGCTCTAGCTCTATATGTATACCAACAACCATTCTCATTACAACTGATGCCTTTTCAGTCTTGCATGCTCACTGCTCCAGAGTTACCTCTCTCCTCCAGATCCAACACTTAGTATCAGAGCCTTATTCTACCAGTTTCAACCAGCACAGGCCGTCACTTTGAGAGTGACCTGTTAGGGTCAAACCTTGAACAAATTTTAGGATCTACCACTCGATCTTCAATTTGCAAAACACGATTTCTAATGAGCATAATATTGCAAATATCCAACGATTGGATGCAGAGTTATGCTCAAAACGAGGTCGGCCGGGGCTACTCTCTTCTCTGTGAGTAAGATAGTCGCCTTGTGATGACCATAACTCTGTCATTTTGTGCTCAAATTTAAAATGAAGCAGATGTGAATTAAATTATTTCTCTTAAGCTTTCGATTTATGCAAACATATTTGCATTTCATTGGTATGTTTGGGAGAAACGTCATTTATAAGTTGGCTAGTCTGAGCTACTGTTCGAGCTGAAGCATACCCCGCTTTCAAAAGGGCATATCTTTCAAAATCCCCTGTTGATGACCCTATTTTATGGGTCCATTTGAATAGTTTTGAGATGCATTTTCAAGTGGTGGACTCAATCTTTTCAAATTCCCAGACTGTTGGCCTCTATAGTCACATTTTATTCTGGCAGTTTTCTGGCAGAACCTCTAGCAAAAGCAGGGATAATGCCGTTATTCAAGGGCAGCATTGAGCACCACCAAAGCTCAAAATGGTAGCATCAAGCGTGTTGACAGTAACCCAGCCTTTGGAGAGGCTGGAAGGACACGCCAACTTCACATTTTAGAAGATCCATACCCGCCTACTCTTTCAGGAGGGGTTTGTAGGAGGTGGTGAGCGGAGACGAGCCAGCTCCAAATCCGCAAGCAATGGGTATCACCGTAGCTGAGTGGTAGTGGGGGAAATGCCACAAAGGGCTAGAGCTTGTGCAGGATCATCTTCAGCTACACCAGTGGCGTAGGATGAGAGAATGAAGGATAGGCAGGCTTACAGACAGCTTCTCAACACCATCTCCAACCCCGTATTCAGTACGTGAGTGACGAGGCTACTGCAAAGGAGGGGTTGGATGCATTGTGCAAGAGGTATGAGAGCAAGGACCTTACATTCCTCATGCTTTTGGAGGAGAAGATGATGGGGTTGAAAATGTAGGGTGGTGAAGGGATGGACGAGTACCTGGACAGGACAAAGGAGTTGGCAAAGTAGCTGAGAGCAGCTAGTAATCCTATGGAAGAGATAGTCTTCGTCTTCCATTTTTTCAGGGGACTCCCAACCGGCTACAACACGGTGTGAGAGATGCTGGAGTGCCAGCCAACTCTTGACCTCGACTTCATATGCACACATCTCGTGCAAGTGGAATTACGTTGTAATGCGGTGAAGCGCAATGGCAGTGGCAGTAGTGAAGCAGCATTTGTGGCCAAGAACTCACGTAACCAGCAGCAGCAACAACAATCTATGAAGCAGAGAGGGAAGAAGAAAGGCAAGTGCCACTACTGCCAAAAATAGACGCATTACAAGAAAAATATTTCAAGTTCAAGAGAGACCAGAAAGAGTAGTAGCAACAGCAGCAAAAGCTTAAGTCTCCACAACAACAGCAGTAGCAGTCACAGCAGCGTCAGGAGCAGTAGCAGGAGTACCATGCTTGAGTGCACCACTTTGGCAACATGAACATGGCCAGGGAGGTGCGCGACTGCCTCTTCATGGCGAAGTCTGATACGTCGCAAGTGGAGAAGGCGGATCTCGCATGGTACAAGGACTCGAGTATACCAAGAGCCTGACCTATTACAAGGAGTGATTTATACAAGTGTTCTCAATCCCCCTCCCCCTGACCTATTGCTTTTGGTGATGATCAGGTAGTGTATGCTGAGGGGAGTGAGATTATGGAGATGTAGTTGGAGACCCCGAGTGGCATTGATGCTGCGTTCAAATTTCTCTCAGTCTCCTTGCTCACCATCACAAGATTGCACGTTGTATTCAACGATGACTATAGCTATATCCTCGACAAGGAAATGGGAGAGGAGTTGGCCAAGTCGGTGAACGAAGGCGACATGCGTGCTACGGCCACATCGGCATGTGCGCCTTGCAACAGCTTCAAACGAAGTAGATGATACGTGACTTGTCCACTATCTCAAACTTCAAGCAACATTTGTGCATCGGCTGTTTGGAGGGGAAGCAACATCGTGAGGCATTCTCTGGACCAGGGGAGCATGTAAAGGATGTCCTAGAGCTGGTCCATATAGACTTGTGTGGGCCGATGCGGACCCAAAGCTTTAGAGGCACTAGGTAGTGCACTGCTGTGTACTTCCTTTCTTCCAAGGACCAGTGCTTTGACAGGTTCAAGGAGTTCAAGGCAATGGTGGAGAACCAGACCGGCAAGAAGATTGAGGCGCTGCGTAGCGACCGTGGCGGATAATACCTAAGCAAGGACTTCCATGACTACCTCGTAGTATCTGGCATCAAGGTACAACGTACTACGCAATACTCGCCGCAACAGAACGGCATAGCAGAATTCGCCAAACGCACAATCATTGATCGGCGCACTCCAGGCAGTACGCGAGTCGGCTCACCTATGACTTCTGGGCTGAAGCACTGAGCACTGCGGTGTACATCAAGAACCGTGGCCCAACCAAGGCATTGGAGCAGATGACACTCTACAAGACATGGTTCAGCAAGAAGTAAGGCGTATCACCTCTATGAGAGGGATACATGCCATGTCATCATCTCTATGGATATTGTTGTTGGGAAATGGGCCATTCGCCTCAGTTTCAGGTTCACAGGACTAAGTTCCATAAAACTACCATATGCATGCACCGATCGACAATCCAACTTCTTCATTGGATAGAGCAGGTAGCAAATAGTCTACGGTCTAAGTTTCAGGCCAATCCAACTACCGGATTGGGATATATGAATTTTCGAAATTTCTGGGGTCATTGACTGCCGATGTCTAGGCCACCATGGACAACGGCTCCATGCCTTAGCCTGAGAAAAGAAAAAGGCAAGGGGTCCAGGGTCAATACCTGATGGAGAAATATCCAAAAAGGTCCTAGATTCTTGGGTTGCCTTTTCACAGTGTGCTGACTAGGAAAAATGTACCTCTCCTTACTTTTCGGGTGAGGAGAGATCCTTGTGCGCTAGCCATGGACACATGGCGATTCTCCATGGGATTGTCGGCTAGGTAACCACTAGGAGTGTGCCATGCGAGCGTTCTCTAGCTCTCTAGGTCATGTGTGAGTGGTCAGCCTGATTGCTAGGCTGATTTCCTCTCTTGTGGGAGATTATGGACTCTAGTATGTGAACCTTAGCCTCCATGGCTAAGTGGTGTGGCTTGTGAGAGGGCTGACTTGCCCAAGCTCTAGCTCTATATGTACTCCATCATTTTGAATGATTCAATAAACATTCTTCAGAAAAAGTCATGCCCTTCCAGTCCCACATATTTTCTCCTCCTAGGCTCCCTCTCTTCTCCAGATCGAACACTTGGTACTAGAACCAGATTCTACCAGTTTCAGCCAGCGCAGGCTGTCACTTTGAAATAGACGGGTTAGGGTTCAACCTTCACTAAATTTGACAATCAACCACAGTATCTTCAAGTTCAAGAGACCAGCGTTTCAACGAGCCCAAGCTTGCGACAATCCAGCAGTCAGATTGAAAAGTATGCTCAAAAGAAGGTCGTTCATGGCTGCACTATTCTCTCTGAGTAAGACTGTCTCCTTGTAATGACCATAGTTCTCTCGTTTCTTTGTTAAATTTAAAAAGTAGCACATGCAAATTGAATTATTTTTCCTAAGCTTTCTACTGGTGCAAATGTATTTGCATTCCATAAGTAAGTTAGGGAGAAACACCGTTTACAAGCTGGCTGGTCTGAGCTGGAGTAGGAGCAGCAGCATACTCTGTTTTCAAAAGGGCATATCTCTGTAAATTCTCTGTTACTGACCCTGTGTTATGGGTCGATCTGAAAGTTTTTGAGCTGAATTTTCCAATGGTGGGCTCAATTTTTCCAAATTCCCAGTCTCCTTGCCTCTACAGTCCATTTTCTGACAGACAGATTCCTTGCAGAACGAGCAGCAGAAGCAGGGGTAGCGCCGCCACTCAAGGGCAGCGCTGAGCATCACCAAAGCTCAAAATGACAGCAACAGGCATGGTTACAGCAGCCCAGCCTTTGGAGAGGCTGGAAGGACTCGCCAACTTCATGTTTTGGAAATCCGTACCCGCCTCCTTTTGGAGGAGAGGGGCTAGTGGGAAGTGGTGAGCGGCGACGAGCGCGCTCCGCCTCCACAGGCAAAAGGCATCACCGCAACGGAGGTGGTGACGGGAAAGACGCCACAGAGAGGTACAGCAGATGCAAGTTCATCTACAACTGCAATTGTGGCATATGAGGAGTTGTAGAAAGCGGACAGGCAGGCCTACAGGCTGCTTGTCAACACCATCTCCAACCCGCATCTTCAGTATGTGAGTGACAAGACTACTGTAAAAGAGGGGTGGAACACGTTGTAAAAGAAGTATGAGAGTAAGGATCCTGCATTCCTCATGCTTTTGGAGGAGAAGATGATGGCGTTGAAAATGCAGAGTGGGGAAGGGATGAAGGCGTACTTGGACAAGGCAAAGGAGCTCGCGAAGCAGCTGAAAGCGGCCGGCAACCCTGTGGAAGACACGCACTTCATCCTCCTCTTGCTAAGGGGACTCCCAACAAGCTATGACACGGTGCGAGAGACGTTGGAGTGCCAGCCGACTCTTGACCTGGACTTCATCTGCACGCACCTGGTGCAGGTAGAACTGCGTCGCAATGCAGTAAAGCGCAATGGCGGCAGCAACAGCAGTGAAGCAGCTTTCATGGCCATGGGCTCACGCAACCAACAGCAGTAGTAGTCCGGGCAGCAGAGAGGCAAGAAGATGGGCAAGTGCCACTATTGCCAGAAAGAGATACACTACAAGAAAGAGTGCTTCAAGGTCAAGAGGGACCAGAAGGAGTAGCAGCAGCAGCAAAAGCAGCAATCTCCACACTAACAGCAGCAGCAGTCATAGCAACGTCAGGAGCAGCAGCAACAGAAGCAGGACCAAACCGGCGTGCGCCATTTTGCCAACATGAACGTGGCCAAGGAGGTACGCGACCGCCTCTTCATGGCGAAGTCGGACATGTCGCAAAAGGAAAAGGCAGATCTGGCGTGGTACAAGGACTGAGGGTGTACCAAGAGTATGATGCACCACAAGGAGTGGTTTATGCAGATGCTCTCCATTCCTCCCCGACTGATTGCTTTGGATGATGATCGGGTGGTGTATGTTGAGGGGATTGGGATTGTGGAGATGTGGTTGGAAACCCTACGTGGCATTGAAGTGGGAGTGTTCTATGGCGTATTATATGAACCTGATGCTGCGTTCAACCTTCTCTCAGTGTCCTCTCTCACCAACACAGGACTACGAGTCATCTTTGACGACGACTATGTACTGCCTATTAGGGGCGACCAAGATCCCGTACGAGCAGAGCCTTACAGGAGTGGTACAGGCCACAAATGGCAAAATCTGGCATGCGTGCTACGGCCACATCGGCATGCGCGGTACGGCCACATCGGCATGCGCGCTACGGCCACATCGGCATGCGCGCCTTGCATCAACTTCAAACAAAGCACATGATGCGTGACTTGTCCACCATCTCTAACTTTGAGCAGTAGTTGTGCATTGGCTGTTTGGAGGGGAAGCAGCATCGCGAGGCGTTCTTGGGAGCAGGAGAGCACACGAAGGAGGTACTGGAGCTGGTCCACAAAGACTTGTGTGGCTTGATGAAGGTCCAGATCTTTGGAGGCTCTAGGAATTTTCCCACATTCATTAATGATTTCAGCCGTTTCACTGTTGTGTACTTCCTTGCCTCCAAGGAGCAATGCTTTGACAAGTTCAAGGAGTTCAAGGCCATGGTGGAGAACCAGAATGGCAAGAAAATCAAAGCGCTGCGCTGCGACCGCGGTGGAGAGTACCTAAGCAAGAAGTTCTAGGACTACCTCGAAGCAACAGGCATCAAGGCGCAGCGCACCGCGCCATACTCGCCGGAGCAGAACGGCATAGCAGAACGCGCCAAGCGCACCATCGTTGAGTCGGCACACTCCATGCATCACAGGGCTTGGTCCACCTTCAACGTTTGAGCTAAAGCAGTGAGCAGTGCGGTGTGCATCAAGAACCGTAGTCCCACCAAGGCGTTGGAGCAGGTTATACCGTACGAGGCTTGGTTCGGCAAGAAGCTAAGCGTGGGTCATCTTTGCGCGTTTGGCAGCTTGGCGCACATGCACGTGCCCAAGGAAAAGCGGCAGAACTGGGGCGCGAAGAGCGTACAGATGCTGATGATCGGCTATGACGTGGCAAGCAAGGCGTATCGTCTGTACGAGAGGGATACTGGCCATATCATCATCTCTTAGGATGGCATTTTCAACGAAAGTAACGTCATCGGCACCAACATTAGCTGCAAAGCGGCAGCAAAACCAGCAGCTGATGAAGCAGTGACTGTAGGCACTCTCCCTGACCCTGCCTCTCTTGAACCTTCTACTATGACAGTGGGAGTGTTGGATCTGGAGGAGAGAGGGACCCTTGGAGCAGCGAGCATGTGGGACTGAAAGGGCATCACTTGTGCTGAAGAATAGTTGTTCAATCACTCAAAATGATGGAGTACATATAGAGCTAGAGCTTGGGCAAGTCAGCCCTCTCACAAGCCACACCACTTAGCCATGGAGGCTAAGGCTCACACACTAGAATCCATAATCTCACACAAGGGAGGAAATCAGCCTAGCAATCAGGCTGACCACTCACACACGACCTAGAGAGCTAGAGAATGCTCTCATGGCACACTCCTAGTGGTCACATAACCCACAAACCCATGGAGAATCGCCATGTGTCCATGGCTAGCACACAAGGATCTCACCTCACCTAAAAAGTAAGGAGAGGTACCTTTATCCTAGTCAGCACACTCTGACAAGGCAATCCTAAGACCAAGGACCTTTTTGGATATTTCTCCTATCAGGTCCTGACCCTGGACCTCTTGCCTTTTTCTTTTCTCAGGCTAAGGCATGGAGCCATCACCCATGCCCACCCAGACATCGACGGTCCATGACCCCCGAAACTTCGAAAATTGATATCTCCCAATCCGACTGTAGGATCGGGCTGAAACTTGGACCGTAGACAATTTGCCACCTGATCTTTCCAATGGTGAAGTCAGATCGACGATCGGAGTAGGCATATGGTAGCTTCCTGGAACTTGCTCTTGTGGACCCGAAACTGAGCCGGATGGCTCCTTTCCCAACAGGGAGAACCACTTTATTCTCCCATGTGTGATGCAGTAGATACAACGGCCTCATCGCTAGAAGCAGAAGAAGAAGATAACCACTATCAAGAGGAGTAGTTATGCCAGTAGCACCGCGCCCGCCGCCTGCTAATGCTCTAGTACCAGGTCGAAGGTACCCTCTGAGGGTGCGTTACAAGCCTAGTGAGCGCGGGCATATCTGGATGCTCCAAAACCAGACCAGATGAACGTCGCAGTTGTAGTAGACTCTGATGAGCCGACGTTGTACAAGGAGGCCATGGCTGCACCAGATACAACAGATTGGGCGCAAGCTGTGTAGTAGGAGACACAATCGGAGCTTGACTACGGTACGTGGGAGCTGACTTCGTCCACCATGACGCAAGGTAATCAAGTGCAAGTGGATGTTCAAGAAGAAGAGGGGCGCAGATGGCAACCTCGAAAAGTATGAGGCGAGGCTAGTCGCTAAGGGCTACTTGCAACAAGAAGGCAACGACTAAACGGAAACCTTTGCCCCTGTTACAAAATTTGCCTGTATGAGTACGCTCCTTTCTTATGCAGCAGCTGAGGACTTCGAGAGTCACCACATGGATATCAAGACGACATTCTTGAACGATGACTTGGAGGAGGAAATCTACATGAAGCAACCGGAGGGATTTGTCATGGATGGCTAGGAGCACGTGGTTTGTTAGCTGCATAAGTCATTGTACGGCCTCAAGCAAGCGTCACGTGCTTTTAACCAGAAACTGGATATGGCGCTGCAGTGCATAGGATTTGAGCGCAGTGAGTGTGACTACAGCGTCTATCGCTGGTAGCATGGTCATGAGGTGCTCATCATCATCGCCTGTGTGGATGACATGCTCCTCCTTTCCAGCAACATGTTTGCACTGCAGGAGCTCAAGGAAGCCATGCAGGAACGCTTCCAGATGTCTGATCTCGGGGAGGCATAATAGTTCCTCGGAATCCAGATCGCGCGTGATGGCAAATCACGCTCTTTCTCGCTGTAGTAGAGTCGCTACATCAAGGATGTCTTTCAGCGGTTCAGTATGGCATAGGCCAAACCCATTGGCATGCCACTGGAGACGTGGCAGTACCTCGTGAACTTCAATGGAGAAGCGGATATAGCTAAGCGGCAGTAGTACCAAAGCGTCCTCGGCAGTCTCATGTACCTGATGGTGGGAACCAGGCCAGACCTTGCACAAGCTGTGAACGCTATGAGCCAGCACATGGGTATCCCTGGACCTGGGAACCAGAAGGCAGTGAAGCGGATCTTTCGCTACCTTGCTGGAACCATCAACATTGGCATCACCTACAATGGCAACGACAACAACATCATCGGCTACACAGACGCAGATTGGGCTTCAAACCCTGAGGACCGCTAGTCCATCTGTGGACATGTATTCCTCATGAATGGTGGGGCCATCAGCTGGTGTAGCAAGTGGTAGGTGGTCGTGGCCACCTCAAGCACAGAAGCTGAGTATGTATCTCATAGCTTTGGAGCCAAAGAAGCAGTTTCGCTTGAGCGTCTCATGGCAGATATGAGTGGGAGTGCAACAGTTCCTGTTCCTGTGCGCGTCGACATCCAAAACGCAATCGCACTCGCCAAGAATCCTGAGCACCATACACGCACCAAGCACATTGACATCGCCTATCACTTCATCAGGCACATTGTGCAGGAAGGTGCTATCAAGCTGGAGTTCTGTCCAACCAGCAAGAAGGTTGCTGATTTATGCACAAAGCTAGTGACTCATGAGAAGCAGCAGTTCTGCATGAAGGCATGTAGACTTACCACTCTGCTTTCGACAAAGTGGGAGATTATTGGGAAATGGGCTATTCAGGTCAGTTTCAGGTCCACAAGAGCAATTTGAACAAAACTACCAGATGCCTGCTCCGAGCGTCAATCCAGCTTCACCATTGGAAAGATCAGGTGGCAAATAGTCTACGGTGCAAGTTTCACGCCAATCTAACAGTCGGATTGGGAGATATTAATTTTTAAAATTTCCGGGGTCATCGACTGCCGGTATCTCGGCCACCATGGGCGACGGCTCCATGCTTTAGCCTGAGAAAAGAAAAAAAGCAAGGGGTCCAGGATCAAGACCTGATGGGAGAAATATCCAAAAAGGTCCTAGATTCTTGGGTTCCCTTGTCAGAGTGTGCTGACTTGGAAAAGTGTACCTCTCCTTATTTTTTAGGTGAGGAGAGATCCTTGTGTGCTTGCCATGGACACACGGGGATTCTTCATGGGATTGTGGGTTAGGTAATCACTAGGAGTGTGCCATGAGAGCTTTCTATAGCTCTCTAGGTCGTTTGTGATTGGTCAGCCTGATTACCAGGCTGATTTCCTCTCTTGTGTGAGATTATGGACTCTAGTATGTGAGGCTTAGCCTCCATGGCTAATTAGTCCGGCTTGTGAGAGGGCTGACTTGCCAAAGCTCTGGCTCTATATGTACTCCATCATTTTGAGGGATTCAACCACCATTCTTCAGCACAAGTGATGCCCTTCTAGTCCAACATGTTTGCTGCTCCAATGCTCCCTCTCTCCACCAGATTTAATAGTTGTCTTCAATGAAAGCAACGTCATAGGCACCAACATCGTCTGTGAAGAGGCAGCAGAACCAGCAGCTAACGAAGTAGTGGGAGTAGATACCTTTTTTGATCTAGTCTCTCCTGATCCTTCCTGAACCACTCCACTCTCCTATGTCAGATGCACCAGATGTAGCAGCCTCATTCGCAGAAGCTGAGGAAGGAGATGCAGCACTACCGGTAGCAGCAGTTGTGCCTGTAGCAGCGCGCCAACAACCTGCTGACGCCCCAGCACCAGGTCGTAAGTACCCTCTCACGATGCATTACAAGCCAAGTGAGCGCGGCCATTTTTGGATACTAAAAAAACCAGAACAGATGAATGTCGTAGTTACAGCAGACTCAGATGAGCCTCTTTCCTACAAGGAGGCCATGGCTGCACCTCACGCAACAGATTGGACGCAGGCTGTGCATCAAGAGATACAGTTGCAACTCGACAAAGGTACGTGGGAGCTCTCTAAGCGTCATCTTGGACGCAAGTTGATCATGTGCAAATGGGTGTTCAAGTAGAAGCTTGGTACAGATGGCAACCTCAAAAAGTACAAGGCGAGGCTTGTTGCCAAGGGCTACTCGTAGCAAGAAAACATCGACTATACTGAAACATTTTTCCCTGTTGCAAAGTTTGCCTCCGTACGCACACTTCTCTCTTATGCAACAGCAGAGGACTTTGAGATCCACGACATGGATGTCAAGACAGCATTCTTGAACGGTGAATTCAAGGAGAAAATCTACATGGAGCAACCAGAGGGATTTGTCATGGATGGCTTGGAGCACCTGGTTTGCAAGCTGCAGAAGGCGCTGTGTGACCTCAAGCCAGTGTCGCGTACTTGGAACCAGAATAGGATGCGACACTGTAGTGCATGGGGTTTGAGTACAGTGAGTGTGACTATATCGTCTATCGCTGGCAGCATGGTCATGAGATGCTCATGATCATTGTCTATGTAGATGATATACTCCTCCTCTCTTACAGTATGTTTGCTTTGCAGAGTTCAAGGAGGGGATGCAAGAGTGCTTCCAGATGTTTGATCTCGGGGAGGCATCATACTTCCTCAGTATCCAAATTATGCGTAACCGTTAATCACGCTCTCTCTCGCTACAACAGAGCTGCTACATCAACGATCTCTTGTAGTGGATTGGCATGAAAGAGGCAAAACCCATCGGCACGCCGCTTGAGACGTGACAGTACCTCATGAGCTTAAGCGGAAAAGTAGATGCAGCGGAGCCGTAGAGGTATCAATGTCATCGGCAGCCTCATGTACCTGATGGTAGCAACCAGGCCGGACCTCACACAGGCTGTGACTGCTGTGAGCCAGCACATGGCAAACCCCGGACTTTAGTACCAGAAGGCAAAGAAGCAGATCTTGCTACTTTGCTCGAACCATCAACGTCAATATCACCTACACTGGCACTAACAACAACGTCATCGGCTATACAAACGCAGATTGGACTTCAAACCCTGAGGATCGCAAGTCCATCGCTAGACATGTGTTTCTCATGAACGGAGGTGTCATAACCTGCTGGAGCAAGCGCCTGGTGGTTGTGGCCACCTTGAGCACAGAAGCTGAGTACGTGTCTCTAAGCTTTGGAGCCAAGGAAGCAATTTGGCTTCAACGCCTCATGGCAGAGATGAGTGGAAGTGCGGTACTTCCTGTTCTTGTGCGTGTCGACAACCATAGTGTAATCACACTCGCCAAGAACCTTGAGCACATGCACGCACTCAGCACGTTGACATCGCATATCACTTCATCAGGCACATGGTGCAAGAAGGTGCTATCAAGTTGGAGTTCACTCCAACCGGTAAACACGTCGCTGATTTCTACACCAAGCCAGTGACTCGTGAAAAGAAGAAGTTCTGCATGAAAGCATGTGGACTCAACCCACTTTGACTGCAACAATGTGGGGAGTTCTTAGAAATTGGACCATCCGGTTTTGTTTCAGGTCGACAAGAGCAAGCTCCAGGAAACTACCGGATACCTAATCCGTCGATCGGAATTCATTGAAAAGATCAGGTGGCAAACTGTCTACGGTCCAAGTTCCAGGTGAATCCAACACTCGGATTTGGAGATATGTATATTCGACAATTTTAGGTTTCTCCCTCCACCGAGTTGTAACGACTTTCAGCGAAATGCCCCATTGGGGTAATGGAGAAAAGGAAAAGGGCAAGAGGTCCAGGCCAAGACCAGCTGTGGGAAATATCCCAAAAAGTGTTTGAGGCTTGAGTTTCCTTGTTAGAGTATGCTGACCAAGATAAAGTGCCTTGTCTTACTTTTTAGGTGATGTGAGATCATTGTGTGCTTACCATGTCTACATGGCGATTTCCCATGGGTTTGTGGGTTAGATGGACTTATAGGAGTGTACCATGGGAGCATTCTCTAGCTCTTTATGTTGAGCATGAATGGTGCAGCTGATTGTTAGAGTGATTTTCCATATTGTGTGAGAATGTGGGGACTTGTGTGTGAGACTTGACCTCCATGGCTAAGGAATGTCGCTTGTGAGAGGGCTGACTTACCCTAGCTCTAGCTCTATATGTACTCCATAATTATGACTAATTCAACAACCATTCTTCAGCAAAACTGATGTCCTTTCAGTCCTACATGCTCGCTGTTCCAGAGTTACCTATCTCCTCCATATCGAGAGAGACGCTGGAGTGCCAGATGTTGGATTCGGAGGAGAGGTAACTCTGGAACAGCGAGCATGTGGGACTCAAAAGGTATCTGTTGTACTAAGGAATGGTTGTTGAATCACTCAAAATGGAGTACATATAAAGCTAGAGCTAGGGCAAGTCATTCCTCTCACAAGCCACACCACATAGCCATGGAGGCAAAGTCTCACACACATGTCCCCACAATTTCACGAAATCTGGATAATCACTCTAGCAATCAGCCGGACCACTCATGCTCAACCTAGAGAGCTAGAGAATGCTCCCATGGCACACTCTTAGTGGTCCATCATACCCAAACAACCATGGGAAATTGTCATGTAGACATAACAAGCACACAAGGATCTCACCTCACCTAAAAAGTAAGGCAAGGTACTTTATCCTAGTTATCACATTCTGACAAGGCAACCCAAGCCTCTAACACTTTTTGGGATATTTTCCACAGCTGGTCTTGGCCTGGATCCCTTGTCCTTTTCTTTTTCTTGATTTTCTCCATAGGGAATTTCACTGAAAGTTGTCGTAACTCGGTGGATGGAGAAACTGGAAATCGTTGCAGATTCATATCTCCCAATCCGACCATTGGATTGGCCTAAAACTTGGACCGTAGACATTTGGCTAAGTGATCTTTCCAATGGTGAAGTTGGATCGACGATCGGAGTAGGCATCTGGTAGTTTCCTTGAACTTGCTCTTCGGGACATGAAACTGAACTGGATGGCCTAATTTCCAACAGCCCCCAAAGTTGCTCACCAAAGGAGCACTATGCACCTAGGCTAGAGGCTGGCTCAGAGACTATAAGTTCCTGTGTGCTGCATGTGGTTGATTATAGTTCTTACCTTTAAGACTCGTAGTAGAACTGTCCAACAGAGGTAGACACTTAAGAAGCATTGGTTGGTCTAAGCTCCTGAAAGTTAGCTCCTTGTGTGAAAGTCACCAAGTAATAAGAATAATGATGCAAGGAAGTGATTCCTATGAATTACTCAGAATGGAACCTTGATTGTAAGGGTGAAGTCTCCTCTCAGTTAACAAACTAGGAGGAGACTTAACCCTTACTATCAAGGTTACCTCGGTGTTTACCTTGTTTTCTAGTCCGTTACCTCAGTCCGATTAATTAGACTAGGCATACAGTGCTCCCATGGAATAAGTCCTCCATGTCTGGTCCTGATAGATAAGGCATACACTACTCCTTTCGAGTATTTTTCCTTGGACTAAATTGGATAGTATAGCCAGCAAACACGACATAGGACAACTCCTTGNGAGGAGACTTAACCCTTACTATCAAGGTTACCTCGGTGTTTACCTTGTTTTCTAGTCCGTTACCTCAGTCCGATTAATTAGACTAGGCATACAGTGCTCCCATGGAATAAGTCCTCCATGTCTGGTCCTGATAGATAAGGCATACACTACTCCTTTCGAGTATTTTTCCTTGGACTAAATTGGATAGTATAGCCAGCAAACACGACATAGGACAACTCCTTGTGGCTTAGACGTTGTAGGGTTAGTCTCTGGAGCGACAGGCCACAGGGTCAAACCCTGTCCTGGTGGCTTGTTTTCTTTGTGACTAAAAGGAAGACAAGAAGGTTCTAAGCGGCATCTCAAAATATTCAAAGGTCCTTCTTGGTGGCTGGTACCATGTAGGCAAGAGGGATGATGCAATCCAGATTCCCCCAAAATAAGCTCATCTAAGGAGCCACTACACGCCTAGGCTAAGGCTATCTCTAGGACTATAAGCACTTGTCAGTTGCCTTTGGTTCATTATAATTCTTACCTTTGAGAATCCTAATATAGTTATCCACCAGAGGGAAATACTAAATAAACATTGGTTGGTCTAAGCCTTAGGAGTTAGCTCCTCGCACGAAAGTAACCAGGTATTTTTTGGGGAAAGGAGCCATCCGGCTCAGTTTTAGGTCCACAGGAGCAAGTTGCAAGACACTCCTAGATGCCTGCTCTGATCATCGATCGGACTCCTTTATTGGAAAGACAATGTGGCAAAATGCATACACTCCAAGTTTCGGGCCGATCCAACAGTCCGATAGGGGTATATGAATTTTCAAAGTTTCCAGGGTCATCAACCGCCGATATCTAGACGACCATGGGCGATGGCTCCATGCCTTAGCCTGAGAAAACAAAAAAGGCAAGAGGTCCAAGGTCAAGACCTGATGGGAGAAATAGCCAAAAAGGTCCTAGATTCTTGAGTTGCCTTGTCAGAGTGTGCTGACTAGAAAAGGTACCTCTCCTTATGTTTTAGGTGAGATGAGATCCTTGTGTGCTAGCCATGGAAACATGGCAATTCTCGATGGGATTGTGGGGTATGTGACCACTAGGAGTGTGCCGTGAGAGCATTTTCTAGCTCTCTAGGTTGTGTGTGAGTGGTCAGCCTGATTGCTAGGCTGATTTCCTCTCTTGTGTGAGAATATGGACTCTAGTGTGTGAGCCTTAGCCTCCATGGCTAAGTGGTGTGGCTTGTGAGAGGGCTGACTTGTTCAAGCTCTAGCTCTATATGTACTCCATCATTTTGGGTGATTCAACAACAATTCTTCAGCAGAAGTGATACCCTTCCAGTCCCGCATGTTTGCTGCTCCAAGGCTCCCTCTCTCCTCCGTATCCAACACTTGGTATCAAAGCCAGATTCTGCCAGTTTCAACCAGCGCAGGCCGTCCCTTTGAGAGTGACGGATAAGGGTGAAATCCTCATCCAACTTGACCATCGACCACTGGATCTTCAAGTTCAAGAGACAAGCTTTTCAATGAGCCCAAGATCACGACAATCAACTATCGGATTGAGATTTATACTCAAAACGAGGTCGACCAGGGCTGCACTCTTCTCTCTGAGTAAGACTGTCGCCTTGTAATGACCATAACTCTCTTGTTTATTTGTCAAACTTAAAAATAAGCACATGCAAATTGAAGTATTTTCCTCATCTTTCAATTTGTGCAAAAATATTTGCATTTCATCCATATGTTTGGGAGAAACGCCGTTTACAAGCTGGCTGGTCTGAGCTGGAGTAGGAGCAGCAGCATACCATGTTTTCAAAAGGGCATATCTCCAAAAATCCCCTGTTAATGACCCTATTGTATGGGTCAATTTGAAAGGTTTGAGCTGGATTTTCCATTAGCGGGCTCAGTTTTTCCAAAGTCCTAGTGTTCTGGCCTCTACAGTCCATTTTCTGTCAGACAGATTTGTGGCAGAACCAGTAGCAAAAGCAGGGGCAGCGCCGCAACTCAAGGGCAGCGCTGAGTATCACCAAAGCTCAAAATAGCAACAGCAGGCATGGTAACAGCAGCCTAGCCTTTGGAGAGGCTAGAAGGACGTGCCAATTTCATGTTTTGGAAGATCCGTACCCGCCTCCTTTTGGAGGAGAGGGGCTTGTGGGAAGTGGTGAGCGGCGACGAGCGCGCTCTGCCTCCATAGGCAAAAGGCATCACCGCAGCGGAAATGGTGGCGGGAAAGACGCCGCAGAAAGGTGCAGTAGATGCAAGTTCATCTACAACTACAGCTGCGGCATATGAGGAGTAGAAGAAGAAGGACAGGCAAGCCTACAGGCTGCTTGTCAACACCATCTCCAACCCATATCTTCAGTACGTGAGTGACAAGGCTACTACAAAAGAGCGGTGGGACACGTTGTGCAAGAAGTATGAGAGCAAGGATCCTTCATTCCTCATGCATTTTCAAGAGGGCCAGAAGGAGCAGCACCAGCAGCAGCAAAAGCAACAATCTCCACAGCAACTGCAATAGCAATCACAGCAACGTCAGCAGCAGCAGCAACAACAATAGCAGAACCAGACCGGCGTGCGCCATTTTGGCAACATGAACGTGGCCAAGGAGGTACACGACCGCCTCTTCATGGCGAAGTCGGACATGTCGCATAAGGAAAAGGTGGATCTAGCGTGGTACAAGGACTCAGGGTGTACCAAGAGTCTGACGGACCACAAGGAATGGTTAGAAACCCCGCGTGGCATTGAAGTTGGAGTGTGTCATGACGTGTTGTATGTACCTGATGCTACGTTCAACCTTCTCCTAGTGTCCTCTCTCATCAACACAGGACTGTGAGTCGTCTTTGACGACGACTATGGCTTTATTCTCGACAAGGAAACGGGAGAGGAATTGGCCAGGTTGGTGAAGGAAGGCGACAAGTACCGCCTATTAAAGGCGACCAAGATCCCGCGTGAGCAGAGCCTTGCAGCAATGGAGCAGGCCACACATGGCGAAATTTGGCATGCGCGCTACGGCCACATCGGCATGCGCACCTTGCAGCAACTTCAAACAAAGCAGATGGTGCGTGACTTACCCACCGTCTCCTTCGCGCGCTCCCCTGTTTCCAATAACGCAAAGCGTTATTGGAAACAGGGGAGCTCGCGAAGGAGGTGTTGGAGCTGGTCCACACAGATGTCTGTGGCCCAATGCAGATCCAGAGCTTTGGACGCTCTAGGTATTTTCTCACCTTCATTGATGATTTCAGCCGTTACAGTACTGTGTACTTCCTTTCCTCCAAGGACCAGTGCTTTGACAGGTTCAAGGAGTTCAAGGTCATGGTGGAGAACCATACTAGCAAGAAAATCAAGGTGCTGCACAACGACCGTGGTGGAGAGTACCTGAGCAAGGAGTTATAGGACTACCTTGCAAGAGCAGGCATCAAGGCGCAGCGCACCGTGCCATACTTGCCGCAGCAGAACGATGTAGCAAAAGGCACCAACCGCACCATCGTTGAGTCGGCGCGCACCATGCTTCACGTGACTCGGCTCACCTACGACTTTTGGACTGAAGTAGTGAGCATTGCGGTGTACATCAAGAGCCGTAGTCCCACCAAAGCGTTGGAGCAGATGACACCGTACAAGACTTGGTTCGGCAAGAAGCCGAGCGTGGGTGATCCTCGTGTTTTTGGTAGCTTGGCACACATGCACGTGCCCAAGGAGAAGCGACAGAAATGGGACACGAAGAGCGTATAGATGCTGATGATTGGCTATGACGTGGCAAGCAAGGCGTATCATCTGTACGAGAGGGATACTGGCCATGTCATCATATACAGGGATGTTGTTTTCAACAAAACTAGCGTCATCGGCACCATCATTTGCGAAGAGGCAGCAGAACCAGCAGCTGATGAAGCAGTCGGATCTGAGATTTTCCCTGACCCCGTCTCTCCAAAACCTTCCTCTACTGTGATAATAAAAGAATCACTCTACTCTCCCATGTCTGATGCAGCACATACAGCGGCCTCATCGGCAGGATCAGAGGAAGAAGATGCACCACCATCAGCAAGAGCAGTTGTACCTGCAGTATTGCGCCATCCGCCTGCTAATACCCCGGCACCAGGTCGCAGGTATCCTCTCAGGGTGCGCTACAAGCCCGGAGAGCGCGGGCATTTCTGGATGCTCCAAAAACCAGACCAGATAAATGTCGCAGTTACAGCAGACTTTGATGAGTAAACGTCGTACAAGGAGGATGGGTGTAAGCTATGCAGCACGAGATACAGTCACAGCTCGACAACGTTACGTGGGAGTTCAAATGGGTATTCAAGAAGAAGAGGGACGCAGATGGCAACCTCAAAAAGTACAAGGCGAGGTTCATCGCCAAGGACTACTGTCGCAAAGTTTGCCTCTGTACGCATGCTCCTTTCTTATGCAGCAGCTTAGGACTTCGAGATTCACCATATTGATGTCACGACGACATTCTTGAACGCTGACTTGGAGGGGGAAATCTACATGGATCAACTAGAGGGATTCATCATGGATGGCCAGGAGCACCTGGTTTGCAAGCTGCAGAAGTCGTTTTATGGCCTCAAGTAAGCGTTGCGTACTTGGAACGAAAAAGCTAATGCGGCTGAGCGGCAGAAGTACCAAAGCACCATCGGTAGTTTGATGTACCTGATGGTTGTAACGAGGCCGGACCTCGCACAAGGTGTGAGCGATGTGAGCCAGCACATGGCGAAACCCGGACTTGAGTACCAGAAGGCAGTGAAGCGGATCTTCCGCTACCTTGGTGGAACCATCATCATCGGCATCACCTACAACGGCAATGACAACAACATCATCAACTATACAGACGTAGATTTGGCTTCAAACCGTGAGGACCTTAAATCCATCTCTCAACATGGGTTCCTCATGAATGGTGGGGCCATCAGCTGGTGCAGCAAGCGGATGGTGGTCATGGCCACCTCAAGCACGGAAGCTGAGTATGTCTGTCTCAGCTTTGGAGCCAAGGAAGTAGTTTGGCTCCAGCGTCTCATGGCGGAGATGAGTGGGAGTACAACATTTCCCGTTCATGTACGCGTCGACAACCAAAGCGCAATCGCATTTGCCAAGAATCCTAAGCACCAAGCACGCACCAAGCACATTGATGTTGTATATCACATCATCGGACACATGTTGCTAGAGGGTGCTATCAAGCTGGAGTTTACTCCAACCAGCAAGCAGGTCACTGATTTTTGCATGAAGGCATGTATACTCAACCCACTATGACTGTGGCAAGGTCAGAGATTGTTGAAAAAGGAGCAATCCGGCTCAGTTTGAGGTCAACAGGAGCAAGTTCCAGGAAACTACCACATGCGTACTCCGATCGTTGACCGAAATTCTTCATTGGAAAGAAGTGATGGCAAAATGTCTACGAATAGAGTTTGAGGCCGATCCAACGGTCGGATTGTGAGATATGAATCTTCGAAGTTTTCTGGGTCATCGACCGCCAATATTTGGGTGACCATAGACGATGGCTCCATGCCTTAGCCTGAGAAAAGAAAAAGGCAAGAGGTCCAGGGTCAAGACCTGATGGGAGAAATATCAAGAAAGGTCCTACATTCTTGGGTTGCCTTGTCAGAGTGTGCGGACAAGGAAAAAGGTACCTCTCCTTACTTTTTAGGTAACGTGAGATCCTTCTGTGCTAGCCAGGAACACATGGCAATTCTCCATGGGATTGTGGGTTATGTCACCACTATGAGTGTGCTATGAGAGCATTTTCTAGCTCTCTAGGTCGTGTGTGAGTGGTCAGCCTGATTGCTAGGCTGATTTCCTCTCTTGTGTGAGATTATGGACTCTAGTGTGTGAGCCTTAGCCTCCATTGCTAAGTGGTATGGCTTGTGAGAGAGCTGACTTGCCCAAGCCCTATCTCTATATGTACTCTATCATTTTGAGTGATTCAACAATCATTCTTCAGCACAATTGATGCCCTTTAAGTCCCACATGTTTGCTGCTCCAAGGCTCCCTCTCTCCTCCAGTTCCAACACTAGGATTGCCTTGTTAGAGTGTGCCGACTAGGATAAAATGCCTTGCCTTATTTTTTAGGTGAGGTAAGATCCTTGTGTGCTTCCCATGTCTACATGGCGATTTTCCATGGGTTGTGGATTAGATGGACCACTAGGAGTATATCATGGGAGTATTCTCTAGCTCTCTAGGCTGAGCATGAATGGTCTTGTTGATTGCTAGAGTGATTTTCTAGATTGTGTAAGATTTTGGGGACTTGTGTGTGAGACTTGGCCTCCATGGCTAATTGGTGTAGCTTCTGAGAAGGCTGACTTGCCCTAGCTCTAGCTCTATATGTACTCCATCATTTTGAGTGATTCAACAAACCATTCTTCAGCACAACTGATGCCCTTTCAGTCGCATATGCTCGTTGCTCGAGAGTTACCTTTCTCATCCAGATCCAACACTTTGTATCAAAACCACATTCTACCAGTTTCAGCCAGTGCAAGTCAAATTTGGTCAAACCTTGACCAAAATTGACCATCAACCATAGGATCTTCAATTTCCCAAGACAAGCTGTCCAAAGAGTCCAGGATCGTGAATCTCCAGCAGTCCGATGCAGAGTTATGCTCTAAACGAGGTCGGCTAGGGCTACTATCTTTTCTCTTAGTAAGACAGTCGCCTTCAAATGACCATAACTCTGTCATTTTTTGCTAAATTTTAAAAAGGAGTACATGCAAATTAGTTTTTTTTTTCCTAAGCTTTTTATTGGTGCAAGACTATTTGCATTCTATTGGTATATTTAGGAGAAACACCATTTACAAGTTGGCTGGTCTAAGCTCGAGTTAGAGCAGAAGCATACTCTGTTTTCAAAAGGGCATATCTTTCAAAATCCCCGGTCGATAACCCTGTTTAATGGATCCATCTAGACGATTTTATGATTAATTTTCTAGTTAAGCGCCCGGTTTTTCCGAATTCCGAGTCTGCTGGCCTCTGCAGTCACTTTTTTGTCAAGCACATTTCTGGTAGAAGCAGCGGCAAAAACAAGGACAACATCGCTACTCAAGGGTAGCATTGAGTATCACCAAAGCTCAAAATGACAACATCAAGGATGGTGACAGCACCCCAGGCCTTGGAGAAGCTGGAAGAACATGCCAACATCTCGTTTGACAATATTTGTACCTGCCTCCTCTTGGAGGAAAGGAGCTCCTGGAAGGTGGTGAGCGGCGACGAGCCTGCTCCAAATCCACAAGCAACGGGCATCAGTGCAGCTCAGGTGGTGGTGGGAGAAACGCCGCAAAGGGGTGGACCTCATGCAGGGTCATCTGTAGCTACTCAAGTGGTGTATGAGGAGTGGAAGAAGGCCAGGCAGGCCTACTGGTTGCTTGTTAACACCATCTCCAACCCGCATCTTCAGTACGTGAGTGACAAGAGTACTGCAAAGGAGGGGTGGGACAAGTTGTGCATGAAGTATGAGAGAAAGGGCCATGCATTCCTCATGCTTTTGGAGGAGAAGATGATGGCGCTAAAAAGACAAGGTGGTAAAGGGATGGAGGCGTACTTGGATAGGGCAAAGGAGCTGGCAAAGTAGCTGAGAGCTGTCGGCAATCATATGGAAGAGACGCGCTTGATCCTCCTTTTAGTAAGAGGACTTCGAGACAGCTATGACATAGTGTGAGAGACGCTGAAATGCCTGCTAACTCTTGACCTTGACTTCATCTGCACATACCTCATACACATGGAATTACGTCACAATACAACAAAGCGCAATGATGGTGATAGTAGTGAAGCATCATTTGTGGCCACAAACTCACACAACTAGTAGCAACAGCAGCGGTCTGGGAAGCAAAGAGGTAAGACGAAAGGCAAGTGCTACTACTACCAGAAAGAGGGTTATTAGAAGAAAGAATATTTCAAGTTCAAGAGGGAGCAGAAAGAGTAGCAGGAGCAGAAGCAGCAAAATCAGCAGTTTCCACAACAGTAGTAGCAGCAGTCATGAACATGGCCAAGGAGATGCGTGACCGTCTCTTCATTGCAAAGTGTGATATGTTGCAGGTGGAGAAGGCGGATCTCGCATGGTACAAGGACTCGAGGTGTACAAAGAGCCTAATGTATCACAAGGAGTCGTTTACGCAGTTGTTCTTAACCCCATTGACATACTAATTTGAGTGATGATCAGGTGGTATAAGCTAAGGGGATTGGGATTGTGGAGATGTGGTTGATCACCCTATGTGACATTGAAGTGGGAGTATTCCAGAGTATGCTCTATATACCTGATGCTGCATTCAACCTTTTCTCAGTGTCCTCCCTAACCAACACAGTACTGCGCGTCGTCTTTGACGACAACTATGGCATCCTCGACAAGGAAACTGGAGAGGAGTTGGTCTGGTCGGAGAAGGAGGGCAATATATACCGCCTATTGGGAGCAACCAAGGTTCCACGTGAGCAAATTCTTGTAGCACTAGGACAGGCGACAGATGGTGAGACCTAGTATGTACGCTATGACCACATCGGTATGCATGCATTGCAGCAGATTCAGGCAAAGCAGATGGTGCACGACTTGCCTGTAATCTCTAACTTTGAATAGCACTTGTGCATCGGCTATTTCGAGGAGAAGCAGGACCGCGAGGAATTAGCTGGAGGAGGAGAATGTACAAAGGAGGTATTGGAGCTGGAAAACACAGACTTGTGTAGGCCGATGCAGACCCAGAGCTTTGGAGGCTCTAGGTACTTCCTAACGTTTATTGAGGATTTCAGCCGTTATACTACTCTATACTTTCTTCCAAGGACCAGTATTTTGACACGTTCAAGGAGTTCAAGGCAATGGTAGAGAACCAGACGGGCAAAAAGATCAAGGCGCTACGCAGCAACCGTCGCGGATAATATGTGAGGAACGACTTCGAGGACCACCTCGCAACAGCTGGCATCATGGCGCAATGTATTACGCCATACTTGCCACAGCATAACGGTATAGTAGAACATACCAACCGCACCATCATTGAGTCGGCGCGCTCCACGCTGTACGCGGCTTGACTAACCTACGACTTATGGGCCAAAGCTATGAGCACTGCACTCTACATCAAGAACCGTAGTCCAACTAAAGTACTGGAGCAAATAACGCAGTAGGAGGCGTGGTTCGGCAAGAAGCCAAACATGGCTCACCTTCGTGCGTTTGGCTGCTTGGTACACATACACGTGCCGAAAGAGAAGCAGTAGAAGTGGGACGCGAAGAGCTCATAGATGCTGATGATCGGCTATGACATGGCAAGTAAGACCTATCGCCTCTACAAGAGGGATACTGGCCACGTCATCATCTACAGGGATGTCATTTTCAAAAAAAGCCGCATCATTATCAGTACCAACATCATCTACAAAGAGGCAGCACAACCAGAACTGGACGAAGCAATAAGCATAGACACTCTCCCTCACCTCGTCTCTCTTGACCCTTCCTTTACTACGACAATGGGAGAACCACTTTATCCTTCCATGTATGATGCACCAGATGCAACGGCCTCATCGACAGAAGCAGGGGAAGGAGATGCAGTACCACCAATATCAGCAGTTGTACCTGTACTACCGGCGTTCGAACTGGAGGAGAGAAGGAGTCTTGGAGTAGCGAATACATGGGACTTAAAGAGCATCACTTGTACTGAAGAATGATTTTTGAATCACTCTAAATGATGGAGTACATATAGAACTAGAGCTTGGGCAAGTCAGCCCTCTCACAAGCCACACCACTTAGCCATGGAGGCTAAGGCTCACACACTACAGTCCATAATCTCACACAAGAGAGGAAATTGTCAACCTGCCTCAGGCGACGGTCTAGAAAACGGATTCCAACACAATGGTTCCCGCCAACCGCTCTTGGTATTGCAACCAAGAGATGATATCATCCTCTGAGCCAAGGTTCGACACTGAGCAGTTCATAGGAATCACTTCCTTGCACTGTGTCCTTAGCACCTGGTCACTTTCGCGTGAGGAGCAAACTCTTGGGACTTAAACCAACCAATGCTTCTTTAGTGTCTGCCTCTGGTGGATAACTCTGTGAGGAGTCTCAAAGGTAAGATCTGTTGGGAAAGGAGCCATCCGACTCAATTTCAGGTCCACAGGAGCAAGTTCCAGGAAAATTCCAGATGCCTGGTCTGATTGTCAATCCTTTTTCACCATTGGTAAGATCAGGTGGCAAATTATCTATGGTCCAAGTTTCAGGCCGATCTAACGGTCGGATTAGGAGATATGAATTTTCAAAGTTTTGGGGGTCATGGACCGTCGATGTCTGGGTGACCATGGGTGATGGCTCCATGCCTTAGCCTGAGAAAAGAAAAAGGCAAGAGGTCCAGGGTCAAGACCTGATTAGAGAAATATCCAAAAAGGTCCTTGGTCTTAGGATTGCCTTGTCAGAGTGTGCTGACTAGGATAAAGGTACCTCTCCTTACTTTTTAGGTGAGGTGAGATCCTTCTGTGCTAGCCATGGACACATGGCGAGTCTCCATGGGTTTGTGGGTGATGTGACCACTAGGAGTGTGCCATAAGAGCATTCTCTAGCTCTCTAGGTCGTGTGTGACTGGTCAGCCTGATTGTTAGGCTGATTTCCTCCCTTGTGTGAGATTGTGGACTCTAGTGTGTGAGCCTTAGCCTCCATGGCTAAGTGGTGTGGCTTGTGAGAGGGCTGACTTGCCCAAGCTCTAGCTCTATATGTACTCCATCATTTTGAGTGATTCAACAACCATTCTTCAGCACAAGTGATG
>SZWC01000075.1:657752-681923 GCA_023375785.1 Penium margaritaceum
ATGTGACCACTAGGAGTGTGCCATGAGAGCATTCTCTAGCTCTCTAGGTCGTGTGTGACTGGTCAGCCTGATTGTTAGGCTGATTTCCTCCCTTGTGTGAGATTGTGGACTCTAGTGTGTGAGCCTTAGCCTCCATGGCTAAGTGGTGTGGCTTGTGAGAGGGCTGACTTGCCCAAGCTCTAGCTCTATATGTACTCCATCATTTTGAGTGATTCAACAACCATTCTTCAGCACAAGTGATGTCTTTTCAGTCCCACATGCTCGCTGCTCCAAGGCTCCCTCTCTCCTCCAGATCCAACATTTGGTATCAGAGCCAGATTCTGCCAGATTCAGCCAGCACAGGCCGTCACTTTGAGAGTGACAGGTTAGGGTCAAACCTTGACCAAATTTGACGATCGACTACTAGATCTTCAAGTTCCCAAAACAAGCTTTCCAACGAGCCCCAGATCACGAAGATCCAACGGTCGGACTGAGAGTTATGCTCAAAACGAGGTCGGCCAGGGCTACACTCTTCTCTATGAGTAAGACTGTCGCCTTGTGATGACCATAACTCTCTTGTTTCTTTGTCAAATTTAAAAAGTGGCACATGCGAATTGTAGTATATATCCTAAGCTTTCCATTGGTGCAAAAATATTTGCATTCCATTGATTAGTTTGGGAGAAGCGCCGTTTACAAGCTGGCTGGTCTGAGGTGGAGTAGGAGCAGAAGCATACCCTGTTTTCAAGAGGGCATATCTTTCAAAATCCCCGGTTGATGACCCTGTTTTATGGGTCGATCTGAAAGGTTTTGAGCTGAATTTTCTAGTGAAGGGCTTTGTTTTTCCAAATTCCCCGTTTGCTGGCATCTACAGTCCATTTTCTGTCAGACAGATTTCTGGCAGAAGCAGCAGCAGAAGCAGGGGTAGCGCCGCCACCCAAGGGCAGCGTTGAGCATCACCAAAGCTCAAAATGGTAGCAGCAGGCGTGGTAACAGCAGCCCAGCCCTTGGAGAGGCTGGAAGGACGCGCCAACTTCACGTTTTGGAAGATCCGTACCCGCCTCCTTTTGGAGGAGAGGGGCTTGTGGGAGGTGGTGAGCGGCGACGAGCGCGCTCCGCCTCCACAGGCAAAAGGCATCACCGCAGCGCAGGTGGTGGCGGGGAAGACGCTGCAGAAAGGTGCAGCAGATGCAAGTTCATCTACAACTGCAGCGGCGGCGTATGAGGGGTGGAAGAAGAAGGACAGGCAGGCCTACAGGTTGCTTGTCAACACCATCTCCAATCCGCATCTTCAGTACGTGAGTGACAAGGCTACTGCAAAGGAGGGGTGGGACATGTTGTGCAAGAAGTATGAGAGCAAGGATCCTGCATTCCTCATGCTTTTGGAGGAAAAGATGATGGCGCTGAAAATGCAGGGTGGTGAAGGGATGGAGGCGTATCTGGACAGGGCCAAGGAGCTGGCGAAGCAGCTGAGAGCGGCCGGCAACCCTGTGGAAGAGACGCGCTTCATCCTCCTCTTGCTGAGGGGACTCCCAACCAGCTACGACACGGTGCGAGAGACGCTGGAGTGCCAGCCAAATCTCGACCTCGACTTCATCTGCACACACCTGGTGCAGGTGGAACTGCGTTGCAATGCCGCAAAACGCAATGGCGGCAACAGCAGCACTGAAGCAACTTTCATGGCGATGGGCTCACGCAACCAGCAGCAGCAGCAGAGAGGCAAGAAGAAGGGCAAGTGCCATTATTCCCAGAAAGAGGGGCACTACAAGAAAGAGTGTTTCAAGTTCAAGAGGGACCAGAAGGAGCAGCAGCAGCAACAAAAGCAGCAATCTCCACAACAACAGCAGCAGCAGTCACAGCAACGTCAGCAGCACCAGCAGCAGCAGCAGCAGAACCGGACCGGCATGCGCCCTTTTGACAACATGAACGTGGCCAAGGAGGTGCGCGACCGCCTCTTCATGGCAAAGTCTGACAGGTCGCAGAAGGAGAAGGTGGATCTGGCGTGGTACAAAGACTCTGGGTGTACCAAGAGTCTGACGCACCAAAAGGAGTGATTTACGCAGTTGCTGTCCATCCCTCCCCGTCCTATCGCTTTGGGTGATGATCGGGTGGTGTATGCTGAAGGGATTGGAATTGTGGAGATGTGGTTGGAGACCCCGCGTGGCATTGAAGTGGGAGTGTTCAATGGCGTGCTGTACGTACCTAATGCTGCGTTCAATCTTCTCTCAGTGTCCTCTCTCACCAACACAGGACTGCGAGTCGTCTTTGACGATGACTATGGCTACATCCTCGACAAGGAAACAGGAGAGGAGTTGGCCAGGTCGGTGAAGGAAGGCGACATGTACCGCCTGCTGGGGGTAACCAAGATCCCGCGTGAGCAGAGTCTTGCAGCAGTGGTGCAGGCAACAGATGGCGAGATTTGGCATGCGTGCTACAGCCACATCGGGATGCGCGCCTTGCAGCAGCTTCAAGCAAAGCAGATGGTACGTGACTTACCTACCATCTCTAACTTTGAGCAGCAGTTGTGCATCGGCTGTTTGGAGGGGAAGCAGCACCGGGAGGCGTTAACTGGAGCAGGGGAGCGTGCGAAGGAGGTGTTGGAGCTGGTCCACACGGACTTGTGCGGACCGATGCAGACCCAGAGCTTTGGAGGCTCTAGGTATTTCCTGACCTTCATTGATGATTTTAGCCGTTAGACTGCTGTGTACTTCCTTCCTTCCAAGGACCAGTGCTTTGACAGGTTCAAGGAGTTCAAGGCCATGGTGGAGAACCAGACTGGCAAGAAGATCAAGGCGCTACGCAGCGATCGCGGTGGAGAGTACCTGAGCAAGGAGTTCCAGGACTACCTCGCAGCAGCTGGCATCAAGGCGCAGCGTACCGCGCCGTACTCGCCGCAGCAGAATGGTGTAGCAGAACGCGCCAACCGCACCATCGTTGAGTCGGCGCGCTCCATGCTGCACGCGGCGCGGCTGACCTACGGCTTCCGGGCCGAAGCGGTGAGCACTGCAGTCTACATTAAGAATCGCAGTCCCACCAAGGCGCTAGAGCAGATGACACCGTACGAGGCGTGGTTCGGCAAGAAGCCGAGCGTGGGTCATCTCCGAGCATTTGGCAGCCTGGCGCACATGCACGTGCCCAAGGAGAAGCGGCAGAAATGGGACGCAAAGAGTGCGCAGATGCTGATGATTGGCTACGACGTGGCAAGTAAGGCCTATCGCCTCTATGAAAGGGATACAGGCCATGTCATCATCTCCAGGGATGTCGTCTTCAACGAGAGCAACGTCATCGGCACCAACATTGTCTGTGAAGAGGCAGCAGAACCAGCAGCTGACGAGACAGTGGGAGCAGAAATCCTTCCTGACCCACTCTCTCCCGATCCTTCCTCTACTATGACAGTGGGAGAATCACTCTACTCTCCCATGTCTGATGCAGCAGATACAGCAGCCTCACCGGCACAAGCAGAGGAGGAAGATGTAGCACCACCGGCAGTAGCAGTTGTACCAGCAGCACCGCACCAGCCGCCCGCTAACGCTCCAGTACCAGGTCGCAGGTACCCTCTTAGGGTGCGTTACAAGCCTGATGAGCGCGGCCATTTCTGGATGCTGCAGAAATCAGAACAGATGAACGTCGCAGTTGTAGCAGATTCATATGAGCCAACGTCATACAAGGAGGCCATGGCTGCACCGGATGCAGCACATTGGGCGCAAGCCGTACAGCAAGAGATACAGTCGCAGCTGGACAACGGCACGTGGGAGCTGACTGAGCGTCCACCTGGGCGTAAGGTGATCAAGTGCAAGTGGGTGTTCAAGAAGAAGCGGGGAGCAGATGGTAACCTGGAAAAGTACAAGGCGAGGCTGGTCGCCAAGGGCTACTCGCAGCAAGAGGGCATCGACTACACAGAAACTTTTGCCCCTGTTGCAAAGTTTGCCTCTGTGCGCACGCTCCTCTCTTATGCATTAGCTGAGGATTTCGAGGTTCACCACATGGATGTCAAGACGGCATTCTTGAATGGTGACTTGGAGGAGGAGATCTACATGGAGCAGCCGGAGGGATTCGTCATGAATGGCCAGGAGCACCTGGTTTGCAAGCTGCAGAAGTCGCTGTACGGCCTCAAGCAAGCGTCGCGTGCTTGGAACCAGAAGATGGATGCGGCGCTGCAGTGCATGGGGTTTGAGCGCAGCGAGTGTGACTACAGCGTGTATCGCTGGCAGCATCAGCATGAGATCCTCATCATCATTGTATATGTGGATGACATGCTCCTCCTTTCCAACAGCATGTCTGCACTGCAGGAGTTCAAGGAGGCGATGCAGGAGCGCTTCCAGATGTCTGATCTCGGGGAGGCGTCATACTTCCTCGGCATCCAGATCATGCGTGACCGCAAATCACGCTCTCTCTCGCTACAGCAGAGTCGCTACATCAAGGACGTCTTGCAGCGGTTCAGCATGGCAGAGGCCAAACCCATCGGCACGCCGCTGGAGACGCGGCAGTACCTCGTGAGCTTCAGTGGAGAAGCAAATGCAGCTGAGCGGCAGAAGTACCAGAGCGCCGTCGGCAGTCTTATGTACCTGATGGTGGCAATCAGGCCTGACCTGGCACAGGCTGTGAGCGCTGTGAGCCAGCACATGGCGAGTCCCGGACCTGAGCACCAGAAGGCAGTGAAGCGGATCTTCCGCTACCTTGTTGGAACCATCAACGTCGGCATCACCTACAACGGCAACGACAACAGCATCATCGGCTACACAGATGCAGATTGGGCTTCAAATCGTGAGACCCGCAAGTCCATCTCTGGACATGTGTTTCTCATGAATGGAGGTGCCATCAGCTGGTGCAGCAAGTGACAGATGGTCGTGGCTACCTCGAGCACAGAAGCTGAGCACGTCTCTCTCAGCTTTGGAGTCAAGGTGCTTGGTGCATGCATGGTGCTCAGGATTCTAGGCGAGAGCGATTGTGCTCTGATTATTGACGCACACAGGAACTGGAAAAGCTACACTCCCACTCATCTCCGCCATGAGACGCTGAAGCCAAACTGCTTCCTTGGTTCCAAAAGTGAGAGAGACGTACTCAGTCTTTTCAGTGCTTTAGGTGGCCACGACCACCTGCCGCTTGCTGCACCAGTTGATGGCGCCACTATTTATGAGGAATACATGTCTAATGGAGGACTTGCGGTCCTCAGGGTTTGAAGCCTAATCTGCGCCTGTATAGCCAATGATGTTGTTGTCGTTGCCGTTGTAAGTGATGCCGATGTTGATGGTTCCAGCAAGGTAGCAAAGGATCCGCTTCACTGCCTTCTGGTGCTCAGGTCCGGGATTCGCCATGTACTGGCTCACAACGCTCACAGTGTGTGCCAGGTCTGGCCTGATTACCACCATCAGGTACATCAGACTTCCGACGGCGCTTTGGTACTTCTGCCACTCAGTTGCTTCCACTTCTCCATTGAAGCTCACGAGGTAGTGCCGCATCTCTAGCAATGTGCCGATGGATTTAGCCTCTGCCATGCCAAACCTCTGCAAGACATCCTTGATGTAGAAAATCTGCTGCAGGAATAGAGAGCGTGATTTGCGGCCACGCATGGTCTGGATACCGAGGAAGTATGACGCCTCCTCGAGATCCGACATCTCGAAGCGCTCCTGCATGGCCTCCTTGAACTCTTGCAGTGCAGACATGCTCTTGGAAAGGAGGGGTATGTCATCCACATATACGATGATGATGAGAACCTCATGACCATGCTGCTAGCGATAAACACTATAGTCATACTCGCTCCACTCAAATCCCATACACTATAGTGCCGCATCCAGTTTTTGGTTCCAAGCACGCGACGCTTGCTTGAGGCCGTACAACGACTTATGTAGCTTGCAGACCAGGTGCTCCTTGAAATCCATGACAAATCCGTTTGGCTACTCCATGTAGATTTCCTCCTCCAAGTCACCATTCAAGAATTTCGTCTTGATATCAATGTGGTGAATCTCGAAGTCCTCAGCTGCTGTATAAGAAAGGACCGTGCGTACAGAGGCAAACTTTGCAACAGGAGCAAATGGTTCAGTGTAGTAAATGCCTTCCTAATGCAAGTAGCTCTTGGTGATGAGCCTTGCTTTGTACTTTTCAAGGTTACCATCTCCACCCCTCTTCTTCTTGAACACCCACTTGCACTTGATTACCTTGCGTCCAGGTGGACGCTCAGTCAGCTCCCACGTACCGTTGTCGAGCTACGATTGTATCTCTTGCTGCATAGTATGTGCCCAATCTCCTGCATCTGGTGCAGCCATGGCCTCCTTGTACGATGTCGGCTCATCGGAGTCTGATCCAACTGCGACGTTCATCTGATTTGGTTTTTAGAGCATCTAGAAATGCCCACGCTCATGAGGCTTGTAGCGCACCCTGAGAGGGTACCTGCGACCTAGTGCCAGAGAGCTGGTGGGTGGCTGGCGCGGTGCTAGAAGTACAACTGCTCCTGCTGATGGTGGTTCATTTTCTTCCTCTACATCTGCCGATGAGGCCGCTGTATCTGTTGCATCAGACATGGGAGAGTAGAGTGGTTCTCCCACTATCACAGTGGAGGAAGGTTCAGGAGAGGCGAAGTCAAGGAGAATGCCTACAGCTAGTGTTTCATCAGCTGCTGGTTCTGCTGCCTCTTCGGAGAAGATGTTGGTGCCAATTACATTACTTTCGTTGAAAACAACATCCCTGGAGATGATGACGTTTCCAATATCTCTCTCGTAAAGATGATACTCCTTCCTTGCCATATCATAGCTGATCATCAGCATGGTTGCGCTCTTCGCATCCCGTTTCTACTGCTTCTCCTTCGGCACGTGCATGTGCGCAAAGCTGCCATATGCGCGAAGATGACCCACGCTCAGCTTCTTGCCGAACCATACCTCGTACAATATCATCTGGTCCAACGCCCTGGTAGGACTGCGGTTCTTGATGTACACCGTAGTGCTCACTACTTCAACCCTAAAGTCGTAGGTGAGCCGAGAAGATTCAACGATGGTGCGGTTGGTGCATTCTGCAACACCGTTCTGCTACGCCGAGTATGGCGCGGTGCGCTGTGCCTTGATGCCTATTATTACAGGGTAGTCCTGGAACTCCTTGCTCAGGTACTCTCCAACACGGTCGCTACGCATCACCTTGATTTTCTTGCCAGTCTGGTTCTCCATCATGGCCTGAACTCCTTGAACCTGTCAAAGCACTGGTCCTTGGATGAAAGAAAATAATCATTGAAGGTGAGAAAATACCTAGAGCCTCCAAAGTTATAAATGGTACACAAGTCATACACCATTCATTGGAAAAGGAGCCATTTGGCTTAGTTTCAGGTCCAGAAGAGCAAGCTCCAGGAAACTATTTGATGCCTACTCCGATCATTGATCTGACTTCCCCATTGGAAAGATCAGGTGCCAAAATGACTACGGTCTAGGTTTCAAGCCGATCAATGGTCGGATTGTGAGATATGAATTTTCAAAGTTTTCGGGATTATCGACTGCCAGTATGTGGGTAACAATGGGTGATGCCTCCATGCGTTAGCCTGAGAAAAGAAAAAGGCAAGAGGTCCAGGGTTAAGACCTGATGGGAGAAATATCCAAAGGTCCTAGATTCTTGGGTTGCCTTGTCAGAGTATACTGACTAGGAAAAAGGTACCTCTCCTTAATTTTTAGGTGAGGTGAGATCCTTGTGTGCTAACAATGGACACATGGTGATTCTCCATGTAATTGTGGATTATATCACCACTAGGAAGGTGCTATGAGAGCAGTTTCTAGCTCGCTAGGTTATATGTGAGTAGTCAGCCTGATTGCTAGGCTAATTTCCTCTCGTGTGTGAGATGATGGACTATAGTGTGTGAGCCTTAGCCTCCATGGCTAAGTCGTGTGGCTTGTGAGAGGGCTGACTTGCCCAAGCTCTAGCTCTATATGTACTCCATTATTTTGAGTGATTCAACAACCATTTTTAGCACAAGTGATGCTCTCTCAGTCCCACATGTTTGCTTCTCCAATGCTCCCTCTCTCCTAAAGTTCCAACATTGGTATCAGAGCCACGTTCTGCCATTTTCAGCCAGCACAAACGTCACTTTGAGAGTGACGGGATAGGGTGAAATCTCAACCAAATTTATCCATCAACCACAAGATCTTCAAGTTTGCAAGACAAGCTTTTGAATGAGCTCAAGATCTTGAAGATCTTACAGTCGGATTGAGAGTGATGCTCAGAACGAGGTCGTCTGGGGCTACACTCTTCTCTTTGAGTAAGACTATTGCATTGTAATGACCATAACACTCTCATTTCTTTGTCAAATTCAAAAATTAGCACATGCAAATTGCATTATTTTTTCTAAGATTTTTATTAGTGTATAAATATTTGCATTCCATTGGTATGTTTGGGAAATATTCAAAACGCAATGGCGGCAACAAGAGTGAAGCTACTTTCATGGCCATGAGCTCACGCAACTAGCAGCAGCAGCAGTCTGGACAGCATAGAGGAAAGAAGAAAGGCAAGTGCCACAACTGCCAGAAAGTGGGGTACTACAAGAAAGAGTGCTTCAAGTTCAAAAGGAACCAGAAGGAGCAGCAGCAGTAGTAGCAAAAGTAGCAATCTCCATAGCAGCAGCAACAGCATTCACAGTAGCGTCAGCAGCAGCAGCTGTAGCAGCAACAGCAGCAGCAACAGCAGAACCAGACCAGTGTACGCTATTTTGGTAACATGAATGTGGCCAAAGAAGTACGGAACCGCCTCTTCATAGTAACGTTTGACTTGTTGTAGAAGGAGAAGGCAGATCTTGCATGGTACAAGGGCTCAGGGTGTACCAAGAGTCAGACGCACAACAAGAAGTGGTTTACGTAGCTCCTCTCAATTCCCCCTTGACCAATTGCTTTAGGTGATGATCGGGTGGTGTATGCTGAGGGGATTGGGATTGTGGACATGTGGTTGGAGACCCCGCGTGGCATTGAAGTGGGAATATTCCATGGTGTGCTTTATGTACCTGATGCTGCGTTCAACCGTCTCTCAGTGTCCTCTCTCACAAACGCAGGACTACGAGTCGTCTTTGACGATGACTATGGCTACATCCTCGACAAGGAAACAGGAGAGGAGTTGGCCAGTTCGGTGAAGGAAAGCAACATGTACGGCCTGTAGGGGGCGACCAAGATCCCGCGTGAGCAGAGTGTGGCAACTATGGTGCAGGCGATAGATGGCAAAATGTAACATGCGCGCTACGGCCACATCGACATGCGGACCTTGCAGTAACTTCAAATAAAGCAGATGGTGGGTGACTTACCCACCATCTCTAACTTTGAGCAGCAGTTGTGCATCGGCTGTTTGGAAGGGAAGCAGCATTGCGAGGCATTCTTTGGAGTAGGGGAGCGCGCGAAGGAGGTACTGGAACTGGTCCACGCTGAATTGAGTGGCCCATTAAAGACCTAGAGCTTTGGAGGCTCTAGGTATTTTCTCACCTTCATTGATGATTTCAGTCATTACACTGCTGTGTACTTCCTTTCCTCCAGGGACCGATGTTTTGACAGGTTCAAGGAGTTCAAGGCCATGGTAGAGAACCAGACTGGCAAGAAAATCAAGACGCTGTGAAGCGACCGCGGTGGAGAGTTCCTGAGCAAGGCGTTCCAGGACTACCTTGCAATAGCAGGCATCAAGGCGCAGCGCACAGCGCCATACTCGCCGTAGCAGAATGGTATTGCAGAATGCGCCAACTGCACCATCGTTGTATCGGCGCGCTCCGTGCTTCACGCGGCTCGGCTCACCTACAACTTTTGGGCTGAAGCAGTTAGCACTTCGGTGTACATCAAGGATCGCAGTTCCATCAAGGAGCTGGAGCAGATGATGTTGTACGAGACATAGTTTGGCAAGAAGTCAAATGTGGGTCACCTTCGCGTGTTTGGCACATTGGCGCACATGCACGTGCCAAAATAGAAGCGACAGAAATGGAACGCAAAGAGCACACAGATGCTGATAATCGGCTATAACGTGGCAAGCAAGGCGTATCACCTCCACGAGAGGGATACTAGCCACATCATCATCTCAACGGATGTCATTTTCAACGAAAGTAACGTCATCACCACCAACATCATTTCCGAAGAGGTAGCACAACCAGTAGCTCATGAAGTAGTGGGAGCAAACATTCTCCGTGCCCCTGCCTCTCCTGAACCTTCCTCTAGTATGATAGTAGGAGAATCACTCTACCCTCCCATGTCTGATGGAGCAAATACAGCGGCCTCATCAGCAGAAACAGAGGAAGAAGATGCATTTCCATCAACAAGAGTAGCTGTACCTGCAGTTGTTGGGAAAAGAACCATCCGGCTCAGTTTCTGGTCCACAAGAGCAAGCTCCAAGAAACTACCAGATGCCTGTTCCGATTGTCAATCCACTTTCACCATTGGAAAGATTACGTGGCAAATTGTCTACCCTCTAAATTTGAGGCCAATCGAACAGTCAGAGTGGGAGATATGGATTTTCGAAGTTTCCAGGGTCATCGACCGCCGATATCTGGGTGACCATGGGCGAAAGCTCCGTGCCTTAGCCTAAGAAAAGAAAAAGGCAAGAGGTCCAGCGTCAAGACCTGATGGGAGAAATATCCAAAAAGGACCTAGATTCTTGGGTTGCCTTGTCAGAGTGAGCTGACTATGAAAAAGGTACCTCTCCTTACTTTTGAGGTGAGGTGAGATCCTTGTGTGCTAGCCGTGGACACATGGCAATTCTCCATGGGATTGTGGGTTATGTAACCATTAGGAGTGTGCCATGAGAGCATTTTCTAGCTCTCGAGGTTGTGTGTGAGTGGTCAGCCTGATTGCTAGGCTGATTTCCTCTATTTTGTAAGATTATGGATTCTAGTGTGTGAGCCTTAGCCTCCATGGCAACGTGGTGTGGCTTGTGAGAGGGCTGACTTGGCCAAGCTCTACCTCTATATGTACTCCATCATTTTGAGTGATTCAACAACCATTCTTCAGCACAAGTGATTCCCTTCCAGTCCCATGTGTTTTCTACTCCAAGGCTCCCTCTCTCCTCCAGATCCATCACTTGGTATCAGAGCCCAGGTTCTGACACTTTCAGCTACCACAGGCCGTCACTTTGATAGTGACAGGTTAGGGTAAAACCTTCTTCAAATTTGATAATCGACCACTTTATCTTCAAGTTCAAAAGACAAGCTTTACAACGAGTCAATGATCGCGAAGATCCAACAGTCAGATTGAGAGTTATGCTCAAAACAAGGTCGGCCAGGGCTACACTCTTCTCTTTGAGTAAGACTGTTGCCTTGTGATGACCATAACTCTCTGAATTCTTTGTCAAATATAAAACGCAGCACATAAGAATTGAAGTATTTATCCTAAGCTTTCCATTGGTACAAAAATATTTGCATTCTAGAGGTACGTTCGGGAGAAACGCCGTTTACAATTTGGCTGGTGTGAGCTGGAATAGGAACAGAAACATACCCTGTTTTCAAAAGGGCATATCTCTGAAAATCTCCTCTTGATGACCCTGTTTTTTGGACTGATCTGAAAGGTTTTGAGCTGAATTTTCCAGTGGTGGGCTTTGTTTTTCCACATTCCAAGTCTGCTTGCCTCTACAGTCCATTTTCTGTCAGACAGAGTTCTGGCAGAAGCAGCAGTAGAAGCAGAGGTATCGCCGCCACTCAAGCACTGAGCATCACCAAAGCTCAAAATGGCAGCATAACGCGTGTTAACAGCAGCCCAGCCCTTGGAAAAGCTGGAAAGACGTGTCAATTTCACGTTTTGGAAGATTCGTACCCGCCTCCTTTTGGAGGAGAGGGGTTTGTGGGAAGTGGTGAGTGGCGACAAGCGCGCTCCGCCTCCACAGGCAAAAGGCATCACCGCAGCGGAGGTGGTGGCGGGGAAAACGCCGTAATAAGGTGCAGCTGATACAACTTAATGTACAACTACAGCGGCCACATATGAGGATTGGAAGGAGAAGGATTGGCAGGCCTATAGGCTGCTTATCAACACCATCGCCAACCCGCATCTTCAGTATGTGAGTGACAATGCTACTGCAAAAGAGGGGTGGGACACGTTGTGCAAGAAGTGTGAGAGCAAGGATCCTGCATTCCTCATGCTTTTGGAGGAAAAGATGATGGCGTTGAAAATGCAAGGTGGGGAAGGGATGGAGGCGTACTTGGACAGGGCAAAGGAGCTGGCAAAGCAGCTGAAAGCGGCCGGTAACCCTGTGGAAGACACGTGCTTTGTCCTCCTCTTGCTGAGGGGACTCCCAACGACCTATGACACCGTGCAAGAGACGTTGGAGTACCAGCCGACTCTCGACCCGGAATTCATCTGCACGCACCTGGTGCAGGTAGAGCTGTGTCGCAACGCACCAAAGCGCAATGGTGGTAGTAGCAGCAGTGAAGCAGCTTTCATGACCATGGGCTCACGCAACCAGTAGCAGTAGCAGTGTGGGCAGCAGAGAGGGAAGAAGAAAGGCAACTGCTACTATTCCCATAAAGAGGGGCACTACAAGAAAGATTGCTTCAAGTTCAAGAGGGACCAGAAGGAGCAGCAGTAGCAGCAGCAAAAGCCGTAATCTCAACAGCAACAGAAGCAGCAATCATAACAACGTCCGCAGCTGCAGCAGCAGCAGCAGCAGCAACAGATCTAGACTGGCGTACGCTGTTTTGGCAATATGAACGTGGCCAAAGAGGTGCGCGACCGCCTCTTCATGGCGAACTTGGACATGTTGCAGAAGGAAAAGGCGGATCTGGCATGGTACAAGGACTCTGGGTGTACCGAGATTGTGACTCACTACAAAGAGTGGTTTACGCAGCTGCTCTCCATTCCCCACCGACCGATTACTTTGAGTGATGATCGGATGATGTATATTGAGCGGGTTGGGATTGTGGAGATGTCGTTGGAGATCCCGCGTGGCATTGAAGTACGAGTGTTCCATGGCATGCTGTATGTACCTGATGCTGCGTTCAACCATCTCTCAGTGTCCTCTCTCACCAACGCAGGACAGCGCTTCGTCTTTGACGATGACTATGGCTACATTCTCGACAAGGAAACAGGAGAGGAATTGGCCAGGTCGGTAAAGGAAGGCGACATGTACAGCCTGTTTGGGACGACCAAGATCCCGCGCGAGCAGAGTCTTGCAGCAATGGTGCAGGCGACAGATGGCGAAATTTGGCATGCTCACTATGGCCACATCGGCATGCGCGCCTAGCAGTAACTTCAAAGAAAGCAGATGGTGCGTGACTTGTCCATCATCTCTAACTTTGAGCAGTAGTTATGCATCGGCTGTTTGGAGGGGAAGCAGCATCGCGAGGCGTTCTCTGGAGCAAGAGAGCGTGCGAAAGAGGTGCTCGAGCTGGTCCACACAGATTTGTGTGGCCCGATGCAGACACAGAGCTTTGGAGGCTCTAGGTATTTTCTGACCTTCATTGATGATTTTAGCCATTACACTACTGTGTACTTCCTTTCCTCCAAGGACCAGTGCTTTAACAGGTTCAAGGAGTTAAAGGCAATGGTGGAGAACAAGGCTGGCAAGAAGATCAAGGCATTGCGTAGCGACTGCGGTGGAGAGTACCTGAGCAAGGAGTTCCAAGACTACCTTGCAGTAGCAGGCATCAAGGCGCAGCGCACCGTCCCATACTCGCCGCAACAGAACGGCGTAGCAGAACGCGCCAACCGCACCATCGTTGAGTCGACTCGCTCCATGCAGCACGCGGCTCGGCTCACCTACGACTTTTGGGCCGAAGCAGTGGGCACAGCGGTGTATATCAACAACCACAGTCCAACCAAGGCCCTGGAGCAGATGATGCCATACGAGCCGTGGTTCGGCAAAGGGTCAAGCGTGGGTCATCTTCGCGGGTTTGGCAGCTTGGTGCACATGCACGTGCCAAAGGAGAAGCAGCAAAAATGGGACGCGAAGAGCGCTCAGATGCTGATGATTGTCTACAACGTGGCAAGCAAGGCGTATCGCCTCTACGAGAGGGATACCGGTCACGTCATCATCTCCAGAGATGTTGTCTTCAATGAGAGCAACGTCATCGACACCAACATTGTATGTGAAGAGGCAGTAGAAGCAACAACTAACGAGGCAGTGGGAGTAGATATCCTTCCTGACCCAGTCCCTCCTGATCCTTCTCCCACTGTGACTGTGGGAGAANCTGATGATTGTCTACAACGTGGCAAGCAAGGCGTATCGCCTCTACGAGAGGGATACCGGTCACGTCATCATCTCCAGAGATGTTGTCTTCAATGAGAGCAACGTCATCGACACCAACATTGTATGTGAAGAGGCAGTAGAAGCAACAACTAACGAGGCAGTGGGAGTAGATATCCTTCCTGACCCAGTCCCTCCTGATCCTTCTCCCACTGTGACTGTGGGAGAACCACTCTAGTCTCCCATGTCTGATGAAGCAGATACAACGGCCTCATTGGCAGAAGCAGAGAAAGAAGATGCACCACCATCAGCATGAGTAGTTGTGCAAGCAACACTGCGCCAGCCGCCTGCTAACGCTCCAGTACCAGGTCAAAGGTACCCTCTCAGGATGCGCTACAAGCTTGGTGAGCGCGGACATTTCTGGATGTTGCAAAAACCAGATCAGATGACTGTCGCAGTTGCAAAAGATTCAGAAGAGCCAACGTCCTACAAGGAGGTCATGGGGTCACCAGATGCAGCAGATTGGGCACAAGCCGTGCAGCAGGAGATACACTCGCAGCTCAAAAACGGCACGTGGTAGCTGACTGAGCGTCGACCTGTACGTAATGTGATCAAGTGCAAGTGGGTGTATTAAAAGAAGCGGGGAGAAAATGGCAACCAGGAAAGGTACAAGGCGAGGCTGGTTGCTAAGGGTTACTCGCAGCAAGAGGGCATCGATTACACAGAAACCTTTGCCCCTGTTGCCAAGTTTGCCTCTGTGCGTACGCTCCTTTCCTATGCAGCAGCGGAGGACGTTGAGGACCACCACATGGACGTCAAGACGACATTCCTCAACGGTGACCTGGAGGAGGAGATTTACATGGAGCAGCTGGAGGGGCTCGCCATGGATGGCCAAGAGCACCTGGTTTGCAAGCTGCAAAAGTCGCTATACGGCCTCAAGCAAGCGCCTCGTGCATGGGGTTTGAGCGCAACGAGTGTGATTACAGCGTCTATCGCTGGCAGCATGAGCATGAGGTCCTTATCATCATCGTGTATGTGGATGACATGCTCCTCCTTTCCAACAGTATGTCTGCACTACAGGAGTTGGAGGCCATGCAGGAGCGCTTCCAAATGTCTGATCTCGGGAAGGCGTTATACTTCCTTGGCTTTCAAATCACGCGTGACCGCAAATCACGCTCTCTCTTGTTGCAGCAGAGCCGCTACATCAAGGATGTTTTGGAGCGGTTCGGCATGGCAGAGGTCAAACCCATCGGCACGCCGGTGGAGACGCGGCAGTACCTTGTGAGCTTAAGTGGAGAAGCATATACAGCTGAGCGGCAGAAGCACCAAAGCGCCGTCGGCAGTTGCATGTACCTGATGGTAGCAACAAGGCCGGACCTTGTACAAGCTGTGAGCGCCATAAGCCAGCACATGGCGAACCCCGGACGTGAGCACCAGAAAGCAGTTAAGCGGATCTTGTACTACCTTGCTGGAACCATCAACATCGGCATCACCTACAACGGCAACGACAACAACATCATCGGCTATCTAGACGCAGATTGGGCTTCAAACCCTAAGGACCACAAGTCCATCTCTGGACATGTGTTCCTTATGAATGGTGGGGCCATCAGCTGGTGAAGCAAGCGGCATGTGGTCGTCGCCACCTCAAGGACGGAAACTGAGTACGTTTCGCTCAGTTTTGGAGCCAAGGAGGCAGTTTGGCTTCAGCGTCTCATGGCGGAGATGAGTGGGCGTGCAGCAATTCCAGTTCCTGTGCGCGTTGACAACCAGAGCGCAATCGCACTTGCCAAGAATCCTAAGCACCATGCACGCACCAAGCATTTTGACATTGCATATCACTTCATCTGGCACATGGTACAGGAGGTTGCTATCAAGCTAGATTTTACTCCAACCAGCAAGCAGGTCGCTAATTTTTGTACCAAGCCAGTGACCCGTGAGAAGCAGCAGTTCTGCATGAAAGCATGTGGACTCAGCCCACTATGACCACGGCAAAGTGGGAGATTGTTAGGAAAGGAGCCATCCGGCTCAGTTTCAGGTCCACAGGAGCAAGTTCCGAGAAACTACCAGATGCCTGCTCCGATCGTCAATCCGACTTAATCATTGGATAGTGTTGGATCTGGAGGAGAGAGGGAGTCTTGGAGCAGCGAGCATGTGGGACTGAAAGGGCATCAGTTGTGCTGAAGAATGGTTGTTAAATCACTCAAAATGATGGAGTAAATATAGAGCTAGAGCTTGGGCAAGTCACCTCTCTCACAAGCCACACCACTTAGCCATGGAGGCTAAGGCTCACATACTAGAGTCCACAATCTCACACAAGGGAGGAAATCAGTCTAACAATCAGGCTGACCAGTCACACACGACCTAGAGAGCTAGAGAATGCTCTCATGGCACACTCCTAGTGGTCACATCACCCACAAACCCATGGAGAATCGCCATGTGTCCATGGCTAGCACACAAGGATCTCACCTCACCTAAAAAGTAAGGAGAGGTACCTTTATCCTAGTCAGCACACTCTGACAAGGCAATCCTAAGACCAAGGACCTTTTTGGATATTTCTCCCATCAGGTCTTGACCCTGGACCTCTTGCCTTTTTCTTTTCTCAGGCTAAGGCATGGAGCCATCACCCATGGCCACCCAGACATCGACGGTCCATGACCCTCGAAACTTCGAAAATTAATATCTCCCAATCCGACCATTGCATCGGCCTGAAACTTGGACCATAGATAATTTGCCACCTGATCTTTGCAATGGTGAAGACGGATCGACGATCGGAGCAGGCATCTGGAAGTTTCCTGGAACTTGCTCCTGTGGACCTGAAAGAGAGCCGGATGGCTCCTTTCCCAACAATCTCCCACTTTGCCACAGTCAGAGTGGGCTGAGTCCACATGCCTTCATGCAGAACTGCTGCTTCTCACAGGTCACTGGCTTGGTGCAGAAATCAGCGACCTGCTTGCTGGTTGGAGTAAACTCAAGCTTGATAGCACCCTCCTGCACCATGTGCCTGATGAAGTGATAGGCGATGTCAATGTGCTTGGTGCGAGCATGGTGCTCGAGATTCTTGGCGAGTGCAATAGCGCTCTGGTTGTCGACGCGCATAGGAATAGGAACTGCTGCACTCCCACTCATCTCCGCCATGAGACGCTGAAGCCAAACTGCTTCCTTGGCTCCAAAGCTGAGAGAGACGTACTCAGCTTCTGTGCTTGAGGTGGCCACGACCACCTGCCGCTTGCTGTACCAGCTGATGGCACCTCCATTCATGAGAAACACATTTCCAGAGATGGATTTGCGAGTCTCAGGGTTTGAAGCCCAATCTGCGTCTGTGTAGCTGATGATGCTGTTGTCGTTGCCGTTGCCGTTGTAGGTGATGCCGATATTGGCGGTTCCAGCAAGGTAGCGGAAGATCCGCTTCACTGCCTTCTGGTGCTCAGGGCTGGGGTTAGCCATGTGCTGGCTCACAGCGCTCACAGCCTGTGCGAGGTCTGGCCTGGTTGCCACCATCAGGTACATGAGACTGCCGACAGCACTCTGGTACTTCTGCCGCTCAGCTGCATCTGCTTCTCCACTGAAGCTCACGAGGTACTGCCGCGTCTCTAGCGGCGTGGCGATGGGTTTGGCCTCTGCCATGCCGAACCGCTGCAGGACGTCCTTGATGTAGCGACTCTGCTGTAGCGAGAGAGAGCGTGATTTGCGGTCACGCGTGATCTGGATACCGAGGAAGTATGACGCCTCCTCGAGATCAGACATCTGGAAGCGCTCCTGCATGGCTTCCTTGAACTCCTGCAGTGCAGACATGCTGTTGGAAAGGAGGAGCATGTCATCCACATAGACAATGATGATGAGGATCTCATGCTCATGCTGCCAGCGATACACGCTGTAGTCACACTCGCTGCGCTCAAACCCCATGCACTGCAGCGCCGCATCCATCTTCTGGTTCCAAGCACGCGACGCTTGCTTGAGGCCGTACAGCGACTTCTGCAGCTTGCAAACCAGGTGCTCCTGGCCATCCATGATGAACTCCTCCGGCTGCTCCATGTAGATCTCCTCCTCCAAGTCACCATTCAAGAATGCCGTCTTGACATCCATGTGGTGAACCTAAAAGTCCTCAGCTGCTGCATAAGAGAGGAGCGTACGCACAGAGGAAAACTTTGCAACAGGAGCAAAAGTTTCCGTGTAGTCGATGTCCTCCTGCTGCAAGTAGCCCTTGGCGACCAGTCTCGCCTTGTACTTTTCCAGGTTGCCATCTGCTCCCCGCTTCTTCTTGAACACCCACTTGCACTTGATCACCTTGCGTCCAGGTGGACGCTCAGTCAGCTCCCACGTGCCATTGTCCAGCTGCGACTGAATCTCCTGCTGCACGGCTTGCACCCAATCTGCTGCATCTGGTGCAGCCATGGCCTCCTTGTATGACGTTGGCTCATCTGAATCTGCTGCAACTGCGACGTTCATCTGTTCTGGTTTCTGCAGCATCCAGAAATGGCCGCGCTCACCAGGCTTGTAACGCACCCTGAGAGGGTACCTGCGACCTGGTGCTGGAGTGTTAGCGGGCGGCTGGCGCGGTGCTGCTGGCACAACTGTTGCTGCTGGTGGTGCTACATCTCCCTCCTCTGCTTCTGCCGATGAGGCTGCTGTATCTGCTACATCAGACATGGGAGAGTACAGTGATTCTCCCACTGTCACAGTAGAGGAAGGATCGGGAGAATCTGGGTCAGGAAGGATTTCTGCTCCCATTGCCTCGTCAGCTGCTGGTTCTGCTGCCTCTTCACAGACAATGTTGGTGCCGATGACGTTGCTCTCGTTGAAGATGACATCCCTGGAGATAATGACGTCGCCTGTATCCCTCTCATAGAGGCGATAGGCCTTGCTTGCCACGTCGTAGCCAATCATCAGCATCTGCGCACTCTTTGCGTCCCATTTCTGCCGATTCTCCTTGGGCACGTGCATGTGCGCCAGGCTGCCAAATGCTCGGAGATGACCCACGCTCGGCTTCTTGCCGAACCACGCCTCGTATGGTGTCATGTGCTCCAGCGCCTTGGTGGGACTACGATTCTTGATGTAGACCGCAGTGCTCACGGCTTCGGCCCAGAAGTCGTAGGTCAGCCGCGCCGCGTGCAGCATGGAGCGCGCCGACTCCACAATGATACGGTTGGCGCGTTCTGCTACACCGTTCTGCGACAGCGAGTACGGCGCGGTACGCTGCGCCTTGATGCCAGCTGCTGCGAGGAAGTCCTAAAACTCCTTGCTCAGGTACTCTCCATCGCGATCGCTACGCAGCGCCTTGATCTTCTTGCCTGTCTGGTTCTCCACCATGGCCTTGAACTCCTTGAACCTGTCAAATCATTGGTCCTTGGAAGGAAGGAAGTACACAACAGTGTAACGGCTGAAATCATCAATGAAGGTCAGGAAATACCTAGAGCCTCCAATGCTCTGGGTCTACATCGGTCCGCACAAGTCCGTGTAGACCAGCTGCAACACCTCCTTCGCACGCTCCCCTGCTCCAGAGAACGCCTCCCGGTGCTGCTTCCCCTCCAAACAGCCGATGCACAACTGCTGCTCAAAGTTAGAGATGGTGGGCAGGTCACGCACCATCTGCTTTGCTTGAAGCTGCTGCAAGGCGCGCATGCCGATGTGGCCGTAGCGCGCATGCCAGATCTCGCCATCTGTTGCCTACACCACTGCTGTAAGACTCTGCTCACGCGGGATCTTGGTTGCCCCTAGCAGGCGGTACATGTCGCCTTCCTTCACCGACCTGGCGAAGTCCTCTCCTGTTTCCTTGTCGAGGATGTAGCCATAGTCATCGTCAAAGACGACTCGCAGTCCTGTGTTGGTGAGAGAGGACACTGAGAGAAGATTGAACGCAGCATTAGGTACGTACAGCACGCCATGGAACACTCCCACTTCAATGCCACGCGGGGTCTCCAACCACATCTCCACAATCCCAATCCCTTCAGCATACACTACCCGATCATCACCCAAAGCGATAGGACGTGGAGGGATGGACAGCAACTGCGTAAACGACTCCTTGTGGTGCGTCAGACTCTTGGTATACCCAGAGTCTTTGTACCACGCCAGATCCGCCTTCTGCTTCTGCGACATGTCAGACTTCGCCATGAAGAGGCGGTCGCGGACCTCCTTGGCCACGTTCATGTTGCCAAAATGGCGCACGCCGGTCTGGTTCTGCTGCTGCTGCTGCTGGTGCTGCTGGCGTTGCTGTGATTGCTGCTGCTGTTGTTGTGGAGATTGCTGCTTTTGCTGCTACTGCTGCTGCTCCTTCTGGTCCCTCTTGAACTTGAAACACTCTTTCTTGTAGTGCCCCTCTTTGGTAATAATGGCACTTGCCCTTCTTCTTGCCTCTGCTGCCCGGACTGCTGCTGTTGCTGGTTGCGTGAGCCCATCGCCATGAAAGCAACTTCACTACTGCTGTTGCCGCCATTGCCTTTTGAGGCATTGCGACGCAGTTCCACCTGCACCAGGTGTGTAAGGATGAAGTCGAGGTCGAGAGTTGGCTGGCACTCCAGCGTCTCTCGCACCGTTTCGTAGCTGGTTGGGAGTCCCCTCAGCAAGAGGAGGATGAAGCGCGTCTCTTCCACAGGGTTGTCGGCCGCTCTCAGCTGCTTTGCCAGCTCCTTTGCCCTGTCCAGGTATGCCTCCATCCCTTCACCACCCTGCACTTTCAGCGCCATCATCTTTTCCTACAAAAGCATGAGGAATGCATGATCCTTGCTCTCATACTTCTTGCACAACGTGTCCCACCCCTCCTTTGCAGTACCCTTGTCACTCACGTACTGAAGATGCGGGTTGGAGATGGTGTTGACAAGCAACCTGTAGGCCTGCCTGTCCTTCTTCTTCCACTCCTCATACGCCGCTGCTGCAGTTGTAGATGAACTTGTGGCGTCTTCCCCGCCACCACCTGCGCTGCGGTGATGCCTTTTGCCTGTGGAGGCGGAGCGCGCTCGTCGCCGCTCACCACCTCCCACAAGCCCCTCTCCTCCAAAAGGAGGCGGGTACGGATCTTCCAAAACGTGAAGTTGGCGCGTCCTTCCAGCCTCTCCAAGGGCTGGGCTGCTGTTACCACGCCTGCTGCTGCCATTTTGACTCTTGGTGATGCTCAACGCTGCCCTTGGGTGGCGGCGCTACCCCTGCTTCTGCTGCTGCTTTTGCCAGAAATCTGTCTGACAGAAAATGGACTGTAGATGCCAGCAGACTGGGAATTTGCAAAAACTTAGCCCACCACTAGAAAATTTAGCTCAAAACCTTTCAGATCGACCCATAAAACAGGGTCATCAACATGGGATTTTGAAAGATATGCCCTCTTGAAAACAGGGTATGCTTCTGCTCCTACTCCAACTCAGACCAGCCAGCTTGTAAACGGCGTTTCTGCCAAACGAGTCTATTGAATACAAATATTCTTGCACCAATGGAAGGCTTAGGAAAAATACTACAATTCGCATGTGCCACTTTGTAAATTTGACAAAGAAACGAGAGAGTTATGGTCATCACAAGGCGACAGTCTTACTCATAGAGAAGAGTGTAGCCCTGGCCGACCTCGTTTTGAGCATAACTCTCAATCCGAGCGTTGGATCTTTGCAATTTTGGGCTCGTTGGAAAGCTTGTCTTGCGAACATGAAGATCTAGTGGTTGATTGTCAAATTTGGTCAAGGTTTCACCCTAAGCCGACACTCTCAAAGTGACGGCCTGTAGTGGCTGAATCTGGCAGAATCTGGCTCTGATACCAAATGTTGGATCTGAAGGAGAGAGGGAGTCTTGGAGCAGCGAGCATGTGGGACTGAAAGGGCATCAGTTTTGCTGAAGAATGGTTGTTAAATCACTTAAAATGATGGAGTACATATAGAGCTAGAGCTTGGGCAAGTCAGCCCTCTCACAAGCCACACCACTTAGCCATGGAGGCTAAGGCTCACACACTAGAGTCCACAATCTCACACAAGGGAGGAAATCAGCCTAACAATCAGGCTGACCAGTCACACACGACCTAGAGAGCTAGAGAATTCTCTCATGGCACACTCCTAGTGGTCACATCACCCACAAACCCATGGAGAATTGCCATGTGTCCATGGCTAGCACACAAGGATCTCACCTCATCTAAAGAGTAAGGAGAGGTACCTTTATCCTAGTCAGCACACTCTGACAAGGCAATCCTAAGACCAAGGACCTTTTTGGATATTTCTCCCATCAGGTCTTGACCCTGGACCTCTTGCCTTTTTCTTTTCTCAGGCTAAGGCATGGAGCCATCACCCATGGCCACCCAGACATCGACGGTCCATGACCCCCGAAACTTCGAAAATTGATATCTCCCAATCCGACCGTTGGATCGGCCTGAAACTTGGACCGTAGATAATTTGCCACCTGATCTTTGCAATGGTGAAGACGAATCGACAATCGGAGCAGGCATCTGGAAGTTTTCTGAAACTTGCTCCTGTGGACCTGAAAGTGAGCCGGATGGCTCCTTTCGCAACAGATAGATCAGGTGGAAAAATCTCTACGGTCCAACTTTGAGGCCAATCCAACAGGCGGATTGGGAGATATGAATTTTCGAAGTTTATGGGATCATCGACCGCCGATATCCGGGTGACCATGGGCGATGGCTCCATGCCTTAGCCTGATAAAAGAAAAAAGGCAAGAGGTCCAGGGTCAAGACCTGATGGGAGACATATCCGAAAAGGTCCTATATTCTTGGGTTGCCTTGTCTGAGTGTGCTGACTAGGAAAAAGGTACCTCTCCTTACTTTTTAGGAGAGGTGCGATCCTTATGTGCTAGCCATGGACACATGGCGATTCTCCATGGGATTGTGGGTTATGTGACCACTAGGAGTGTACCATGAGAGCATTTTCTAGCTCCCTAGGTCGTTTGTGAGTGGTCAGCCTGATTGCTAGGTTGATTTCCTCTCTTGTGTCACATTATGGACTCTAGTCTGTGAGCATTAGCCTCCATGGCTAAGTGTTGAGGCTTGTGAGAGGGCTGACTTACCCAAGCTCTAGCTTTATATGTACTCCATCATTTTGAGTGATTCAATAACCATTCTTCAACACAACTGATTCCCTTCCAGTCCCACATGTTTGCTGCTCCAAGGCTCCCTCTCTCTTTAGTTCCAACACTTGGTACCAGAGCCAGATTCTGCCCGTTTTAGCCAGCGTAGGCCGTTACTTTGAGAGTGACGGATTAGGGTCAAACCTGGGACAAATTTGACAATAAACCACTTGGTCTTTAATTTTTCAAGACAAGCTTTCCAACGAGCCCAGGATTGCGAAAATCGAACGGTCGGATGCAGAGTTATGCTCAAAACGAGGTCTGCCAGGGCTACTTTATTCTCTCTGAGTAAGACAGTTGCCTTGTGATGACCATAATTCTGTCATTTCTTGCTCAAATTTAAAAAGTAGCACATGCGAATAAAGGTATTTTTCCTAAGCTTTCCATTAGTGCACAAATATTTGCATCCCATTAGTACGTTTGGGAGAAACGTTGTTTACAAGTTGGCTGTTCTGAGCTAGAGTTTGAGCAAAAGCATACCCCGATTTCAAAAGGGCATGTCTTTCAAAATCCCCTATTCATGACCATGTTTTATGGGTCCATCTGAAAGGTTTTAAGCTGAATTTTCCAGTGGTGGGCTCAGTTTTTTTCCAAATTCCTAGTCTGTTGGCCTCTACAGTCACTATTATGTCAGGCAGATTTCTAACAGAAGGAGCAGTAGAAGCAGGGGTAATGCCGCCACTCAAGGGCAACGTTGAGCATCACCAAGGCTCAAAATGGCAGTAGCAGGCGTGGTAACAGCAGTCCAGCCCATGGAGAGGCTAGAAGGACGTGACAATTTCACGTTTTGGAAGATCCGTACCCGCCTCCTGTAGGAGGAGAGGGGCTTGTGACTGGTGGTGAGTGGCGACGAGCAAGCTCCAAATCTGCAAGCAACGGGCATCACCGTAGCTCTGGTGGTGGCGGGAGAAATGCCGCAAAGAAGAGCTCGTGCACGATCATCTGCAGCTACACCAGTGGCGTATGAGGAGTGGAAGGACAGGCAGGCCTACAAGTTGCATCACAATACCATCTCCAACCCGCATCTTCAGTGCGTGAGTGACAAGGCTA
>SZWC01000076.1:8998-26235 GCA_023375785.1 Penium margaritaceum
ACACACACACACACACACACACACACACACACACACACACACACACACAAGCACGCATACATGCACAGGGCCCATTACCCAAGTCTATAACACCGTGGGAAAGGTGGTTTAAAGAGAAAGCTGACTTGAGGCCTGCTAGGGTGTGGGGCACAATGGCCTGTGTCTGGTTTGCACCACCGCAACAAGAGCACAAACTCAGTCCACGCGGTCGTTGTTGCGTCATTGTCGGCGTGTCCCACGCCTTGAAGGCATGGCGGTTTTGGGACCCCACCAATCAGTGCTTTGTCGAGAGTCGAGATGCGTCCTTCCTGGAACACATGCCCTACAAGGTGTTCCGTACTTTGCGGCATGTACCCTTGCTGTCCCTGCGGGAGCAGTACCCAGAGTATGTGAGCGTGCCTGTGTTTATATCCCCTCCATCGCGCACAGCGGGTCCGGTGACTCGACCAGTGCAGGACAATGAATTTACCACCTCTGTGCCCAAAAACGTGTTGTCCTCCACAGACCCAGCCAGCACAGAGTCTAGCTCCACCCAGGCACCGTCAGGCCTCAGGCCTCTGACCCCTCCTGTGGAGACAGAAAGCGCAACCACAACATCACCCGAAGCACCGCGATGATCCCTGCGCGCTCTCCCCAGAGTTGACTACAAACAGTTTCACTAAACCAAGGAACCTCACTGAGGCAAGGGGGCGCCAGGACGCCACCGAGTGGGAAAAGGCGATGACAGCTGAACTGAATGCACTACTGGAACACGGGGTGTATGAGCTGATGCCCTACCACCCGGTCAAAAAGCTATTGATGTAAAATGGGTATTCAAACTCAAAAAGAATCTCAAGGGTCTCATTGATAAGCAAAGGGCATGCCTTGTGGCCAAAGACTTTCACCAGATCCCCTGACATGACTTCACAGACACGTACGCACCCGTGGGCAAGTACGGAACGAGCCGTGCCCTGCTGGCAGTAGCTGCACGCAAGGATTGGGAACTCCACCAAATGGATGCGGGTGTGGCTTCTACTAAAAGCCCTCTATGGCTTGAAGCAAGCTCCTCGTTGTTGGAACAAAGAGATCCGCCGCACTCTTGAAAGCGGTGGATTCACACAGAGTGTTTGTGACCCTTCGTTGTTTCTTCGCTGGCATGGGGAACTGCCCGTTGCTCTGCTGGTTTACGTGGATGACCTACTGATCCTGTCTCCCTCACTCATGCTCATTAGACAGGCCAAAGCACTACATACCGCTCACTACAAGATGACAGACCTAGGCGAGGCACAAAACTTCCTAGGCATGTCCATCATACGCGATTGCACAACACGCAATTTGACACTTCACCAAGGTTGATTCATTGCTCATCTCACTGAACGGTTCCAACACCTGGTACAGCACCTCCCACAACAGCACACACCCATGAGTCCTGATGTTTACACGCATCTGTTGGATGCAAGCACCACGGACTATGGACCGACACAGATCCCACTCTCTACAGAAAGATCACAGGCAGTCTCTCATACCTTGCCTCCACAACCCGTCTTGAGATTGCATGCGCAGTCAATGTCCTCGCCCAGTTCAGCCAGCAACCATGCAGTACGTACCAGAAAGCACTGCTGAAACTGCTGCGCTATGTGCTGCACACAGCTGCACTTGGTCTGGTGTTTGCCCCTGGCACAGGTCCAGGCCTGGATGGGTATTGTGATAGTGACTATGCGCGTGATCGTGCTGCTCGCAGTCGGGGCGGTTATGTCTTCCGTGTGTGGGGTACAGCTGTGTCTTGGCGTAGCGCCAAACAGTCATGTGTGGTGCGCAGCGTGGCTGAGGCAGAGTACATGGCGCTGAGTGAAGCAACGTGTGAATGCATCTGGCTTGCGCGCTTGCTCGAAGAACTAGGTGTGCACACGCCTGCTGTACCTGTGCATAGCGACAGCGCAGCCGCACGCCGCATTGCAATGAATGATGGTGTCTTGCATCCACGCACAAAGCATATCAGTGTAGATCATCACTTCTTCCGCGAGGCAGTGCAGGCTGGAACAGTGGAGGTGCGTGCCATCAGTGGACAGGCACAACTGGCAGATTTTCTTACCAAGGATCTCCCATCTACTTCCCTCCTACTTCAACTACAACACCTCGGTTGCATGCCTGCAGCACTCCCGTCCAAGGGGGCGTGTTAATCTCTCATTGTACATATTCCCTTTGTGGTGTGGCCGTGACTGCGCAGGGCATGCCAGTGCAGAGATTGGAGGCGACGCACCGTGACGGCACGCGATCGTCCAGCTCCGCACGAGTGGTCGCCTCCATCCTGCCCACGTGGCCCATCTCCATCTCGCCAGAACTCAACGGTGTCACCTCATGCTCCGTCTTTCTTGTCAAACCTACTTGTGGCTCACAGCTAGAAGGTGACACATTGTAGGCCTTGCGTTACGAAACCTACCTGTGACCTGAACCTTGGCATGTGGGTAGGCCTAGACTGTGTCACATTTGCTAGGTTTAGGGATTATTGTGTCTGGGCAGGGCGAGTCCCTGCTCGCTTCTTTTTGGGACACCGAGGGCTTTCGCCCCGGTCCGTGAGATCTGCCGGCGAGCTTTGCTCGCCGGCCGAAGGGTGAAGCTCGAGTAGCGAGCCCCACCCGTAACAGCTCTGTGAGCTGTTACTAGGACCAACTACTCACGTTCTTCTCCATGGCCGCGCGCTAACCCAACCCTAACTCCCACTAGACTCAACCGTTTTGCGTGCCGTAAGTTGCATTGGGCTCGTGAGAAGAAGCACACTACTTTGCCATCATCCTGCCGCTCTGCTCCACCACTCTTCTGTTGCGCTGCTCCACCACTCTTCTGTTGCGCTGCTTTGCCACTCTTCTGTTGCACTGCTCCGCCACTCTTGTGTTGCGCTGCTCCGCCACTGTTTTGTTGCACTGCTCCGCCACTCTTCTTTTACAGTGCTCCGCCAAATTTCTGCTGCATTGCTCCGCCACTCTGCTGTTGTGCTGCTCCGCCACTCTTCTGCTGTGCTGCTTCACCACTCTTCTGCTGCGCTGCTCCGCCACTCTTTTGTTGCACTGCTCCGCCACTCTTCAGTTGCGCTGGTCCGCCGCACTTCTATTGCACTGCTCCGCCACTCTTCTGTTGCACTACTCCGCCACTGTGCTGTTGCCCTGCTCCGCCACTCTTCTGCTGCACTGCTCCGCCGCTCTTCTGCTGCACTACGCCGCCACTGTTCTGTTGCACTACTCCGCCACTCTTCAACTGTGCTGCTCCGCCATTCTTTTGTTGCGCTGCTTTGCCAGTCTTCTTCCACACAGCTGCTTTGCCACTCTTCTGTTGCTCTGCCCCGCTGCTTTTCCGCTTTGCCGCTTTGGTACTCTTCTGTTGCTCCGCTCCGCTACTCTTCTGCTCCGTCGGCTTGCTACTCCTTTGTGGCAAAATCCATCACTCGTCTGTTGCCCTGCTCCCCCACTCTTCTGCTTCAGCGACCTGCCACTCTTTTGCTCTGCAAATTTGCCGCCTTTTTGGGTCTGAACACCGCCACTCTTTTGCTGCACGGAGGCACTTTTCTGCACCCCCAACCTGCCAAACTTCTGCTCCGGAGCAACACCACCCTTCGGACTATGTTCCATAGGAATCTGCTCTAGCATTTTGTTGCCCAAGGAATCCGTTGGCGGATCATTTACCATTATCTGCCGAATCACCATAGATGACGGGAACAAACATAGCACAAACATGCAAGAACCAAGGTATGAAAGAAGAATAAGGAGGACAAGGCACGGGCATGGACATTTCTGGAACGTTGAACTCACCCCATCACCGTGCTCGCACTGCAAGGTTGTGGAGAACAGAGGGGCTGGCCCAGTTTCGTGACAGGCCAGGCTGCTTGTCAACCTCCGGAACATACCAATGAAAAGTTGCACGATGACATAGATATGATTATGCAAAAATTCAAAATCTGCACGGATTGTTTCAAACTGCGTCATGCGCATGTGATGGAAGACATCCATCACCAGTACCTTCATTTTTTCCATCATTGAGGTGCACGTGTTGTTCCACTCTTCATTATCAACACCTGTGAGGGGAATAATGTGCATCAGATTCAGAATGTAGACCGTATGGAAAACACTTGCAATCAGTCTTCTCTGACATACCTGTGTTCAGGGCTTCTTGAGTGTTGTTTGTTTCCCGATCAAACCAGTTCAGCCACTCCTGAAGTTGCGAGACCAAACTGCGGGTCACGTCTTTGCATTCACACAGAATGCATTCCATCCGTTTAAATTCTTTGAGTCTCGCAGACCACAACGGGTCATCTCGAGAGGCTGACTGTGGTTGCCATGTTATTGTTACAGGATAAGCAAGTGCGGGAAGAACAGATGAGACTGCCCACCACGACGGGCCAGCAGTCTGAATAGATTGAACTGGTAGGGGTACACCTTTCTACAGTTGCTGTGGCGTTGGTTGCAATGGCAATGGGGCAGTTGCAGCTTGGAATGAAGGCGGCGGAGTTGGTGCCTGCATGCCAGGTGCTGAACGCCGATGCCTTTGAGGTTTCAGACCCGAAGTTGCCCAACCTGTTTGCACTCAAGGTGGCGGCGGCTACATGCCGGGTCCAGAAGCATGCTGTCCTTGAGGTTGCTATGCCGGGGGTGCCCAAGTAGTCTGTACTGGAGGTCGGAGGAGCAGGTGCCGATGTCACCACGCTAGGTGCGCAACCGGTTTGTACTGGAGGCGCTGACAGCGGCGTAGTGGGTGCAGGCGACAGTGCGGAACGTGTCCGTTGCAGCATGGCTGATGCCGACTAATAGGGCTCTTCATTTGCGGACTGCCTTGAAGGCATCGCATCCTGTCTCGGATGTATCCAAGTCATCCTGAGAAACAATGACATCCTCTTGCACATGGCACTTACAAAGAGCAGTCAGAGACTTCTCGACAGTGACGCAAGGATATCTTCCCAGTTTCTCAAGATACCTCGTCCAGTAGTGGTTGTCCACAGCTCACATCCTCTTTGATTTCTTCAGTAGTAAAAGTATCACTGTCAACAACAGCTGTCGTCTGCGACGCAAAAGGCACCGTATGTGGCACAGAAGGCGCCCTCTGCAACGCACAAGGCGCGGTCTGCGGCGCAGAAGGCGCCGCAGTCCTCATGGAGAAGAGACCAACTCAGGAAATGAGTTGGTCATCATCGGTTGTGAAAACACCATCGTAGCATACAAGGGTCTCACCTCTTGTGCCTCGGCCATTTTGGCCTCATCCTCTCCTTCATCTTCATCCTCATCTTCATCAATCTCATCTTTATCATCGTCACCATCTTCTCTATCCTCGTTGAGTTTTTGGTCATCATCCTCTTTGGAAGCATGCATAGCCCACTTTGAGCCCTTCCTGGGCTTCTTCGGCTTCCGCTTCCCATCAGATGGCAAATGTTGCCAATGTTACAAAAGCGCATGATGTAAGTTATGGGCCATGAAAGGCAACCTGATTAAAAAATGACTCATTGCAGAAACAAAGCCTTACAGGTTGGCACCAACGAGTTGACGCCAGCCTCATCTTACCCCAGAGGTATGCCGTGTACATTGGCCTTTGTAGCAGACCCGTTTGCTTTTTGTGACCAGTAGGTCGAAGAGCCGTTGTTGTTTTGCCTTCACCTTCGGCTTGAAAGGGGTTTTCTTCACCCAAGTCTTCTGGTAGAACTTCTCCACATCGAGAGTTACCTTTTCTCCACTCTTGGGAATCTTTGAAGCCGTACACTTTCGAATCGTCGTGTGGGCCCACCACCCTTGCATGTAGAGCCACCACGTTACCAGATCCTGCCTTGCAAAAGGCTCCAGTTTCAAAAATGCTTTGGAGGAAGGCCGGAGGTTCAACAGTTGAAACATGCCTTCACCTTTGTTCCTCTGCATGGAACCAACTCCAAAACCTCGCTCTTTGTTCTCATGGAGCCATTGGCCTTGCGCCACCGTGACCTCTTCAAGATTTGGCAAAGACACAGGCAACACTTCAGCAGTCACTCTAGTCCAAAGAGAAGAAATACATTGTGGTTGTCAGGTTCTACTCCCCTTGTGTCGTGGCCACTAACTTGAAGTCATCCCAGTTCACCCAGCTTGACCAAATTGATATCGGCCTGGCTATCTGCCTGTACATGCTATTGCTGTTGCTGCGTAGGTTCCGTTTGCTCTTGTTGTTGTTGCTGCAGGACCCAAGGTCCTCGTTGCTGTTGCTGTTCTTGTTGTTGCCGCCGCCACCGTGGTTGCCGCTCCCGCTAGAGTGGTGGCTCTTGCTGTAGCTGCTGCGGCTGGTGCTACAGATGCAACTCCTCCTGCTGCTGCTGCAGCAGTGACTAGAGCGACTGTTGCTGCTGTACTTGCTATGGTATTTGCTATTGTGGAAACTGGTGCCCCTTGTGGGAACTGCTACGTCTGCGGGAATTGCTGTTGCTGCTGTAGGTGCTGTTGCTGCCCTTGCTACAGTTGCTGCTGCAAGTGCTGCTGCTGTTGTAAGTGCTGCTGGTGCTGTTGCTACTGCTGCAGGTGTTGCTGCTGCCCGTGCTGCTGTTGTGGTAACTACTGCTGCTGCTGAAGCTGCAGCAATACTTATTGGTGTTGCCAATGCTGTTGCAGATGATACTGTTGTAGCTGCTGTTGCTGCTCTAGTGTTGCCATCAATGGCTGTTGCTGCAGCCTTGTTTGCTGTTCAAGTACGAAGGCTGGCCCTGAGTGTGGCTGTGCGTATGGCTGTTGCTTATGTGGGAAATACTGTTGTGTGAAATGCTCCTAAAGGAACTGTTGCTATGTGAACTGTTGTTGCAAGAACTGCTGGTGTGGAAAGTGATGCTGTGGGAACATCTGTGGCAGTAACTCCACCTGTGGTGGTAAATGTTGCTGTGGAAACTACTGTTTCTGCTACTGTTGTGTGCAGGTTTGCTGCAGGTTTGCAAAATCGACCTGCTGCTGCTGCTGTTGCTGTGTGTAATTTTGTTGCGGGTAAGACCAATGCTGTTGCTCTTGCAGTTGTGGCTGCTGCTCCTGCTGTTACAGCTGTTGCTCTTGCTGTTGCACCTGCTGCTCCTGCTCTTGTTGTTGCCGCTCCTGCTGTTGCAGCTTCTACTCCTGCTGTTGCGGCTACTGCTCCGGCTGATGCTCCTGTTGTCGCGGCTGCTGCTCTAGCTCGTGCACATGCAGTTGCTGTTTTTTGTGCATGAGGCTGCTGCTCCTGCACGCACGCTTGCTCCTGCACAGAAGTCGGCTGGTCCCGCATAGGCTACAACCACTATTGCTGTAGCTATTGTGGATCCTATAGATGATGACCCTGCATGTGCAGTAGCGGCTCCTGCTCATACTGCACATGTTACTGCTGAAAACTGGACTGCAACCCACATTGCCCCTCCTGGCCATCCATCTCGGTGTTCTCCGCGATCAGCAATCCCAGAAATGACGCCTGCGTGCATTAGTGACAAAAATCAACACATAAAGGATGTCTGAAGGACAATTCTAAGGTACGGTGTATAGTGTATGGGGTATGGGGTATTGCGTATGGAGTATGGAGTATGGGATTGGGTTATGGGGTATGGGGTGTGGTGTGTGGGGTGTGGGGTATGGGTTATTCGGTTAAGGGACATGGAGGGATGGGAGTATGGGGTGTGGGGTCTGGGGTATGGGGTATGGTCTACGGGGTGCGGGGTATGGGGTGTGGGGTATGGGGTGTGGGGTATGGGGTCTGGGGTATGGGGTATGGGGTATGGGGTATGGGGTATGGGGTGTGGGGAACGGGGTATGGGATATGGGTCTAGGGTTTAAGGTCGAAGGTACAGGGTCAAGGTTCAGGGTTCAGGTTGGAGGTGTCTGGTTCGGGTTTAGGGTTTACGGTTCAAGGTATAAGGGTCCCAGATGCTGGTTCAGACTAGCGTTTAGGGTTTAGGGTCCACGATCCAGGGTCTATGGTCCAAGATTCCGTTTGTAGGGTTTTGGTTGTTCGGTTTAGGTTTCTGGGCTTAAGATCCATGGTCCATAGTCCCAAGTTCAGGTTGAGGTTAGGGCTGAGTTTACAACGAGTCACATGTAGTTGCCTCTCACCTTCCGGAGAAGCACCGGCAGCACCTTTAGCCCTGCCCTGCTGCCGCTGTCGTTGCCTCCCTGGCTTAGTCTTCCTACTGTTCTTGCTGTAGCTTCGGCAGCGGTAGAGGCGTGGAACAGCGCGGACCATGAACAGACATTAGACAGCAAAGTGTACAATGCATAGTGCACGGTGCACTATGCATAGCACAGTGCAGCCCGGCGAGGGTGACAAAGAACAGACAGGGAGGCCAGTGTAGCGCCGAGCTTGCGCGTTCATAAATCAGGGAACATGGTTCAGGGTTCAAGGTTTAGGTTCTTGGTGGAACGAATGTTTTGAGTGATTTGCTTAGGTTCTTGGTCAATTAGTTGCCTATCTCATTAGCTGCTTGGCTAGTTTTCTACTTAGCTTCTCGGTAGATTAGCTGCAACGCTGACTAGCTTCTTGGCTAACTAGCTCCTTGGTGAATAACCTAGTAAGCTTGCCATCCACACTATAGAGCGTAGTGAGATAGCACCAGGAACGGCATCACCAGCAGCGGAAGCAGCAGTGGTAGCAGGATAAGCAGCTGTAGCAGCAACGGCAGCAACAGCAGCAGCAAGAGCGGGAGCAGCCCCTCCCCTGGAGAAAGGCTTGATACTCTAGCCACTTACCCTCGGCACGGCACTCCAATTTGTGCTTCTTCTGCGACTGTGCACTTATGAGGTCGACAGCCACCTTCGCAATCGAATACTCGAGCTGCGGCCCACCTTCAGAACTTGCCTGCGCTGCCTCGGTCCATGCGGAGCGTTAGCCCCCCACCCCCACCACCTTACCTCCGTGAAGCACGTTTGACAAACCCGGAATGTTGCTGAATGTTGGAGAGCGCCCTACTGTGCTCAATAGGACAGCAAATCAGTGCAGGAAATTCTGCTATCGCTGCTACGGTTGATGCTGCTTGCGATACCGTCAAAGGTGCTACTGATGTTGATGGCGATGCTGCAGTGTTGGCGATTAAGGTACCGATTAGCGGTGCTACTGTCGTTGCTATTGGGCCTACCCATGCTGCACAGAGGAAGGCACTGAGAAGATTGAGAAGCAAAATTGACCTCAATCCTGGAGGGTGACGGGCTGAAAGCGAACAACTTACGAGTCGGGATCAAAGTAAACACGTCAAAACCGGACATAATGACAGCCGAGTCCCACAAAAATAGCGAAGATGACAAGAAATGGATTTGTGGTTTGACTGCCGATGTCAAAGGTTCCATCTCGGAACGTGTAAAAAAAAACAACACGTATGCCGTTGGGCGTAACAAGAACCAAAGATCTATCTTCTTAACGACATCCACTTCGAGACTTCATGTTATGCAAAAAGCATTGTCACTCGTGATTCTAAGTTGCCAGATGATTAGTTCCGCAAGCATACACGGAAAGCAGCTTGATGTCGTTTCCTACGCAGTCAACAAAAGCTTACGATTGGAAAGACGTTGATGTTGGCTGTTAGTTACGTAGTCAGGGGTTAGTGCATTGTCAATTCATTCTCGGTGGAACCTTGTACGTTCCGCCAAGAGATTGCTGACTTTGTTTGCGGATGGTAATGTGCTTCGACATCATGAAAGGTTCCCTGTACAACACAAATAGACCTCCCAATGCCGTTTGGACGCCGTTTGCGAATGAATCTTCCTGCGCTGACTATATGTCACCAATGCATTGGACCGCAGCCCGATGCGCTGAAGGAAGGACAATACTCTGCATGTGGAAATGCAGACGTGAAGGACACAACAGCACTCCATACATAGTCCACGCAGATCTCGGCAGCATACACGTGGCCTAGATTTCGCGTTGACATGGCGGATAGGTTTCAATGGGGATAATGCATTCATGTCGTCAGTGATCGTAAATGTATGCTTTTCTACATATTCTTTTCAGATGGTCCCCATGTTGGGACTCTTNGACGTGAAGGACACAACAGCACTCCATACATAGTCCACGCAGATCTCGGCAGCATACACGTGGCCTAGATTTCGCGTTGACATGGCGGATAGGTTTCAATGGGGATAATGCATTCATGTCGTCAGTGATCGTAAATGTATGCTTTTCTACATATTCTTTTCAGATGGTCCCCATGTTGGGACTCTTCGATAGGTAGGTTTTGTTCCATTTGCAAGAAATACGGGCACAGTTAGATTCACTTATCGAACGGTAAATACGGGGTGACGCTTTTGTTTATCTGTAGTTTTCAGATGGTCGCCGTGTAAGGACTCATTGATAGACAGGTTTTTGACAACGCACAAAAGAAGGGCACCATTAGATGTGCTTATCGGATGGTGAAGGTGGGGTGACGCCTTTTTCAGACGGGGATTGCTAGTCTCAATTGGAAGTCCCCACTGAATAACAGTTTCAGATCGTCTAATTTCCGCAGCTCAACGTTTCAAGTTACATGCGTCGGCTTTTAAAGCTATAGTTGACAAAATCGAATGCCTTGCAGATAGGTGGGTATTTGGCTATTGTGTGCACAATACTCGGCCGATTGCAGCAGTTCTGGGATACCTTGTGTTTGTACCACCATGTGTCACTTCAAGTATACTAGTTTGTGATGGTTGGTCGTGTAAACTTTTGGTTCAGCTGAAAAGTTCAAGTCTATTCTAGTTCAACTGAGCAATGTCGTCATTGACAGTGGTGCATGCACGTGGATATGCAACGGACCTGTGGTCGGGGATCGAACACATCCGATGCTAAGCATCAATTGTTTTGGACCGCCCAACATGACATTTTGCCCATCGATCAGGTTTCGAACAGATTCATGCATTCGATGTGGACGACGGAATGGATCTCTTCTTTTCTGGTTTCAAGAACAATTGATGTCCATGTCACATGTGACTACCTGGGTTACTTGCGAGACTGATGTTTTCACACGAGGGATCTTGTTTGAGCTGTTTTACGACGTTGATGATGTCTCCATAGACCAACAAATCTGCTGTACAACACAAAATAGACCTCCCAATGTCGTTTAGATGCCGTTTGCGAACGAATTCTCCTGCGCTCACTATATGGCACCAATGCATTGGACCGCAGCCCGATGCACGAATGGAAGGAGAATTCTCTACATGTGGACATGCAGACGTGAACGACACGACAGCAATCCATACATGGTGCACGCGGACCTCAACAGAACACACGTGGCCTAGATTGCCCGTTGACATGGCGGGTAGAATTCAATGGGGATAATGCATTAATGTCGTCAGTGATCGTAAATGTATTTCTTTATGCATGGTTTTCCTAGAAGACCGCCATGCAGGGACTCTTTGATAGACAGGTTTTGTTCCATGCGCGAGAGATACGGGCACCGATAGATTTGCTTATCAAATGGTGAGTGCGGGCTGCCGATTTTTCTTCTTGTTGTTTTCATATGGTCGCCATGTACGGACTCATCGATAGACAGGTTTTGTTCAATACGCAAGAAATTGAGCACCATTAGATGTGTTCATCTGAGGGTAAACGTGGGGTGACATTGTTTTCAGACGGGGATCGCTACTCTCGAGTGAAAGTCGCCACTGAATAATAGCTCCAGATTGTCCAATTTCAGTAGCTCGATGTTTCGAGTTACATGTGTTGGCTTTTGAAGATGTAGTTGACGAAATCGAATGCATGGCAGATAAGTGGGTATTTGGCTATGGTGTGCAAAGTATTTGGCCGATGGTAGTGGTTTTTGGATACCTCTTGTTTGTACCTCAATTTGAAATGTGATGTATACTAGTTTGTGACGGTTGGTCGCGTAAACTGTTGGTTCAGCCAAAGAGTTCAAATTGTTCTAGTTCAACTGAGGAAGGTTGCCATTGACGGTGCATGAATGTGGACATACTTTGGTACGTGTGATGCTTGAGGTCGGGGCTCAAGCTCAAACTTTGACGGTGAGGGTCAACTGCTTTGGTAATGTTCGATGAGAGACTTCGGCCATTGATTCGGTTCCGAACACACTACGATTGATGACATGGATGTTTTCTGTTCCGGTGACAATACACATGACTGTCCTTGTGCATCCGATGTGGAATACGTAATGGATCTCCTTTATTCTGGTTACAAGAACAATAACTATCCATGTCATAGCTGACTACCTGCGTTACTTACGAGATCGATGTTTTGACACGAAGGACCTCATTTGAGCTTTTTTATGAGATCAATGATGTGACCACAATGTTCAAGGCGATAGAGTTGCATTCTCAACGCCAGAAATCAATGCATCTAGTGCGTAACGTGATGTGACGTGAGCTCACAATCAAAAACTTCCCTGTAGTGGATACAAGACCGACGACGTGTTTGCTGGGGTTGCGTCCTTGTCCCACGGCTACAAGAGGTCAATTGTGTAACAAACGGGATAGACTAGTTGCCTACAGAATCAAATAATGTAAACATGGGAATGGCATGCATTGCACGTTGACGTGGCAAAAAAGAATGAAGCTAGACATAACATGATACCATGGACAAAATATCTTGAATGGTATCGATGTCATGCAAAATCTATTTCCGTACCAAGCATTGTGTTCAAACCATCGTAACGGTTTATGTATACCAAGGTGGTTGTTAATTCATATTGACTGATCATGGCTCCGAGTTGTACATCCACTCAATAGCTCTTGAACACTTGGGACGTCTGATATCTTGATCGGACGGTGGTTGTCTAGCGAAATTGTTTTGCACAATGAACGGGCACACTTATTCCCTACGGTCGTCCCTAATCAGGAATGAAGTCGGTACTCAATAAAGTTCAAATTGTACCATGAGGAGGAAATGCAGCTCGACGTTTCCCAATGTACGTTGGACTTTGAGAGCTATAGTTGATCGCTAATGATGTAAGTGGGTATAAAGCGATTGTAAGCATTGCATGCGGACGTTGATAGGGTTTTGGGACGTTCCTTGTTGATGTTGACGTGTGCATACTACGTGGAAAACAATAAGTGTACACGTTTGTGATGGCTTGCATTGAGAACTGTGGGTTGAGTGGAAGAGATGATTTTTTTTCAATTTCCACTAAGCACTGTTGTCATTGACGGTGCTTGAATGTGGACATACTTTGGTACGTGTGGCGCTCAAGGTCAGGGCTCGAACTCAAACTTTGACGATGAGGGTCAACTGTTTTGGTAACGTATGACGAGAGACTTCGGCCATTGATCCGGTTATGGACACATAACGATTGATGACATGGATGTTTCCTCTTCAGGTGACAATACACATGACTGTCGCTGTGGTAGTTGCACGTGGTTGGTTCCTTGTAGCAGTTACTACTCTCCTATCCATTCAGGAACAAGTATGATGATACCATCAATGCCATCGACCTCCTTCCGGTTGTGTACAAAACCGATAGCCTGTCCATGTTAACGTTGATGGTGATGTACACGTAGCGCATCCTACGCAAGCAGGTTATTCCCTTCGTTCTCGCCGAGGCCAATTGGCGCGTTCAATTCGGCAATGCCCTGTTCTTTGCTCTTCATTTTTCTCGCGACTATTTTTCCTGACAAGTGGTCAAGCTGGTCGTTCGTCAAGGTTTGTAAACATTTGGCGGAAATTCTTTTGTGGCTAGTGCGAACGTCGCAGGTGCAGCCGTTGTTTACAACAAGATGTCGGTTCGATTGTTGATCGTGCAGGCGCTAGCAAACACTGTCCCAATACGACAGTTGCAGAAGACAAAGCACACAGTTTAGTTACGGCTCTGTCCACGTCAGTGTCAGTCGCCCATTGCCAATAGGCACGTGTGCGGTCAGATGTTGGTACCAACGTTACGTGCTCATGTCTTAACTGTTTCCCCTTGTGGAGCTCGAATAGTCACCAAGAACCTTCCTACGCCAGCTGCACTAGGCTATGCCGCACTGCAGTCTCCGTCATTTGTGCAGTGCGCGCTTCAGAGCGACCGCGAATCTGGCAAAACTACAAAGAATTACAATGTAGAAGAATAGTTTTTTGAATGTACTCAAGAATGGTTATCTTACAAGGATGAACTTTACTGATCAAATTCCACTTTGTTAAATTAAAGTTCTTGAATTGAATAGCATGGCCATGAATCCATACTAGATAAAAAATCATTTTTTATAATCCATATCATTTTCCCATCAAAGCGCATCTTTTGCACTAAGATTTGTAACCACGATGGTTTGAGAAAGGCACAATGTGAACGAATCCTAAAATTTGCCAATCAGGTACATGTAGAGATTACCCACACAATTATCTATATGCCATGCCCGGCGTTCAAAAGAATAAAGCTACTCTACCCAGCATTCAGAAGAATCAGACCCCCTTACCCAGTGACTTGAGAATGTTAACATTTTCCCCATGATTAGTAAGAAATCGCATCATGCCGATGTTGCATGCGATGCAGCACCGACATGCTTATATCACCAACATCTCTGAACATTCACAAACCCCTCATTTGAGGGGTTTGTGAATGTTCGTGGTGGAGGTTTGTGTATCGTTTGCATGGGGTGTCTGAGACACCCCATGCGTTGAAAGTGAACCTGCTGGGAACCGTTACCTCGGAGCCCAACATATGCCCGCACGAAAACAAAACTCTGAACCCCTAATGTAATCATGGATGTGGTTTGATTACGGTTTGGATGCTTAAACTATAAGGGTTTGCGTGAGGGGATGAAAAGGAGAGTTTCACTAGGTTTGGAAAATGCACGTTTTTGCTCGATTAAGGATCGAGCAATGACGTGTTTGGTTTTTTTGACACACAACTCCCTGTTGTGATGTTGGGTTTCATGTTTTGCACTTGCCTCGCACGCACAGAACATACAAAACCCTAAATCAAGCCAGGGGGTTGTGTGTGGAAAAAAGAGAAAAACGAAGAGGTCATTGCTCGATCGCAATTCTCGCATGAGAGCGAGAATTGTGAGGGGGTCAGACATGCCCCACCTCGCTTCGCTCGATCAGTGGTGCATGCCACTGATTGAGCATGGTGAAGCAAGTGGGCAAGGGAGTCATAGTCTAAAGTCGTTGGACAGGGCATGAATGTATTTTTTGTGCTCGGTAGGGCGTTCCCAACCCTCTCGCAAACCGGATAGAAGGGCTATTTGTCTCTTTTCAAGAAGCACATTTTGAGACGAAATGTTTTAATGCCTGGTGCTCGCGTGGTCGACCGTGTGCTTGCGCTAGGCCGGAGTTGGCGCGCTCGTCGGCGTGATTAGGTGGTTGATGGCTCGTACGCTACTGCTGCACGGCTTTTAGAAAGTAACGAAACATGTAGTTTATTTTGGCCCTTGCGGAACCTAGATCGTGGGATGATTGGTCACTGTTTCGGCACGTGGAATAGTTGCTTTTTGTCTGACAGAATGCGAGATGGTATTTGCCTTTTCTGTTAAAATGCGCGGGTGTGATCCATTCATTCGATGGTTGAAACCGTTTCCGCTTGTGGACCTCGAATAGTCACCAGGAACCTTCCTCCGTCGACTGCACCAGGCCGTCGCCGCCGTTTGCGCAGTGCGCGCTTCGGAGCGACCGCTAATCGGGGTGGGGTAGGTTTGGTTCGGTGGGGGGAGGATGCATTCAAGAGCGCTCAATGAGGCTGCTAGGTAGCATTCGCGGTGCGGTGCACGACCGCAAATTAATCAGGAGGGCGGGTGAGGGGGGGGATCGCGTCGCATAGCGGAGACTGCCCTCGGTCGTCAGCCGTGCCCAGTTCGGAAATCCTTNAGATGGTATTTGCCTTTTCTGTTAAAATGCGCGGGTGTGATCCATTCATTCGATGGTTGAAACCGTTTCCGCTTGTGGACCTCGAATAGTCACCAGGAACCTTCCTCCGTCGACTGCACCAGGCCGTCGCCGCCGTTTGCGCAGTGCGCGCTTCGGGGCGACCGCTAATCGGGGTGGGGTAGGTTTGGTTCGGTGGGGGGAGGATGCATTCAAGAGCGCTCAATGAGGCTGCTAGGTAGCATTCGCGGTGCGGTGCACGACCGCAAATTAATCAGGAGGGCGGGTGAGGGGGGGGATCGCGTCGCATAGCGGAGACTGCCCTCGGTCGTCAGCCGTGCCCAGTTCGGAAATCCTTGCCGGCAAGCTCCCGCCGGAGGTCGAACGACCGACGATCGTCCTCCGGACGATGAATCTTCGACTCGAGCTTGCCTGATAACGCATCCGACGTCGAGGTCGTCTAGCTTTGACAGTCCGAGCCTGTGCGACGAGATCCAAACATACCTTTATTGGAGCACGGCGCTAAAGACGCTCACTCACTCTCACTCGACTGCACTAGGCGGTGCGTACTGCCGTGGCCACCGCGTACGCAAAGCGCACTTCGGAGCGACCGACCGCGGCTTGGCAGAAAGGCAGCGCGATCCATAAATGCGCGATGACTTGGTGTGGATTGCAAAGCAATAAGCCCGTTGGTGTAACCAGTACAGTGCAAAGCCGCAGCCGTACGATACCTCCCCCCTCACTTTACTTTCGTCAACTCCACAGCCTACACTCACACGGCAAGGTGAGGCGGCCACCACAACCACCCGGCGATGGCAACCTGTACGACCATGCGTCTCGTCATGGCGCTTTCTCTGCTCGTGTTGGCTGTCTCCTTGGTGTCCGCCGAGTCGTCACTGCGCAAGTCGGCCGGTCGTCGCCTTTTACAGAGTGGTGGCCCACCACCGGACCTTGACGCCATCGTCAGAGGTGCCGAGGCGGCCAAGACCAAGGCTGCGGCGGCCATCGTGACATCCGAGGAGAATGTCGCCGCCGCACGGCAAGCATTCCGCACAATTGAAGACGTTACTGAAAGGTTTGAGGCCCGTGTCCAAATCAACAATCTGGTGCACGTGGCTGCGGAGGTACGGGCGATGGCGACGCAGGCCACGGGCCTCGCCGACAACGCCATCAAACTCGTGCAGGAGGCCGCCCTCGCCCTGAAGAAAACGGCCGACGCAGAGGCCAGAGTGGAAGATTTTGAGCGCCAGAGGCATATTTGGTCGTGGCATTATGGGTTTGATAAGTGGAGGAATGCCATGCAGCCCTTGGAGGAAGCCTTGAGTGCCGCCAAGGCCACCAGCGACAAGATGGTTGCGGACGCCCAGCAGAAGGCTGCGGACGCCGCCGCCGTGGCGAGCCGTGCGGAAGAGGAAGCCAGGCAGTAGAGAATGTGGCCGAAAGAAATGGAGAGTGTGGCCGACAAGCGGAGAGGCGCTCACGGCCGAGTGAAAGAGAGGGAGACACCGCAGAGAGCGCACGACGGGCTACGCTGTGGCCGACAGAGAGTTGGTTGATGG
>SZWC01000076.1:41326-93357 GCA_023375785.1 Penium margaritaceum
CCGCCCCTCACATGCAGAAATGCATTGGGTATGTGAATGAGTGAGTGCATCTGGAGATCGTCCAACAAAATACATAAGGGTATTTTTTCGTAAAACATCTGCGAATGGAAAACACTCCCACATGATGCTAGGCGTTGCCCCCGCTTTGTCAATCTATCAACAGTGATGTGTGTTTTGTTTTTTCCTGTATCCATGCATGACTAACGATTGCTTGTATTGCCCGTGTGTGGCTCCGCACCTTTGTTCATTCCCCGTAACTGAAACTAGCTAGTTCAAGCGCTTTACACTTCCCCACCATCTCTCTCTCAAGCGATGGTGAACGTGTGGGTCAAGCAACATTTTACCAGCTGCGAAAAACATGAGGCTACTACCACGTAGTACTAAAATACCGTACACTAGAACTCTTATCGTCGGAGTACAAAGATGGACACTGAACAGGTTTACTAGTGTACCACAAAATGGTTTCTGGTACCAAGTAGGTGACCTTTGATGGAAACCTACATGAAGCACTATTTTTGAACGAAATTTCAGTGAAATGCCTTTAATAAAGAATGAGGGTCATTGAAGCACTCTTTTACCTATTTCCTAGAGGTATCCTCACCATATGTTTCATTTGCGTATACACATTGGGGGGGATTAACCATAAATGTGAAAATGATTGTGAAATCACAGTATGATTGCACTTCATGATGTTACTTATGCATTTTGGTAAAAAAAGATTCATTCACAAGAGATCACATTTTAAACATGACTCTTGTTGTTGCAATGAACGTGTGGTGGAGATCTTCAACAATTCTTCAAACCATAGCGCACCTCTAAAGTTTCATGTATTGGAACCAGAAGTTTGTCGTTCTTCACGTGTGACAATCAGGCCCATCCTAGTTTTCTATCTTGAATCTCGTTAACTTTGTAGGATGGAGATCGCCAAAAACTATCACACAGGTCTAGAGATGTCTATTTTTTGAGTCCACATGCTGTGGATGTGCAGGTCACATGGACATCAAAGTTCATATGCATGCATCGTACTATGCGGTGTGTGGGCCCAGAAAAAGGTTAACGATTCGTAAAGATGGGCCCCAAATGCAAGGAAATCTGAAAGAATGGTTCTTACAGATGCCAAACATTATTGACAACGGTCAAATTCAAAGCAAAGGCAAACACCATCTTGCATTCTCCCAAGGAAACATCAACAATCTCGCAAACGAGAATGGTAACAAACCATCCCGTGGTGGATATCTTGCTTGGCCCATAAAAAACTACATGCTTCATGACTTTTTAAAAGCTGCAAAAAAGTCTTGTGCGAGCCACGAACTGCCTAAGTATACTTAAAAGCGCATTGAATGCAGCTTGGTGCAACCTCAAAGATGAGCGTGTGACCACCAGGCACAAAAGAGAAACGGCCAAGCAAGCAGAAGGAGGGGGGGGATGGGAGGAGGGAGTTGTTGAAAGAACAAAGACCTTAATTATGCATGTAACAATGTATAAATAGTGACTCATCATGATAACACCAAAATTGAAGAGAAATGATAAAACCCTATTCATTACAGTTTGTAATGCAATTAGGAGATCATAATAGCTAGAAGACCGTTGTCTTTTCATAATACATTTCCATGAAGTTTTTTGAAAATGATATTATTTTATATGATTTCAAGATGAAAGTTTGATAAAAATTGAAAAACGTTTGTGAAATTTCATTTAATGTCTTTCGGCGTTTGATGATACACAAATGCGTGGAGAAACACGATACAAGAGTCAAATAAAAAAGGAACAAACTTGAAGAATGAGTCTTAAACAAAATTGTACAGTCATATGTTTTAAAAAGAAACCATTCCAAAATTTCAACACAAAATTTTCAGTTGAATGAAAACAATTCATAGATCATCGAAGCAGAAATTTGTTGAGCGCATACGTGATTTCATCAACTGATTATAATTTCTAAACAATTATTTTTTTTTGATATTTAGATGACACGTGATTTCTTGAGGGATTTGAAAGGGTTAACTAGGATGAGTATGTTTGATGTTTAGTTTCATTGGGATCATTAATGACTCATGATATGAGTAGCTATGAGAGTGTTTGAATAACTTTTGCAGCATTTTTCATGAGAAAACACATTCATGTGACAAACAGAAAGTTCAAACCTCATGCTTTGTGAGAACAGATGATTGATATTGAAATAAAATTTGAATAGCTACAATGAAGAAGAATCAGACAATTCCTTTTAATACGTTTTAGTAACGTTATGCACAAAATGAAAGGGTGCACGCCAAGACGGATTGTTGATTCCGGGGGAAAGAATTGGCTTTGTGAGTAGGACCAGGGTGCTGGTCTCGGAACCTCCATTCTCAGACCGGAATCGCGATTCCTCGGAATCGTGTTTCCTTCTTCTTTGGAACCTTGATTCCCGACTAGTCAGACCCTCGAGTCTTAACTGCACAGACTCGCAATCCCACGTTTTTTTGAATCACAACTCCAATCCCAATGGAATCATGATTCTCACAAATTCGACACTTCAAGTTTTAGGTGAACTTAGCTACTGGAGTCAATCACGACTCCTCTCCTTCTGGAATCACGATTCTGTATTGTCTAATTCTTACATGGTTTAGGGTTCCTTGTACATTGTCTCTAGTATTTTGTCCATTGTTAATTGTCCATTGTCTATAATGTGACCAAGCACCATAGAAACAGTTAAGGTGTGACCAAAACACTATTAAAACAGTGGTGATGTGACCTAAGGACTAGAGACACAGTGACAGAATTACCAAAGCTCCATCAAAACAATGATTATGTGACCAAAGTACCATAGCCACAGTAAACGTGACCACAGTGCCATTGAAACGGTGATAATGCGACCAAAGCACCAGACACATTAAAAGTGTGACCAAAGCACAATTAACACAATGATAACGTGACTTAAGCACCATGGACATAGTGAATTTGTGAGCAAAGCACCATTGAAACAGTGATGGCGTGACCTAAGCACCGTAGACACACTGGAAGTGTGCCACTACATATTAAAAGTCTTTGTACTGGCTAGTCAATGATTTGTATTCCAATACCATTGTTTCCCCCTTGTGAACATTAGTGACACGTATTATGATTTGTCAACGTTGACCACACATAGTGAAAACCTTTGGTCATTGTCAGTGACCTATGCCTGCTTTGGTTGGTCATTGTGTACGGTAGCCATACTGTGCCACTACTTACTGAAAGTCATTGTACTTGCAAGTTGATAACTAGTATTCCCAAACCATTGTTTCCCCCTCTCACCATTTGTGACTTGTATTATGAGTTGGCAACGTTGACATCACATAGTGAATTTCTTTGGTCATGGTTACTGACATATGCCTTTTTTGGATGGTCATTGTGCATGGTAGTTACACAGTGTTACTACTTATTAAAGCTCTTTGTCACAAGGACCCTGAATACGGAGTGGCACGGTGTAATTACAATGCAAAACGACCATTCAACGTAGGCATATGTCAGTTACCATGAACAGAGAAATTCACTATGTGTTGTCAACGTTGCCAACTCATAATACGAGTCACAAATGGCCAGAGGTGGAAACAATGGTGTTGGAATACAAGTAATTGACAAGCCATTGCAAAGCCATTCAATAAGTAGTGGAACGATATGGCTACCATGCACAATCACCAACCAAAGCAGGCATATGTTACTGACCATGGCCAAAGGATTTTGCTATGTGTGGTCAACGCTGCCAAAACATAACACAAGTCACAAATAGTCAGAGGGGCAAAAAATGGTTGCAAAAAACTGGCTATCAAGTAGCAAGTACAAAGACCTTCAAAAGGTAGTAGCACCCTGTGGTTACCATGCACAGTGACCAACCAAAGTTGGCATGTATTCCTGATCATAACAAAAACATTTTACTATATGTGGTCAATGTTGACGACTCATACTACAAGGCACAAATGGTCAGATGGGGAAACACTGGGTTGGGAATACTGGTTATGAACTAGCAAGTACAAATACCTTCAATAAGAACTAGCACGGTGTTGCTACCATGCAGAATGACCAATCAAAGTAGGCATATGGCACTGACCATGACCAAAGGATTTAACCATATGCTGTCAACGGTGACAACTCATAACACGAGTCACAGATAGTCAAAAGGGGAAACAATGGTTTGGGAATACCAGTTACTAGCTAGCAAGTACAAACAACTTCAATAAGTAGTGGCACGGTGAGGATACCATGCACAATGACCAAACAAAGTAGGCATATGTCAGTGACCATGACCAAATAATATCACTATGCGTGGTCAAGTTGACAACTCATAATACGAGTCAAAAATGGTCAGAGGGGGAAATAATGGTTTGGGAAGAATGTTTTTTTGTGTAGCAAGTACAAAGACCTTCGATAAGTAGTGGCACGTCATGGCTACCATGCACAATGACCACCCAAAGTAGGCATATGTTTCTAGCCATGACCAAAAAATTTCACTATGTGTGGTCGACAATGACAACCCATAATACGAGTTACAAATGGTCAAAGGGGGGAACAATGGTTTAGAATCACTAGTGATTGGCTAGCAAGTTCAAAGAGCTTTAACAAGTAGTGGCAAGGTGTGGCTACAATGCACTATGACCAATCAAAGTATGCATATGTCACTGAACATGACCAAAGACACTGACTATGTGTGGTCAACGTTGATAACTCATAAGACATGTCATAAATGGTCAGAGGGTGGATCCATGGTTAAGGAAAACTAGTTCTTAACTAGCAAGTACTAAGACCTTCAATAAGTAGTTGCACGGTGTGGATATCATGCACAATGAGCAACCAAAGTAGGCATATGTCACTGACCACGATCAAATGATTTCACAATGTGTGGTCAACATTGATATCTCGTAGTACAAGTCACAAATTGTCAGAGGGGAAAACAATGGTTTGGAAATATTAGTTATTGACTAGCAAGTAGAAAGACCCTGAATACGTAGTGGCACGGTTTGACTACCATGCAAAATTTCCATCCAAAGTATGGATGTGTCAGTGACCATGACAAGAGAAATTCACTATGTGACGTCAATGTTGCCAACTCATAATACGAGTCACAAAAATTCAGAAGGGGAAAGAATGGTTTTGGAATACTAGTTGTCAACTAACAAGTACAAAGACCTTTAATTAGTAGTGGCACAGAGTGGCTACCATGCACAATGAACGACCAAAGTAGGCACATGTCACTGACCATGACCAAATAATTTCACAATGTGTGGTCAATGTTGCCAATTCAGAATACGAGTCAAAAATAGTCACAGGGGTAAACAATGGTTGGAAAATACTGGTTATCATCTAGCAAGTACAAAGACCTTAAAAAATCAGTAGCACGCTGTGGATACCATGCACAATGACCAACCAAAGTAGGCATATGTCAGTAACCATGACCAAAGAATATCACTGTGTGGTCAACGTTGACAACTCATAATACGAGTCACAAACGGTCAGAGGGAAGCAATGGATTAGAGATAATATTTCCCGTCTTGTAACTACACATACCTTCAATGAGTAGTGGCACGGAGTGGCTACCATGAATGATGACCACCCAAAGTAGGCACATGTCACTAGCCATAGCCAAAGCATTTCACTATGTGTGGTCAACGTTGACAACTCATAGTAGGAGTCTCAAATAGTAAATGGTTGAGAAATACGAGTTATTGACTTGCAATTACAATGAGCTTTAATTAATCAGTGGCACTGTGTAGCTACCATGCACTATGACCAACCAAAGTAGGCATATGTCACTGACCATGACCAAAGAAACTCACTATGTGTGGTCAACGCTGATAACTCGTAAGACGAGTCACAAATGGTCAGAGGGTTGAACAATGGTTTAGGAACACTACTTTCTGACTAGCAATTACTAAGACCCTCAATAAGTATTGGCAGGGTGTGGCTACAATGCACAATGACCAACCAAAGTACGCATATGTCAATGACCATGGCAACATAATATCACTATGTGTGGTCAACGTTGACAAATCATAGTAGCGGTCAAAAATGGTCAGAGGGTGAAACAATGGGTTGGAAGTACTAGTTATCGACTAGCAAGTAGAAAGATCCTTAATCGCAGTGGCATGGAGTGAATACCATGCACAATGACCATCCAAAGTAGGCATATGTCTGTGACCATGACCAAAGAAATTCACTATGTGTCGTCAACGTTGCCAGCTCAAAATATGAGTCACAAATGGGCAGTGGAAGAAACAATGGTTTGGGAATACTAGCCACCAACTAACAAGTACAAAGACCTTCCATTAGTACTGGCACAACCTGCATATCATGCACAATGACCAACCAAAGTAGGCATATGTCACTGACCATGACCAAAGAATTCCGCTGTGTGTGGTCAACGTCAACAGTTCATAACACGTGTCACAAATGGTCAGAAGGGGGAAACAATGGTTTTTGAAATACAAGAAAACAAATAGCAAGTACAAAAATCTTCAATAAGTAGTGGCACAGTGTGGCTACCATGCACAATAACCAACCAATGTAGGCATATGCCACTGACCATGGCTAAAACAATTTCACCTCCCAAGTGGGAGGTGATAATTATTACGTCAAAGAACTTCCACATTCACAATGTGTGGTCATCATTGACAACTCATAATACGAGTCGCAAATGGTAAGGGGGGGAGGGGGGTAGTGGTTTTGGAATTCAAGTCATCGACTAGCCAGTACAAGGACCTTCAATCAGTAGTGGCACAGTGTGGCTACCATGCACAATGACCAACCAAAGAAGGCATATGTCACTGACCATGACCAAATAAATTCAATATGTGTGGTCAATGTTGCCAAATCAGAATACAAATCACAAATTTTCACAGGAGAAAACAATGGTTGGAAAATACTGGTTATCATCTAGCAAGTACAAAGACCTTCAACAAGCAGTAGCACGGTGTGGCTACCATGCACAATGACCAACCAAAGTTGGCATATGTCACTGACCATAACCAAAGAATTTCACTATGAGTGGTCAACGTTGACGACTCATAATAGGAGACATGAATAGTGAGATGGGGAAACACTGGACTGGGAATACTGGTTATTGACTAGCAAGTACAAAGACCTTCAATAACAAGTAGCACGGTGTGGCAACCGTGCATAATGACTAACCAAAGTAGGCGGATGGCACAAACCATGACCAAAACCTTTATCTATATGCTTCAGAATTTGACAATTCATAATATGAGTCACAAATGGTCAGAACGGGAACAACGGTTTGTGAGTAATCGTTATCAACTAGCAAGTACAAAGAACTTCAATTAGTAGTGGCACGGTGTGGCTACCATGCACAATGACCAACCAACGTGGGCATATGTCAGTGGCCATGACCAAATAATATCTCTATGTGTGTTCAACGTTGATAACTCATAGTACATGTCACAAATGGTGAGAGGGGGGGAAAATGGTTGGGAAATACTAGTTATCAACTAGCAGGTACAAATAGCCTGAATACCTAGAGGCACAGTGTGACTACCATGCCAATGACGATCCAAAGTAGGCATACGTCAGTGACCATGACCAAAGAGATTCACTATGTGTCGTCAACGTTACCAACTCATAATACCAGAAACAAATGGTCAGAGAGGGGAAAAATGGTTTAAGAATACTAGTTCTCAGCTAGCAAGTACAAAGACCTTCAATTAGTAGTGGCTCAGTATGGCTACAATGCACAATGACCAACCAAAGTAGGCATATGTCACTGACCATTACCAAAGAATTTCACTGTGAGTGGTCAACGTTGACAAATCATAATACGTGTCACAAATGGTCAGAAGGGGGAATCAATGGTCTTGGAATACAAGTCATCAACTAGTCAGTACAAATACCTTCAATAAGTAGTGACACGGTGAGGCTACCATGCACAATGACCAACCAATGTAGGCATATGTCACTAACCATGACCAACTAATTTCATAATGTGTGGTCAACGTCTGCAACTCATGAAGCGAGTCACAATTGATCAGAAGGGGAAAATGATGGTTTTGGAATACAAGTCATTGACTAGCCAGTACAAAGACCTTGAATAAGTAGTGGCGCAGTGTGGCTACAATGCACAATGACCAGCCAAAGCAAGAATATGTTACTGGCCATGACCAAATAATCTCACTTTGTGTGGTAAACATTGCCAAATCATAATACGAGTCACAAATAGACAGAGGGGAAAAAAAAGGTTGGAGAATACTCGTTATCAACTAGTTAGTACAACGACATGAAAAATGTAGTAGCACGGTGTGGCAACCATGCACAATGACTAACCAAAGTAGGAATATGGCACTGACTATGACCAAAGAATCTAACCATATGTTTTCAACATTGAGACCTCATAATACGAGTCACAAATGGCTAGAAGGGGAAACAATTGGTTGGGAATACCATTTTTCAACTAGCAAGTTCAACGAACTTCAAGTAGTAGTGGCACAGTGGTGCTAACATACACAAGGACAAACCAAAGTAGGCAAATGTCACTGACCATGAGCAAAGAAAATCACTATGTGTGGTCAATGTTGATAACTCATGAGATGAGTCAGGGGGTGGAACAATGGTTTAGGAACACTGGTTTCCGACTAGCAAGTACTAAGACCTTCGATGCGTAGTGGAACGGTGTGGCTTTCATGCACAATGACCAACCACAGTAGGAATATGTCACTGACCACGACCTGATAACTTCACTATGGGTGGTCAACGTTGACAACTCATAGTACAAGTCACGAATGGTCAGAGAGGGAAAAAATGGTTTGGAGATACTAGATATCGACTAGCAAGAGGAAAGACCCTGAATACGCAGTGGCACAGTGTGAATACCCTGCACAATGACCATCCAAATTAGGCATATGTCAGTGAACACGACCAAAGGAATTTACTAGGTGTCGTCAACGTTGCCAGCTCCTAATGCAAGTTACAAATGGTCAGAGGGGGAAACAATGGTTTGGGAATACCACTTATCAACTAGCAAGAACAAAGACATTCAATTAGTAGTGGCACAGCGTGGCTACAATGCATAATGAACAGCCAAAATAGGCATATGTCACGGACCATGACCAAAGAATTTCAGTAGGTGATGTCAACGTTGAGTAATCATAACACGTGTCACTGATGGTCAGAAAGGGGAAAAAATGGTTTTGGAGTAAAATTCATTGACTAGCTAGTACAAAGACATGCAATAAGTAGTAGCACGATGTGCCTACCACGCACAATGACCAACCAATGTAGGCATATGTCACTGACCATGACCAACTAATTGCACACCGTGTGGTCAATGTTGACAACTCATAATACGAGTCGCATATGGTCAGAGGGGGAAACAATGGTTTTAGAGTACAATTCATTGACTAGCCAGTACAAAGACCTTCAGTAAGAAGTGGCATGTGTGGCTACCATGTACAATGTCCAACTAAAGCTGGCATATATCACTGATCATGATCAAAGAATTTCACTTTGTGTGGTCAAGATTGCCAAATCATAATACGAGTCACAAATAACGAGAGGGGAAAAGAATGGTTGGAAAATACTGGTTACCAAAAAGCAATTACAAATACCTTCAATGATTAGTAGCACGGCATGGCTACCATGCACAATGACCAACCAAAGTAGGCATATGTCAATGACCATGACCAAAGAATATCGCTATGTGTGGTCAACGTTGACAACTCATACTACAAGTCACAAATGGTTAGAGGAGGAAACAATGGTTTGATAACAATATTTTTTGGTCTAGCACGTGTAAAGACCTTCAATAAGTAGTGGTACGGCATGGCCACCATACGAAACAACCACCCAAAGAAGACATATGTCAATAGCCATGACCAAAGAATTTCACTATGTGTGGTCAACGTTGACAACTCATAATACGAGTCACAAATGGTCAAATGTGGGAACAATGGTTTGGAAATAATAGTTATCAACTAGCAAGTACAAAGTGCTATAATAAATAATGGTACGGTATGGCTACCATGCACTCTGACCAACCAAAGTAGGCATATGTCACTGACCATGACCAAAGAAACTCACTATGTGTGGTCAACGTTGATAACTCATAGGAAGAGTCACAAATGGTCAGATGGTGAAACAATGGTTTAGGAACACTATTTTTGGACTAAGACCTTCAATAAGTAATGGCACAATGTGGCTATCATGCACAATGACCAATCAAAGTAGACATATGTCACCGACCATGACCAAATGTTTTAACTACGTGTGGTCAATGGTGACAACTCATAGTACAAGTCACAAATGGTCAGAGGGGGAAGCAATGGGTGGTAAGTACTAGTTATTGACTAGAAAGTAGGAAGAACCTGAATACGTAGTGCCACGGTGTGACTACCATGCACAATGACCATCCAAAGTAGGCATATGTCACTGACCATGACCAAATAATTTCACAATGTGTGGTCAGCGGTGAAAACTAATAATAGGAGTCACAAATGGTCAGAGGAGTAACAATGGTTTTGGAGTACAAGTCATTGAATAGCCAGTAAAAAGACCTTCAATACGTAGTGGAACAGTATGGCTACCATGCACTATGACCACTCAAAGCAAGCATATGTCACTGACCATGACCAACTGATTTCAACATTCGTGGACAACGTTGAAAAATCATAATACATGTCACAAATGGTCAGAAGGGGGAACCAACGGTTTCGAAATAAAAGTCATTGACTAGCCAGTACAATGACCTTTGATAAGCACTGGGACAGTGCGTCTACCACGCACAATGACCAACCAATGTAGGGATATGTCACTGACCATGACCAAATAAATTTACAATGTGTGGTCAATATTGACAACTCATAATACGAGTCACAAATGGTCAGATGGGGAAACAATGGTGTGGGAATACACGTCATCGACTAGCCAGTACAAAGATCTTCAATAAGCAGTGGCACGGTGTGGCTACCATGCACAATGACCAGCCAAAGTAGGCATATGTCACTGACGATGACCAAAGAATATCACTATGTGTGATCAATGTTGCCAAATCATAATACGAGTCACAAATAGTGAGAGGGGCAAAAAGTGGTTGGAAAATACTGGTTATTAACTAGCAAGTACAAAGATCTTCAACAAGTAGTAGCACAGTGTGGCTACCGTGCACAATGACCAACCAAAGTAGGCATATGGCACTGAACATGACCAAAACATTTAACTATATGATGTCTAATTGGAAAACTCATAATACGAGTCACAAATGGCTAGAAGAGGAAACAATGGTTTGGGAACACTCATTTTTTACTAGCAAGTACAAAGAACTTCAATTATTAGTGGCACGGTGTGGCTACCATGCACAGTGATCAACCTAAGTAGGCATATGTCAGTGACCATAACCCACGGATATCACTTTGTGTGGTCAACGTTGACAACTCATAATACAAGTCACAATTGTTCAGATGGGGAAAAAATGGCTTGGAAAAAATGTTTTACTCATAGCAAGTATAAAGACCTTCAATAAGTAGTGGCACGGTGTGGTTACCATGCACAATGACCACCCAAAGTAGGCACATGTCACTAGCCATGACCAAAGGATTTCACAATGTGTGGTCAACGTTGACAACTCATAATACGAGTCACAAATGGTCAGAGGGGGGGATTTTGTGTTTGGGAATACTAGTTATCCACTAGCAAGCAGAAAGATCTATAACAAGTGGTGGCACGGTGTGGCTATCATGCCCAAATACCAACAAAAGAAGGCATATGTCAGTGAACATGACCAAGGAATGTCTTTATGTGTGGACAAAGCTGACAACTTACAATACAAGTCACAAATAGTAAGAGGGGGAAATAAGGGGTTGGAAATCATATTTTTTGTCTAGCAAGTATAAAGACATTCAACAAGTAGTTGCACGGCGCCGCTACCATGCAAAATGATGACCCAAAGAAGGCATTTGTCACTAACCAAGACCAAAGAAATTTACTATGTGTGGTCAACATTGACAACTCATAATACAAGGCACAAATGGTCAAAGGGGGGAACAATGGTTTGGAAATACTAGTTATCAACTAGCAAGGACAAAGAGCTTTAATAAGCAGTGGCACGGTGTGGCTACCATGCACTATGACTGACCAAAGTAGGCATATGTCACTGATGATGACCAAAGAAACTCACTATGTGTGGTCAACGTTGATACGAGTGAAAAATGGTCAGAGGGTGGAACAATGGTTTAGGAACACTAGTTTCTGACTTGCAAGAACTCAGACCTTCAATAAGCAGTGGCACAGTGTGGCTATCATGCACAATGACCAACCAAAGTAGGAATAAGTCAGTGACTATGACCAAAGACATTCACTATGTGTCGTCAACGTGGCCAACTCGTAATACGAGTCACAAATGGTCAGAGGGGGAAACAATGGGTTAGGAATACTAGTTATCAGCTAGCATGTACAAAGACCTTCAATGTATAGTGGCACGGTGTGGCTACCACGCACAATAACCAACCAATGTAGGCATGTGTCACAGACCATGACCAAATAATGTTCGAATGTGTGGTCAACATTGACAATTCATAATACGAGTCACAAATGGTCAGAGGAGGAAACAATGGTTTTGGCATACATGGAAGTCATGAAGTAGTCAATAGAAAGGTCTTCAACAAGTAGTGGCACGGTGTGGCTACCATGCACAATGACCAACCAAAGCAGGCATATGTCACTGACCATGACCAAAGAATTTCACTATGTGTGGTTAACGGTTCCAAATCATAATACGAGTCACAAATAGTCAGAGGGGCCAACAATGGTTGGAAAATACTGGTTATCAACCAGCAAGAAGAAAGATATTCAATTAGTAGTAGCAAGGTGTGGCTGCCTTGCACAATGACCAACCAAAGTTGGCATATGTCACTGCCCATAAACAAAGGATTTCACTATGGGTGGTCAACATTGACGACTCATAATACGAGTGACAATTTGTCAGCTGCAAAAACTGGGAGTAGGGAATACTGTTTATCAACTAGCAAGTACAAAGACCTTCAACAAGAATTAGCACGGTTTGGCTACCATGCAAAATGACTAACCATGGTAGGCATACAGCACTGACCATGATCAAATAATTTAACTATATGTTGTCAACGTTGACAACTCATAATACGAGTCACAAATGGTCAGAAGGGGAAAACATTGTTTGAAAACAGCAGTTATTGACTTGCAAGTACAATGAGCTTCAATTCGTAGTGGCACAGTTTGGCTACCATACACAATAACCAACCAAAGTAGACATATGTCGGTGACCATGGCCAAAGAATTCACTATGTGTGGTCAACGTTGATAACCCATAAGACGACTCACAAATTGTAAGAGGGTGGAACAATGGTTTAGGAACACTAGCCTCCAACTTCCAAGTACTAGGGCCTTCAGTAAAAAGTGGCACGGTGTGGCTATCATACACAATGACCAACTAAAGTAGGCATATGTCACTGACCATGACCAAATAATTTCACTATGAGTGGTCAACTTTGACATCTCATAGTACAAGTCACAAATGGTCTGAGGGGGAAACAATGGTCTAGAAATACTAGTTATTAACTAGCAAGTAGAAAGACTCTGAACACATAGTGGCACGTTGTGACTACCATGGACAATGACCGACCAAAGTAGGCAATGTCAGTCACCATGACAAAAGAAACTCACTATGTGTCGTCAACGTTGCCAACTTATAGTACAAGTCACAAATGGTCAGAGGGGGAAACAATGGTTTGGGAATACTAGTCATCAAATAGCAAGTAGAAAGACCCTTAATTAGTAGTGGCAAAGTGTGGCTACCATGCACAATGACCAACCAATGTAGGCATATGTAACTGACCGTGACAAAACAATTCTACAATGTGTGGTCAACGTTGACAACTAATCATACGAGTCACAAAGGGTCAGAGGGGGGAAACAACGGTTTTTGAATAAAATTCATCAACTTGCCAGTACGAAGACCTTCAATAAGTAGTTCCACGGTTTGGGTACCATGCATAGTGACCAACCAAAGCAGGCATATATCCTTGACCGGGACCAAATAATTTCACTATGTGTAGTCAACGTTGCTAGACCATAATACGAGTCACAAATCGTAAGAGGGGAAAACAATAATTGGGAAATACTGGTTATCAACTAACAAGTACAAACGCCTTCAATGAGTAGTAGCACGGTGTTGCTACTATGCACAATGACCAACCAATCTTGGCATATGTCACTGACCATAACCAAAGAATTTCACCATGTGTGTTCAACACTGATGACACATAATATGAGGGGAAAATGGTCAGATGGGGAAACACAGGGTTGGGAATACTGGTTATCGACTAGCAAGTACAAAATATTCAATGAAAAGTAGCACGGTGTGGCTACCATGCACTATTGAAAACCAAAGTAGGCGTATGGCACTGACCATGACCAAAGAATCTAACTATATGTTGTCAACGTTGTCAACTCACAGGACGAGTCACATATTGTTAGAAGGGAAAGCAATGGGTTGGGATTACCACTTATTAACTAGCAAGTACAAAGAACTTCAATTAGTAGTGGCACGGTGTGGCTACCATGCACAATTACCAACCAAAGTAGGCATATGTCATTGAACATGACCAAAGGATATCACTATGTGTGGTCAACGTTTACAACTCGTAATGCGAGTCACAAACGGCCAGAGGGGGAAGTAATGGTTTTGGAAATAATGTTTGTTGTCTAGTAAGTACAAAGACATTCAATAAGTAGTGGCACGGCGTGGCTACCATGCACAATGACCACCCAACGTAGGCATATGTCACTAGCCATGACCAAAGAATCTCACTATGTGTGGTGAACGTTGACAACTCATTATACAATTCACAAATGGTCAAAGGGGAAAACAATGGTTTTGGAATACAAGTCATCAACCAGCCAGGACAAAGAAATTTAAGAAATAGTGGCACGGTGTGGCTACCATGCACAATGACCAACCAAAACAAGCATATGTCACTGACCATGACGAAAGAATTTCACTATGTGTGGTAAAAGATGCCAGATCATAACACGAGCCACAAATATTCAGAGGGGAAAACAATGGTTTGAAGATACTGATTTTGAACTAGCAAGAACAAAGAATTTCAATCAGTAGTAGCACGGTGTGGCTACCATGCACAGTGACCAACAAGTTTTGGCTTATGTCACTGACCATGACCAAAGAATTTCACTATGTGTGGTCAAGGTTGACGACTCATAATACGAGACACAAATGGTCAGATGGGAAATCACTAGGTTAGGAATACCGGCTATCAATTAGCAAGTACAAAGACCTTGAATAAGAAATAGCACGGTGTGGCTATCATGCACAATGACTAACCAAAGTAGGCATATGGCACAGACCATGGCCATAAAATTAAACTGTATGTTGCCAATGTTGAAAACACATAATACGAGCCACAAGTAGGCAGAAAGGGAGACAATGGTTTGGGAATACCAGTCATTAACTAGCAAGTACAAAGAACTTCAATTTGTAGTGGCACGGTGTGGCTACCATGTACAATGACCAACCAAAACAGGCACATGTCAGTGACCACGACCAAATAACATCACTATGTGTGGTCAACTATGACACCTCATAATACAAGTCACAAACGGTCAGAGGGGGAAGTAATGGTTTGGAAATAATCTTTTGTGTCTAGCAAGTACAAAGACTTCAGCAAGTAGTGGCACGGCATGGCTACCATGCACAATGACAACCCAAAGTAGGCACATGTCACTAGGAATTACCAAAGAATTTCACTATGTGTGTGTGGTCAACGTTTACAACTCATAATATGAGTCACAAATGGTCAAAGAGGGGACCAATGGTTTTGAAATACTAGTCATTGACTAGCAAGTAGAAAGAGCTTTAATTAGTAGTGGCACGGTGTGGCTACCATTCACTATGACCAACCAAGTAGGCATATGTCACTGACCATGACCAAATAAACTAAATATGTGTGGTCAATGTTGATAACTCATAAGACGCGTCACAACTTGTCAAGGGGTGGAACAATGGTTTGGGAACACTAGTTTCTGACTAGCAAGTACTAAGGCCCTTAATAAGTAGTGGAATGGTGTGGCTATCATGCACAATGACCAACCAAAGTAGGTGTGTATGTCACTGACCATGACCAAAACGTTTCACTATGTGTGTTCAACGTTGTCAACTCATAGTACAAGTCACAAATGGTCAGAGGGGGAAACGATGGTTTAGAAATGCTAGTCATTGACTGGCAAGTAGAAAGACCATGAATACGTAGTGGCATGGTTTGACTACCATGCACAATGACCATCCACAGTAGGCATATGTCAGTGACCATGACCAAAGAAATTCACTATGTGTCCTCAACATCGACAAAGCATAATACGTGTCACAGATAAGGGTGATACCGAGTCCAGAATCCCGAGTTTAGCCTTGGACTCGGACTTGCAAGTCTGAGTCAAGTCCTGGACTTGGACTTGTGAGTCCGAGTCCAGGACTCGCGACTCCAGTATTTATTTGTTTAAGACGCTTTGCAAAGCGTCAGTATTTGTTTTTTTAAGACGCTTTGCAAAGCGTCTTAAACAAGTAAATACAGGACTCTCGATTCCAATGGGACTTGGACTTGCAATTCTTGCACTGTAATTCAGTAATGTTGGACATGCCTCATTTTTTCATGTAGTCCTGCATTATATTTCCATCTATCCTCCATTTATGTCCTATTCTTGGTCATATTGCTTCATTAATCTTTGCCATCTAATGTGTTTGTGGGCAAACGTACAACAGCATGGACTCGAGACCAGACTTGCGAGTCCGAGTCCAGGCTCAGTGACAAACTCAGACTGGCAAGTCCGAGTCCAGACTCGGATTCCCGAGTCTGTCTCCCTGGTCTCCTGGACTTGGTATCTCCCTTACTCACAGATGGCCGGAAGGGGGAAAAATGGTTTTGAAATACAAGTTATTCACTAGCCAGGATAAAGATGTTTAATAAGTTGTGGCACGGTGTGGCTATCACGGACAATGACCAACCAATGGAGGCATGTGTCACTGACCATGACCAAATAATTTCACAATGTGTGGTCAATGTTGATAACTCATAATACAAGTAACAAATGGTCAGAGGGGGAAACAATGGTTTGGAATACAAGTCACCGACTGGCCAGTACAAGGAACTTCAATAAGTAGTGGCACGGTGTGGCTACCATGCACAATCACCAACCAAACCAGGCATATGTCAGTGACCATGACCAAAGAATTTGACTATGTGTGGTCAACATTGCCAAATTATAATGCGAGTCAAGAATAGCCAGAGGGGCAAACAATGGTTGGAGAATTCTGGTTATCAACCAGCTAGTACAAAGACCTGCAACAAGTAGTAGCACGGTGTGGCTACCATGCACAATGACCAACCAAAGTTAGCATATGTCACTGACCATTTCCGAAGAATTTTACTATGTGTGGTCAACGTTGACGACTCATGATACGAGTCACAAATGGTCAGATGGGGAAACACCAGGTGGGGAATACTTGTTATCGACAAGCAAGTACAAAGACCTTCAATAAGAAGTAGCACGGTGTAGCTACCACGCACAATGACTGACCAAGGTAGGAATATGGTACCGACCATAACCAGAGAATTTAACTATATGTTGTCAACGTTGACAACTCACAATACGAGTCACTGATGTTCAGAAGGGGAAACAATGGTTTGGGAACACCAGTTATCAGCTAGCAAGTACAAAGAAATTCAATTAGTAGTGGCACAATGTGGCTACCATGCACAATGACAACCCAAAGTAAGCATATGTCAGTGACCATGAACAAAGAATATCACTATGTGTGGCCAACGTTGACAACTCATCATACGAGTCACAAATGGTGAGAGGGAGAAATAATGGTTTGGAGATAATATTTTTTGTCTAGCAAGTACAAAGACCTTCAATAAGTAGTGGCAGAGCGGTGCAACCATGCACAACAACCATCCAAACTAGGCATATGTCACTAGCCATCACTAACGAATTTCACTACATGTGGTCAACGTTGACAACTCATAATATGAGTCACAAATGGTCAAAGGGGGGAATAATGGTTTGGGAATACTAGTTATCGACTAGCAAGTACAAAAGACTTTGATAAGTAGTGGCGCGGTGTGGCTACTGTTATACCCTTTTTTGCCATGGGCCGAAGTCGGGGTTTGACAACATGCGAGGGATCGCTCTCCGCTGCGATTTGCGGAGCGCTATCCCCGTCGGTCTACTTAGTCACTTCTCCCAATCCATTCCCATTTACTCTGCTTTTCTATTTATGCTCAATCCAAGCACATCCTCATCCACGGGGTCCTCTAATTCCCTCTCTATTTATCCATTTGATGGATGATCGCCGCTGTAATGCTGGGGCATACATCATACATATCCCTTCAATGAAACCCAACGCGCTTTTCGTTTTGCAGCTTGTGAAAGAGTTCCTGGACGGTCAATGTGAGCATTCTAGCAATTACGCTCATTCACAGTTGTCGGTCGAACATACACCGGATGAAGTGAAGTTCCTCCAAACCAAATACTCTTAGTGGCACAATTGGAGCATTTTGGACAATCAAACTAAATTCCATCCAATCATAATGAACAACAGGGTATGATTAGCACATCACCTCCACACACACATTATTCCACTACATGTCACCAAGCAAAATACGCAAGCCATGAGCTTCCGAGGTCGATGGATATTCCGCCGGCGCTGGACCCTGCACAACCATGGTGCGGCTGGCCATGAGGCAGTCCGCCCGCACAACAACTCACCTGAGAGTTGGCGCATGCCAAATCTTCCTCTCATAGGCAAAAGAGCTCCTACCAATACCGCTGGTAAGCGCGAAACGCCTCGGCCCCCTTGTGAGCTGCCTCGGCAGCTTGTTGTCCGACGTCACGTGTGACCTCCCGCCAACTCTCCACGGGTTGGGGCTCGTCGTTACGGGGAAGACTCTGCAACCTGAACTGGGAGAACTGCTCCACGGCACCGCCAGCAGGGTGGTGCGACCATTGCATCACACCCAGAACCATGTGCATGCGAAGCCGGTGAGACAATTGCAGCAGCTACAGATGGCGTAGAAGGTCACCGGTGACTCTTGCACTGCTCTCCTCAAATTGGGAGGCTGGTGTTCCCGCGGGAAATCAGGGCCAGGACATGATGGCTCCTTGACGTGTTCTTTGGTAAGCGGCCCTCCCATCCGGGTCAGCCTCACACGCACACACACATACATGCTCCTAGTCCAGCCAACTTTCCAGGTCTAGCTTGTCACGAGGCGGGTCCCGCTCGACAGTCAGGCTCGACTGAGGGCAGAAATCTCTCCATCTAGCTGATGGCCATTGGGCTCGTCGTTTCAACCTTGCGTCCGGTCAGGAGTCAAGCGCGGCGTGCACCAGTTGGCAAACGTCATTTTTTGTGATAGGCAGAGCCAGCATCTCGGCGGTCAACTGTCAGCAATCAGTGCCGCATGTTTTCTCAACCTCATCCTCTTATCTTCCTTTCGCGTTGATCTTCCCTGCGCCCTTTCTTGCTTGCTTGCCCCGTCACAACTCGCACATCAAAACTCCCTTGGAGATAAGGCGCCTCAGGTGCCGCTCCTCTCCCCGTGGTTTGGACGCGACTCCGCTGGCATCAAGCAAGCTTCGGGCCACTTCCCTACTTCCCCGGCAGATCTGGCCAGGGTGTAATATCCGCCGCAACAATTCTCTCCACGCCTCGCCGCTTCCCGGAAACGAACTGGACATCTTGTAATTACTTTCCTTGATCGACTGTCGATGGATCATCCGTCGACCCTCCTTCAAGGTCCTCACCCCGGGCCCACTCTCATTCCCCTCTTCCGGTGGATGAATAGAACATGGTTAACACTGTTATATCCTATTCACGTAAAATGAGCTGGACGTCCTCGTCCATCCGTCCCTCTTCCCTGTTTTGTTCATCTTGCTTCTCCCCTTCCGGTGGATCATTCATCACGCAACTCATTGCCTACCACTCTCTCCCTGTCTTGGTCCCTCAGCGGCCCTCTCTTCCAAAGAGGGGTACTCTTCCTCTGCCCACCTGGTTCTTTCCATGCTCCCAAATTCCCAATCAACTCCTTCCTACCACATGCCCTCATTCCGCGCTTTGGGGCTTTGACGCAGTGTTACTCTGTTTCCCCTTTCCATTCCTCCTCCCTTAGGTTGCTCCTGCTTCGATCGGGCCACTTCCCTCTGCTCCAACTGTACCTTCCTTCTTGCCTCATCACTTTGTTCACACGGGAGGCAGAGTGGGCCTTGTAGGCCGGTCTAGGGATTATGGTTGTGTTGGGCACTGCGTAGGTGTAACCCTTTGCGGTAGCTAATGTAGAACCACTTGATATTGGGATGAGATATCTCCAGGTGGCACACGCCTCAAGACGTGGAGTTGCACACAGGAGACATTGGCAAATGTCGACTCGGCCTCCATGTCGCAGCCTCCTTTTCTCTATTTTCCTCACACACTCAGTGTGCGCGAAGCCCCTGCATCTTTCAAACCAAGCGATCAATCCCTTGAGGGGTTATCGATAGCTGCAGCATTCTCCCCATGCCATCCCAGTGTGTGGGCGTATCCAGCAGGTTGTGCAGTTATCCTGCCCTTCATCATTTGTGCTTATCCCGGAATTGTGTGCTGCCCTCTTGCAATATCCACATCTCCCGATTGGCTCTTCCAGCCTCCTTCGGCATCCGCAGCACACGATACCGGGCGGAGCTTTTTGCTCTTATCCGAGCATCACCCCAGCCTGTGGGGGAATGCCCTACCTTGTTTTTAGGCAGGGGATGCAAATCCATCCAGCCCCACCATCCATGATGCCGCACTCCAGATGCATGTGTCGGTTGCAGCGGCCGCACTCTCAGGCGGGGAAGGACACCCTTTTCTCAAACCAAGAGCAGCTCACTGCCCGAGATGCCTCACTCTATCCCTTCTCCAACTCAGATCCACCTTTATATCCTTCCAGCTCCTGCTACTGCATCCACGATCCTTCTTCTTGCTCCAGCTGCTGTACCAGCTCCTGTTGTAGTACTTCCACTTGGCCTATTTCCTCCAACTGCTGCTGCCCCTGCTACCACTCCCTAAGCTCTCGGTGTCTATGATGGCACTCTTGTTCCTCTCATGGAGTATGGATGACGTTCTTCTCTTGATGCACGCATTCTCTGCTGTCCACCAGGTGTCTGACGTTGCGCTATGCATCATCCACAGGAACCCTGGGCTGTCGTGGTGCTCCCNCCTGCTACCACTCCCTAAGCTCTCGGTGTCTATGATGGCACTCTTGTTCCTCTCATGGAGTATGGATGACGTTCTTCTCTTGATGCACGCATTCTCTGCTGTCCACCAGGTGTCTGACGTTGCGCTATGCATCATCCACAGGAACCCTGGGCTGTCGTGGTGCTCCCGGTTGTGCAGGTGGTCTGAGTACTCTTTCCCGCTACAGTCTACCCGGGGCACTTGGTGCGTTGCCGCGCTGCTAGGGTCGATTATCTTCCGGAGATGGGGAAGGGTAGGGCCGCACTCTTGGCACATGAGGAGACTCTGTCGGCTGCTGCTCATCCTTCAGTTGGCACTATTGAAGTGTCAAGCCCAATGCTCGGTCAACAATTGTCAGCACCCTTCTCGTCACGTCAGGCTTGTCCCTCATCCCCAGTTTCCTCATGGTAAGTATCGCGTCCCCAGTGGCGGCACCTTCTGGTCCTGGCAGAGCCACAGCATTGCAGTAAAGCTGCTCCATCAGATGAGTATCCATGTATGAGCGTGGAGTTGCCATCTCCTCCGCTAGCTTCCTATCCATCACCTCTTGCTACTTACGCCGCTGCTCTTGGGCCTCGATGAGACGGATCTTCCCAACGCATCCCTTACAATGGTGCCCAATACCCCGGGAGTATTTCCCCACATTGTTCATGGAGTGGCTGGCTGCATTCTTCACACCACTTACTGGCAGTGTGATTGCCGCAGTGCGCGCAGTACAGGTTCCAGTCGACTCCAGAGGCCCTGCACCTTTCTCCCTCTTGTTTACCTCTCCTCTACTCCATCATCTCCTGATGCTTCGGTGCACAGGTTGGACAGACGTGCACTGCCCTCTGCTTGAGCAACTCTTCATCTCCACATATATGATGGAGGGCCGCTCTGTAGTTCAAGCAGCGCTTCTCATGGGTCCTTATAGGGTGAGAACACTTCCCAGAAGCCTCCACCTCCTTTACTCTAGGCGCTTCAGATGCTGATCTGGCAGCCCGTTTGCCTTTGTTGCCCATGTTTTGCCCCTGTTCAACCAACGCTTGGATGCAGCCCTCGCACTGCCGTCCCATTCCCAGGATTTCAGTCCTGAACTTGCGGTGGAGGGGTGCTTTGCACTGCCATCACCATGTGGCCTCCATGGCGTTGTGTGGCCGGCGACAGGTCTCACATATCTTAATCCAACGTATGGTTGCAGGTCTGGTCATCCCGTTGTCCTCCTTGTCTGCCCTTGCCAACATGGCCGGTGCGCATTTCTTACAACCTATCACCTTCCAACGCCTCCGCACCTTTGGGTCCTGGGAGGTTGCATGTACCAGATGCTTGCACTTGAAGCAATGGAACAGGGTTATGGCATTCATTAGTTCCTCACAGCTGCCACAGGGTTCCTCCTTGTCCTGCAGTACACTGGACCTCCCCGCCGGTGCCTCGTTCCACGAGCTGAGTCTCTCCGCTTTCTCCTCTATTTGCAACTCCTCCTCACTATCCACCCCCATTCTCTTGTTCAATTTTGCTACGCAGATCTCACACATCATGATGTCATACGTGACCTCAAGGTCCATGTCGCAACATGCGAGATGCAAACTAGCCTTGCAGCCTTCACATACTGCTTCATCCTCTCTTATGACCACCCCTTTACAAGTGGCACACAGCCCCAGGACGTTTTCTTGTCCCCCCTTCTTCCTCGTCCCGATCTACTGTCTCCATACTCAACTCGGACTCCTCGCCTTGCCTTTGGTTATCTCCTCCTCCCAAATCTCCCTACATTGCCTCCTGCCAGTCCCGCTTTTGTTTTTTTTTCCTCGCGTGTGCTAGTTGGCCATTGGAGTCTGTCGTCAGGTGGGAGGGGTTCTCACCCTGGGATGGGGGCATGCAAAAGACTAAGTCTCTCCTTTCTCGATTCTGAGACTGCCTTGATTTAGAAGGCTCTTTCTTCCCATCTCTCTTTGTTCTCAGCGACATATCCAGCCACCTCTAATTGCTGTGAAGGGCGTTAAGCAAAACCAGGTGATATGTTCGCCAGCCATGACATTCCCACATTATCCATTGGAGACATTTGCACAAGTGGCACTGATCCCACGCATGCTGTGCCGTAGGCACTCATCGCCGCGAGTGGTATCTCCCCTTGACGTGCTTCTCCTCCCACTATCTCCGTGGATGGTGCTGTTATCTCAGACGCTGCACCACGTACAGTTGGTGTATGGGGTCGTTTCTTCTGCCGCAGTTTTTCTGCTGCTCCCTTCGTTGGTGTTGGTGCCCTAGGTACCGCGCCTGATGCTACCACGAGTACTACCACTTATCCCCACTGCTCTGTTGCTCCTACCGGTGGTGCCAGCACCTCGGGCGCTGCGCCGGGTGTGGCTGCTACGTGAGGCAGTACCTCTTCATCTCGCTGCTTTGGGGCTACTACCGGTGGTGCTAGCATCTCATGCGCCGTACCGGATGCAGCTGCTGCAAGATGCAGTACCTTGTGATCCCACTGCTATCCTGTTGCTGCCAGTGGTGCTGGCGCCTTGGGCACCATGTCATGTGCAGCTGCTCCTTGAGGCAGCACCTCCTGATCCCGCTGTTTTGCTGCTGCCGCTGGTGGTGCTGGCGCTTCGGGCGCCGCACTGAGTGCAGTTGGTACGTGAGGCAGTACCTTTTGATAGTGCTGCTCTGTTGCTGCTCCCGGTGGTGCTGGCGTCTCGGGCGCCGCACCGGGTGCAGCTGCTGCAAGAGGTAGCACCTCCTGGTCCTGCTGCTGTGCAGCTTCTTTCTGTGGTGCTGGCATCTCAGGTGCCGCGCCGGGTGCAGCTGCAGTGAGAGGCAGGACCTCATGCTCCCGCTGCTCTGCTGTAGCTGCTGGTGGTTTTGGCGTCTTGGGTACAGTGCCAGGTGCAATTGCTGCAAGAGGCAACACCTTCTGGTCCTGTTACTATGCTGCTGCTGCGGGTGGTGCTAATGCCTCATGCACCGTGCCGGGTGCAGCTGTTGGAAGAGGCAGCACCTCCTGATCCTGCTCCTCCGCTGCTGCTACCGGTGGTGTCGGCACCTCATGCGCCACACCGGGTGCAGCTGCTGCAAGAGGCAGCACCTCCTGATCCTTCCGCTCTACTGCTACTGCATGTGGTGCTCGCGCCTCTGGCGCCTCGCGGGGAGCAGCTGCTGCGAGAGGCAGCACATCCTGGTCCCGGTGTCGGACTCCCCTGGATCGCAGGCTTGGTGATGCTGCAGCCAACAACAATGAACCCAGTGCATGTTCAGCATTTTCCTGTGGTGGTGCGCGCTGATTATCCGTCGTACTTGGTGCAGCTGTTACGTGGGGCCCCTGCACGTGCTTCTGGCATATTGCTACTGCTGCTGATGGGATGGGTGCTTCCTGCGCCACACCTGTCATGGCTCTTGCAAGAGTTGGCTCCCTCCAATCCTGCTGTCCTGCTTCCCTGCTTGGTGGAGCTGTTGCAGGCAGTACCCAATGTTTTTCATGCTCTGTTGCCGCCGCTGGTGGTGCGAGCACCTTGGACACCCCACTTGCCGTTGCTTGCCAAAGAGACAGCTCCTTTTGGCCCTCTGCCGCTGGTCCTCTTGGTGCCACTTCTGCCACAGGAGGTTGCCGAATAGGGAGCTTGTCTTTCTCGACTCGGTGTCGCTTTCTGGTTTTGGCTTGTGACGGCGTTTGAGTGCAACCTGCCAGTTCCGTTGCTGCCTTTTCGTTGTTGCTCCTGTCGCCGTGACGTCCTGTCTGCCCCGATCTTCTGCTCGTGTGACTCGATGTCCTCCTGTGCCGGGACAGGCACCCCAATACCCATCGAATCAAGCCGGGTCCCTCTGACCAAAGCCTTAGGTGGGACGGTTGCTGTTGCTGCACATGGTGTCGTTAGGGGTGGGGCAAGGCGTTGCGGATGATGGGGAGAATGTTGTGTACTTGCGATGGTGGCCGCCACTTCCTCAATGTCATCATTGGCGGTGATATGGGGCGGGTGTCCCAGCTGCAATGTCCTGCCATCGAACCCGCAGCTTCTCAAGCCGTTCGCGACTCACTATGATATTGAAGGTGTGGTGACCCTTGAGCCATACATAAACCCCATCTACTGCCCAGACCTGGTAACACTGGTCGAGCAACGTTGCTTCGTTGTGACGCCGCTTTCCAACTTCCTCCCCTTTGGACCGAACACCATCACTGACTTGGAAGTCCTTGAGCATGAAGCGAGTATTAGCACGATCCACCCCCTCCCTTTTGCTGCGACTGAACCAAGGGTGCGAGCCTCCTCCGGGCACTTGCAAAGCCATGCACCGCGTTGCTTCATGAACTCCGCCTCATCCTTGACTGTCGCAAATTCTTTGCATGGGGGCATCGGTGCATCGGGCATGAGAGGCAAGATGGCCATAGTCCAATGTTGTTGTCCATGGCGCAGCATGTAGGGTGAGAAACTGGCAGAAGAGTGTGGTGTGATGTTGTATTTGTAGACAAAGTCCTATGGTCGCTTGTCCCAAGGCTCATTGTCATCCGACAGTTTTCTGATGGTCTGCGTGATGGCCTCGTGCATGCTCTTGACCTGGCCCTGCGCATGTGGCCGGTAAGGCGCCCCGTTGTCAATGTCAATGTTGAAGTATGCTGCCACCTCGGCAAACCTGCCACTAGAGTTCGAATCATTGTCGCACTGAACAACCCTGCAGCCGGCTCCACGGCAGATGACCTCCTCCTTGAGAAATGTAGTAGCATGGGTTGTGTCTGCTTTAGGTACCGGCCGAGCCATGACCCACTTGGTCATGTGGTTGATACCCAGGATCCAATGGACGTTGCCGTGTTTGGTGGGACAGAGGAGTCTGTGAAAGTCAATGACCACCCGTTCCATGGGGGCTCCGATGCGGGCACAGACGAAGCGGGGCTGATGAATGCCTTGGCGAGTGCACTGAAGGAGACAAGTGCCACATGTGGCGACCATGCTTTTTAAGTCCCACCCAATAGTATTGGGGCACCAGGTTGTCGTACACCATGGCGAAGCGGGCATGCACCCGCCCATGCTCTTGCATGATCAGTTTGACACGCAGGGCAAGGGGAGTACACCAGCGCATCCTGTAGGTTTCATCTTCACGTCTCCAGTGTCATCCCTGTAGCGATTCAGGTGGCTCCAAAGACCTTCAATAAGTAGTAGCACGGTGTGGCTACCATGCATAATGACTAACCAAAGTAGGCAAATGGCACTGACCATGAACAAAGAACTTAAGTAAATGTTTTCAACATTCACAACTCATGATACAAGTCACAAGTGGTCAGAAGGGGAGGCAATGGGTTGGGAATACCCGTTTTTAACTAGCAAGTACAAAGAACTTCAATTAGCAGTGGCACGGTGTGGCTACCATGCTCAATGACCAGCCAAAGTAGGCATGTGTCAGTGACCATGACCAAAAGAATTCACTATGTGTCATCAACTTCGCCAACTCATAGTACAACTCACAAATGGTCAGAGGGGAAACAATGGTTTGGGAATACTAGTTATAAACTAGCAAGTACAAAGAACTTTGATTAGCAGTGGCAAATTGTGGCTACCATGCACAATGACCAGCCAAAAAAGGCATATGGCACTGACCATGACCAACGAATTTCACTATGTGTGGTCAAAGTTGACAAACCATAATACGTGTCACAAATGGTCAGAAGAGGAAAGCACTGGTTTTGAAATACAAGTCATCAACTAGCCAGTACAAAGACCTTGAATAAGTTGTGGCATGGTGTGGCTACCACGCACAATGAGCAACCATTGTAGGAATATGTCACTGACCATGACCAAATGATTTCACAATGTAAGGTCAACGTTGACAACTCCTAATACGAGTCACAGATATTCAGAGGGGCAAACAATGGTTTGAAAATACTGGTTATCAACTAGGAAGTACAAATACCTTTAATGAGTAGAAACACGATGTCGCTACCATGCACAATGACCAACCAAAGCTAGAATATGTCACTGGCCATACCAAAAAAAGTTCACTATGTGTGGTCAACGCTGACAACTCATATTACAAGACACAAATGGTAAGACGGGGATGCACTGGGTTTGGAATACTGGTTCTCGAGAAGCGAGTACAAAGACCTTTAGTAGGAATTAGCACAGTGGGACTACCATGCACAATGACTAACCAAAGTAGGCATATGGCACCGACCATGACCGAAGAATTTAGCTATATGTTGTCAACGTTGACAACTCATAATACAAGTCACAAATGGTCAGAAGGGGAAACAATTATTTGGGAATACCAGTCATGAAGTAGCAAGTACAAAGAACTTCAATTAGTAGTGGCACGGTGCGGCTACAATGCACAATGACCAGCTAAAGTAGGCAAATGTCAGTGACCACGACCACAGAATATCACTATGTGTTGTCGACATTGACAACTCATGAAATGAGTCACAAACGGTCATACGAGGAAAAATGGTTTTGACAAAGTATGTTTCGTCTAGAAAGTACAAACACCTTCAATTAGTAGTGGCACGTTGTGGCTACCATGCACAATGACCACCCAAAGTAGGCATGTGTCACTAGCCATGAGCAAAGAATTTCACTACATGTGGTCAACGTTGACAACTCATAACAAGCGTCACAAATGGTAAAAGTGGGGAGAAATGGTTTGGAAACACTAGTTTTTGACTAGCAAGTACAAGGAGCTTTAATAAGTAGTGGCACAGTATGGCTACCATGCACTATGAACAAACCAAAGGCGGCATATATCACTGACCATGACCAAAGAAACTCACTATGTGTGGTCAACATTGATAACTCATAAGATGAGTCACAAATGGTCAGAGGGTGGAACAATGGCTTAGGAATACTAGTTTCTGACTACCATGTACTAAGACATTCAGTGAGTAGTGGCATGGTGTGGCTATCATGCACAATGGCCAACCAAGGTAGGCATATGTCACTGGCCATGACCAAATGATTTCACTATGTTTGGTCAACATTGACAACTCATTGTACAAGTTAGAAATTGTCAGAGGGGGAAACAATGGTTTGGAAATACTAGTTATCGACTAGCAAGTAGAAAGACCCTAGATGCGTAGTGGCACAGTGTGACTACCATGCACAATGACCATCCAAAGTAGGCATGTGTCAGTGACCATAACCAAAGAAATTCACTATGTGTTGTTAAGGTTGCCAGCTCATAATACGAGTCACAAATGGCCAAAGGGGGAAACAATGGTTTGAGAACAATAGTTATCAACTAGCCAGTACAAATACCTTCAGTTATTAGTGGAACAGTGTGGCTACCATGCACAATGATCAACCAAAGTAGGCATATGTCACTGACCATGACCAAAGAATTTCACAATGTGTGGTCAGCGATGACAAATGAAAATACGTGTCACAAATGGTCACAGGGGGAAACAATGATCCTGGAATACAAGTCATAGACTAGCCAGTACAAAGACCTTTAATGAGTAGTGGCACGGTGTGGATACTACGCACAATGACCAACCAATGTAGGCATATGTCACTGACCATGACCAAATAATTGCACAACGTGTGGTCAACGTTGACAACTCATAGTATGATTCACAAATGGTCACACGGGAAAATCATGGTTTTGCAATACAAGCCATCCATTAGCAAATACAAAGACCTTCAATAAGTAGTGGCATGGTGTGGGGCTTCCATGCACAATGACCAACCAAAGCAGGCATATGACACTGACCATGATGAAAGAATTTCACTATGTTTGGTCAACGTTGAAAAATCAGAATAGGAGTCACAAATAGTCAGAGGGGCAAACAATGGTTGGGAAATACTTGTTATCAACTGGCAAGTACAAAGAAATTCAATAAGTGGTAGCAACGGTGTGGCCACCATGCACAATAACCCACCAAAGTTGGCATAAGTCACTGACCATAACCAAAGAATTTCATTATGTGTGGTCAACGTTGACGGCTCGTTAAACGAGACACAAATGATCAGATGGGGAAACACAGGGTTGGGAAAACTGGTTAACGACAAGCAAGTGCAAAGACTTTCAATTATAAGTAGCGCGGTGTGGCTACCATGCACAATGACTAACCAAAGTAGGCATGTGGCACTGACCATGACCAAAGAATTCAACTATATGTTGTCAACGTTGACAACTCATAATACGAGTAAAAAATGGTCATAGGGGGGAACAATGGTTTGGAAATACTAGTTATCGATTAGCAAGTACAAAGAGCTTTAATAAGTAATGGCACGGTGAACCTACCATGCACTTTGACCAACCAAAGTGGGCATACGTCACTCACCATGACCTAAGAAACTCACTATGTGTGGTCAACGTTCATAACTCGTAAGACGAGTCACAAATGGTCAGAGGGTAAAACAATGGTATAGAAACACTAGTTTCCGACTAGCAAGTACCAAGACCTTCAAATAGCAGTGGCACAATGTGGATTATGCACAATTTCCAACCAAAGTAGGAATATGTCACTGACCATGACAAAACAACTTCATTTCAGGTAGTCAACGCTGACATCTCATAGTTTCTGTCAGAAATGGTCAAAGGTGGAAACAATGGTTTGGAAATACTAGTTATCCACTAACAAGTAGAAATACCCTGAATACGTAGTAAGACAGTGCGACTACCATGCACAATGACCATCCAAAGTAGTCATATGTCAGTGACCATGACCAGATCAATTCACTATGTGTCGTCCAAGTCGCCAGCTCATAAACTTGTCACAAATGGCCAGCAGGGGAAACAATGTTCTGGGAGAACTCATTATCAACTAGCAATTACAAAGAAGTTAAATAAATAGTGGCAAAGTGTGGCTACCATGCACCATGACCAACCAAAGTAGGCATATGTCTCTGAATATGAACAAAGAATTTCACTATGTGTGGTCAACATTGAAAAATCATAATACATGTCACAAATGGTCACAAGGGCGAGACAATGGTTTTGGAATACCAGTTGTCAACTAGCCAGTACTAAGACATTCAAAAAGTAGTTGCACAGTGTGGCTATCACGAACCATGGCCAACCAATGTACGCACATGTCATTGGCCATGACCAAATAATTTCACAATGTGTGTGTGGTCGACGTGGACAACCCATAATACGAGTCACAAATGGTCAGAGGGGGAAGCAATGATTTTGGAATACAAGTTGTTGACTAGCCAGTACAAAGACCTTCAATACATAGTGGCACGGTGTGGCTACCATGGACAATGACCAACCAAAGCATGTATATGTCACTGACCATGACCAAAGAATTTCACTGTGTGTGGTCAACACGCCTAATCATAATACGCGTCACCAATAGTCAGAAGGGCAAACAAAGACTTGAAAATACTGGTTATCATCTAGGAAGTACAAAGAGCTTCTATGATTAGTGGCATGATGTGGCTACCATGAACAATGACCAGCGAAAGTTCGCATATGTCGCTGGCCATAACCAAACATCTTACTATGTGTGGTCAACGTTGACGACTCATGTTACAAGACACAAATGGTTGGACGTGGAAACACAGGGTTGGGAACTCTGGTTATTGAGAAGCAAGTACAAAGACCTTTAATAAAAATTAGCACGGTGTGGCTACCATGCAGAATGACTAACCAAAGTAGGCACATGGCACTGACCATGACCAAAGAATTCAACTATATGTTGTCAACGTTGACAACTCATAATACAAGTCACAAAGGTTCAGAAGGGGAAACAATGGTTTGGGAATACCAGTCATTTACTAGCAAGTACAAAGAACTCCAATTAGTTGTGGCACGGCGTGGCTACAATGCACAATGACCAACCAAAGTAGGCATATGTCAGTGACCATGACCAAAAAATATCACTATGTGTTGTCAACGATGACAACTCATAATACGAGTCACAAATGGTCAGAGGAGGTAAAATGGTTTTGAAAAAATATGATTTTTCTAGCAAGTACAAAAACCTTCAATAAGTAGTGGCACGGCGTGGCTACCATGCACAATGACCACCCAGGGTAGGCATATGTCAATAACCATGACCAAAGAATTTCACTATCTGTGGTCAACGTTGACAAATCATAACAGGTGTCACAAATGGTCACAAGGGGGAAACAATGGTTTCGGAATACAAGTCATTGACTAGCCAGTACAAATACCTTTAATAAATAGTGGCACGGTGTGGCTACCACGTACAATGACCGATCAATGTAGGCATATGCTACTGACCATGACCAAATAATCGCACAATGTGTGGTCAACGTTGGCAACTCATGATATGATTCATAGATGGTTGGAGGGGAAAATTATGGTTTTGGAATACAAGTCATTGAATAGCCAGTAAAAAGACCTTCAATAAGTAGTAGCACGGTGTGGCTACCATGCACAATGACCAACCAAAGCGGGCATATGTCACTGACCATGACCGAAGAATTTAACTATGTGTGGTCAACGTTGCCAAATCAGAATCCAAGTCACAAATAGTCAGAGGGACAAACAATGGTTGGAAAATACTGGTTATCAACTAGCAAGTACAAAGACATCCAATAAGTAGTAGCAAGTGTGTCTACCATGCACAATGACCAACCAAAGTTGGCATATGTCACAGACCATAACCAAAGAATTCCACTATGTGTGGTCAACGTTGACGACTCATAACATGAGACACAAATGGTCAGATGGGGAAACACTGGGTAGGGAATACTGGTTAACGACTAGCAAGTACAAAAAATGTCAATAAGAAGTAGCACTGTGTGGCTACCATGCACAATGACTAAGCAAAGTAGGCATATGGCACTGACCATGACCAAAGAATTTAACTATATGTTGTCAACGTTGACAACTCATAATACGAGTCACAAATGGTCAGAGGGGGAAAGAATGGTTTGATAATACCACTTATTCAATAGCAAGTACAAAGAACTTCAATTAGTAGTGGCATGGTGTGGCTACCATGCACAATGACCAACCAAAGTAGGCATATGCCAGTGACCATAAGCGAAGAATATCATTATGTGTGGTCAAGGTTGACAACTCATAATACGAGTCACAAACGGTCACAGGCGGAAGGAATGGTTTGAAGATAGTATATTTCTTCCAGAAAGTACAAAGACCTTCCATACGTAGTGGCACGGCGTGGCTGCCGTGTACAATGACCACCCAAATTAGGCATATGTCACTAGCCATGACCAAATAATTTACATATGCGTGGTCAACGTTGACAACGTACATCACAAGTCACAAATGGTCGAGGGGGGGGGGACAATGGTTTGGATATACTAGTTATTGACTAGCAAGTACAAATAGCTTTAATAAGTAGTGGCACCGTGTGGCTACCATGCACTACAAGCAAACAAAGTAGGCATATGTCACCGACAATGACCAAAGAAACTCACAAAGTGTGGTCAATGCTGATAACTCACAATACGAGTCATAAGTGGTCAAAGGGTGCAAAAATGTGTTAGGAGCACTAGTTTTCCACTAGCAAGTACTTCAATAAGTAGTGGCACGATGTGGCTACCATGCAGGATGACCAACTAAAGTATGCATGTGTCACTGACCATGACCAGATAACTTCACTATGTGTGGTGAACGTTGAGAATTCATAGTGCAATTCACAAATGGCCAGAGGGGAAAACAATGGTTTGGTAGTACTAGTTCTCTACTAGCAAGTAGAGAGACCCTGAATACGCAGTGGCATGGTGTGACTACCATGCACAATGACTACACCGTGCCATCTCTTACGGACCACTACTAGGTGGTCATTCTGCATGGTAGTCACACTATGTCGCTACGTGTTCATTGTCTTTCTACTTGCTAGTCGATAACTATAATTTCCAAACCATTGTTCCCCCCTCTGACCATTTGTGGCTTTTACTATGAGTTTTCAACGTTGACCACACATAGTGAGATGATTTGGTCATGGTCAGTGACATATGCCTTCTTGGTTTGTAATTGTGCATGATAGCCACACCGTGCTACTTCTTTCTGAAGGTCTCAGTACTTCCTAGTCGGAAACTAGTGGTCCTAAACCATTGTTCCACCCTCTGACCAGTTGTGACTCGTCTTATGAGTTATCAACGTTGACCACACATAGTGAGTTTCCCTGGTCATGGTCAATGACATATGCCTACTTTGGTTGGTCATAGTGCATGGTAGCCACATTGTGCCACTACTTATTGAAGCTCTTTGTACTTTCTAGTCAATAACTATTATTTCCAAACCATTGTTCCTCCCCTTTGACCGTATGTGAATCCTATTATGAGTTTTCAACGTTGACCACACATATTGAAATTCATTGGTCATGGCTAATGACATAAGCCTACTTGGGTGGTCATTGTGTATGCTAGCCACGCCATGCCACAACTTATTAAAGGTCTTTGTATTTTTCAGAAAACAATATCATTTCCAAAGCAATGTTTCTTCCTTTGACCGTTTGTGACTCCTATTATGAGCCGTCAGTGTTTACCACACATAGTGATGTTCTTTCATCATGGTCACTAACATATGCCTATTTGGGTTGGTCATTGTGCATGGCAGCCACGCCCTGCCACTGCTAATTGAAGTTCGTTGTACTTGCTAGTAAACAAGTAGTACTCCCAAACCATTGATCCACCTTCTGACCATTTGTGACTCGTATTATGAGTTTTCAACTTTGACAACATGTAGTTGAATTCTCTGGTCATGGTCAGTGCCATATGCCTCCTTTGGATAATCATTGTGCATGGTAACCACACTGTGCTACTTCTTATTGAAGCTATTTGTACTTGCTAGTCAATAGCCATTATTCCAAACCCAATGTTTCCCCGTCTAGCCATTTTTGTCTCGTATGATGAGTCGTCAATGTTGACCACACATAGTGAAATTCTTTGGTTATGGTCAGTGACATATGCCAATTTGGTTGGTCATTATGCATAGTAGCCACACCATGCTACTACTTATTGAAGGTCTTTGTACTTGCTACTTGATCACTAGTATTTTCCAACCATTGATTGCCCCTCTTACTATTTGTGACTTGTATTATGATTTGGCAACATTGAACACACCTAGTGAAATTGTTTGGTTATGGTCAGTAACATGCCTAAATTCGTTGGTCATTGTGTGTGGTAGCCACATCGTGCCACTGCTTATTGAAGGTTTTTGTATTGGCTAGTCGATGAATTTTATCTGAAAACCATTGTTTCCCCCTTCTCGTTATTTGTGACATGTATTATGATTTGTCAACGTTGACCATACATAGTGAAATGCTTTGGTCATGGTCTGTTACATCTGCATACTTTGGTTGATCATTGTGCATGGTAGCCATGCTGTGCCACTAATAATTGAAGGTATTTGTACTTGCTAGTTGATAACTAGTATTCCCAAACCATTGTTTCTCCTATGACCATTTGTGACTCGTATTATGATTTGGCAATGTTGACGACACAAAGTGATTTTCTTTGGTCATTGTCACTGAAATATACCTACTTTGGATGGTCATTGTGCATGGTAGTCACACTGTGCCACTACGTATTCAGGGTCTTTCTACTTGGTAGTCAATAACTAGTTTTTCCAAACCATTGTTTTCCCCTCTGACCATTTGTGACTTGTACTATGATTTGTCAACGTTGACCACACGTGGTGAAATTATTTGGTCATGTTCAGTGGCATATGCCTACTTTGGTTGGTTATTGTGCATGACAGCCACACCATGCCGCTACGTATTGAAGGCCTTAGTACTGACTAGTTTAAAACTAGTGTTCCCAAACCATTGTTCCACCCTCTGACCATTTGTGACTCGTTTTATGAGCTATCAACGTTGACCACAAATAGAGAGTTTCTTTGGTCATGGTCACAGATATATGCCTAACTTGGTTGGTCATAGTGCATTTTTGCCACACCATGCCACAAACTATTAGAGATCTTTGTACTTTCTAGTTGATAACTAGTATTTTCAAACCAATGTTCCCCTCTTTGACCATATGTGACTCGTATTATGAGTTGTCTATGTCACCAGACATAGTGAAACTCTTTGGTCATGGCTAGTGACATATGCCTACTCCGGGTGGTCCTGGTGCATGGTAGCCATGCCATGCCACTGCTTAATAAAGGTCTTTTTACTAGGTAGACAAAAAACATTATATCCAATCCATTATCTTCCCCTCCAATCGTTTGTGGCTCGTTTTATGAGTATTCAGCTTTGACCACACATAGTGATGTTATTTCGTCATGGTCACGGACATATGCCTACTTTGGTTGGTCATCGTGCATGATAGCCACACGGTGCCACTAATAATCGAAGTTCTTTGTACTTGATTTGCAATAGCTGGTTTTCCCGAACGAGTATTTCCCCTTCTGACAATCTGTGACTCAGATTATGAGTTGTCAACGTTGACAACATATAGTTGAATTCTTTGGTCATGGTCAGTGCCATATGCCTACTTTGGTTAGTCGTTGTGCATGGTAGCCACACAGTGCTACTTCTTATTGAAGGTATTTGTACTTAATAGTCGAGAACAAGTATTCCCAACCAAGTCTTTCCCCAGCTGACCATTTGTGTCTCTTACCATGAGTTTTCCACGTTGACCACACATATTGAATTCATTTGGTTTTGGTAGTGGCACAGTGTGGATTATGCACAATGTCCAACCAAAGTAGGAATGTGTCACTGACCAGGACCAAACAATTTCATTAGTTAACGTTGACAACTCATAGTTTCTGTCAGAAATGGTCAAAGGGGGAAACAATGGTTTGGAAATACTAGTTATCGACTAGCAAGTAGAAAGACCCTGAATACGTAGTGACACAGTGTGACTACCATGCACAACGACCATCCAAAGTAGTCATATGTCAGTGACCATGACCAAATAAATTCACTATGTGTCGTCCAAGTTGCCAGCTCATGAAACGAGTCACAGATGGTCAGCAGGGGAAACAATGGTTTGGGAGTACTCATTTTCAAGTAGGAATTACAAAGACATTCAATAAGTAGTGGCACAGTGTGGCTACCATGCACAATGACCAACCAAAGTAGGCATATGTCACTGACCATGACCAAAACGTTGCACTCTGTGTGGTCAACGTTGACAAGTCATAATACATGTCACAAATGGTTACAAGTGGGAGACAATGGTTTTGGAATACCATTCATCGACTAGCCAGCACTAAGACATTCAATAAGTAGTGGCACAGTGTGGCTATCACGAACAATGGCCAACCAATGAACGCACATGTCATTGGCGATGACCGAATAATTTCACAATGTGTGGTCAACGTTGACAACTCATAATACGAGTCACAAATGGTCACAGGGGGAAACAATGATTTTGGAATACAAGTTGTTGACTAGCCAGTACGAAGGCCTTCAGTACTTAGTGGCACAGTGTGGCTACCATGCACAATGACCAACTAACGCAGTTATATGTCACTGACAATGACCAAAGAATTTCACTGTGTGTGGTCAACATGCCAAATCATAACATGCGTCAAGAATAGTCAGAGGGGCAAACAATGGCCTGAAAACACTGGTCATCAACTAGGAAGAACAAAGACCTTCTTTGAGTGGTGGCATAATGTGGCTACCATGCACAATGACCAGCAAAAGCTAGCATATGTCGCAGGCCATAACCAAAAATTTCACTATGTGTAGTCAACGTTGACGACTCATATTACAAGACACAAATGGTTAGACGCAGAAACACTGGGTTGGGACGCGATTGTGAAGAACTTTAATATAAAGTAGCACGGTGTGGCTACCATGCACAATGACTAACCAAAGTAGGCACATGGCACTGACCATGACCAAAGAATTCACCTATATGTTCTCAATGTTGACAACTCATAATACAATTCACAAAGGGTCAGAAGGGGAGACAATGGTTTGGGAATACGAGTCATTTACTACCAAGTACAAAGAACTTCAATTAGTAGCGGCACGGCGTGGCTACAATGCACAATAACCAACCAAAGTAGGCATATGTCATTGACCATGACAAAACAATATCACTATGTGTTGTCAACACTGACAACTCATAACACGAGTCACAAACGGTCAAAGGAGGTAAAATGGTTTGGAAGAAATATGTTTTGTCTAGCAAGTACAAACACCTTCAATAAGTAGTGGAACGGCGTGGCTACCATGCACAATGACCATCCAGAGTAGGCATATTTCACTAGCCATGACCAAAGAATTTTCATTATATGTGGTCAACATTGATAACTCGTAATGCGTGTCACAAATGGTCAAAGCGGGGGAACAATGGTTTGGAACATCTAGTTATCAACTGGCAAGTACAAAGAGCTTTAGTAAGTACTGGCACGATGTGCCTACCATGCAGTGTGACCAAACCAAAGGAGACATGTATCACTGACCATGACCAAAGAAACTCACGAAGTGTGGTCAACGCTGATAACTCATAAGACGAGTCACAAGTGGTCAAAGGGTGGAACAATGGTTCAGGAACACTAGTTTCAGACTAGCAAGTGCTAAGACCTTAAAAATGTAGTGCCACAGTGTGGCTATCTTGCACAGTGACCAACCAAATTAGGCATATGTCACTGGCAATGATCAAAGAGTTCCACTATGTGTGGTCAACGTTGACAACTCGTAGTACAAGTCAATAATTGTCAGATGGGGGAAACAATGGTTTCAAAATACTAGTTATTGACTAGCAAGTAGAAAGACCCTGAATACGTAGTGCCACAGTGTGACTACAATGCACGACCATCCAAAGTAGGCATATTTCAGTGACCATGACCCAAGAAATTCACTTTGTGTTGTTAACGTTGCCAACTCATAATACGAGTCACAAATAACCAGAGGGGGAAACAATGGGTTCCAAATACTAATTATCAACTAGCAAGTACAAATACCTTCAATTAGTTGTGGCAAAGTGTGGCTACCATGCACAATGACCAACCAAAGTATGCATATGACACTAACCATGACCAAAGAATTTCACTATCTGCGGTCAACGTTGACAAATCATAATAGGTGTCAGATCACGGTGTGGTTACCACACACAATGACCGATAAATTTATGCATATGTCACTGACCATGACCAAATAATTGCACAATGTGTGGTCAAAGTTGACAACTCATGATATGATTCACAGATGATCAGAGGGGAAAATTATGGTTTTGGAATACAAGTCATTGACTAGCCAGTACAAAGACCTGCAATAAGTAGTAGCACGGTGTTGCTACCATGCAAAATGAACAACCAAAGCGGGCATATGTCACTGACCATGACCAAAGAATTCACCTATGTGTGGTCAATGTTGCCAAATCAGAATCCAAGTCACAAATAGTCAGAGGGACAAACAATGGTTGGAAAACACTGGTTATCAACTAGCAAGTACGAAGACATTCAATAAGTAGTAGCACGGTGTGGCTACCATGCACAATGATCAACCAAAGTTGGCATATGTCACTGACCATAGCCAAAGAATTTCACTATGTGTGGTCAACGTTGACGACTCATAACACGAGACACAAGTGTTCAGATGGGGAAATACTGGGTTGGGAGTACTGGTTAACAACTAGCAAGTACAAATACTTTCAATAAGAAGTAGCACGGCATGGCTACCATGCACAATTACTATTCAAAGTAGGCATATGGCACTGACCATGAGCAAAGCATTAAAACTATATGTTGTCAACGTTGACAACTCGTAATACCAGTCACAAATGGTCAGAAGGGGAAACAATCGTTTGAGAATACCAGTTATTCACTAGCAAGTACAAAGAACTTCGATTAGTAGTGGCATGGTATGGCTACCATGCACAATGACCAACCATAGTAGGCATATGCCAGTGACCATAAGCAACGAATATCATTATGTGTGGTCAAGGGTGACAACTCATAATACGAGTCACAAACGGTCACAGGCGGAAGGAATGGTTTGAAAATAATAATTTTTGTCTAGCAAGTACAAAGACCTTCCATAAGTAATGGAACGGCGTGGCTACTGTGTACAATGACCACACAAAGTAGGCATATGTCACTAGCCATGACCAAATAAATTAACTATGTGTGGTCAACGTTGACAACTCACAATACAAGTCACAAATGGTCAAGGAGGGGGGGGGGGGTGGGCAATTGTTTGGATATACTAGTTATCGACTAGCAAGTACAAGTAGCTTTAATAAGTAGTGGCACCGTGTGGCTTCATGCACTATAACCAACCGAAGTAGGCATATGTCACTGACAATGACCAAAGAAACTAACAAAGTGTGGTCAACTTTGATTAATCACAATACAAGTCACACGTGATCAGAGGGTGGAACAATGTGTTAGGAACACTAGTTTTCCACTAGCAAGTACTAAGACCTTCAATAAGTAGTGGCACGGTGTGGCTACCATGCACGATGACTAACCAAAGTATGCATATGTTACTGACCATGACCAAAGAGTTTCACTATTTGTGGTCAACGTTGACAATTCCTTGTACAAGTCACAAATGGTCAGAGGGGGAAACAATGGTTTGGTAATACTAGTTATTGACTAGCAAGTAGACAGATCCTGAATACGCAGTGGCACGGTGTGACTACCATGCACAATGACCACACCCTGCCATCCATTACGGACCACTACTAGGAGGTCATTGTGCATGGTAGTCACACCATGCCACTATGTGTTCATTGTCTTTGTACTTGCTAGTAAATAACTATAATTTCCATACCATTTTTTCCCCCTCTGACCATTTGTGACTTTTACTATGATTTATCAACGTTGACCACACATAGTAAAATTATTTGGTCATGGTCAGTGACATATGCCTTCTTGGTTGGTCATTGTGCATGATAGCCACACCATAGCACTTCTTTCTGAATGTCTCAGTACTTCCTAGTCGGAAACTAGTGGTCCTAAACCATTGTTCCACACTCTGACCAGTTGTGACTTGTCTTGTGAGTAATCAACGTTGAACACACATAGTGAGTTTCCTTGCTCATGGTCAATGACATATGCCTACTTTGGTTGGTCATAGTGCATGGTAGCCACATCGTGCCACTACTTATGAAAGCTCTTTATACTTGCTAGTCAATGAATATTATTTCCAAACCATTCCCCCCCCCCCCCCCCCCCCCCCCTCTTTGACCATATGTGACTCCTATTATGAGTTTTCAACGTTGACCACACATATTGAAATTCATTGATCATGGCTAGTGACATAAGCCTACTTGGGTGGTCATTGTGCATGCTAGCCACGCCGTGCCACAACGTTTTCAAGGTCTTTGTATTTGCCAGACAAAAAATGCTATTTCCAAGCCAATGTTTCCCCTCTGACAGTTTATGACTCCCATTATGAGCTGTCAGTGTTGACCACACATAGTGATGTTCTTTCGTCATGGTCACTGACATATGCCTACTTGGGTTGGTCATTGTGCATGGTAGCCACACCGGGGCCACTACCAATTGAAGTTCTTTGTACTTGCTAGTTAGTAAATAGTACTCCCAAACCATTGTTCCACCTTCTGACCATTTGTGACTCGTATTATGAGCTTTCAACTTTGACAACATGTAGTTGAATTCTTTGGTCATGGTCAGTGCCATATGCCTCCTTTGGCTAATCATTGTGCATGGTAACCACACTGTGCTACTTCTTATTGAAGCTATTTGTACTTGCATTATTCCACACCCAATGTTTCCCCGTCTAGCCATTTTTGTCTCGTATGACGAGTCGTCAATGTTGACCACACATAGTGAAATTCTTTGGCTATGGTCAGTGACATATGCCAATTTGGTTGGTCATTATGCATAGTAGCCACACCATGCTATTACTTATTGAAGGTATTTGTACTTGCTAGTTGATAACTAGTATTTTCCAACCATTGATTGCCCCTCTTACTATTTGTGACTCGTATTATGATTTGGCAACATTGAACACACCTAGTGAAATTGTTTGGTTATGGTCAGTGACATGCCTAAATTCGGTGGTCATTGTGCGTGGTAGCCACATCGTGCCACTGCTTATTGAAGGTTTTTGTACTGGCTAGTTGATGAATTTTGTTAAAAAACCATTGTTTCCCCCTTCTCGCTATTTGTGACATGTGTTTTGATTTTGTCAACGTTGACCATACATAGTGAAATGCTTTGGTCATGGTCTGTGACATCTGCATACTTTGGTTGATCATTGTGCATGGTAGCCATGCTGTACCACTGCTAATTGAAGGTATTTTAACTTTCTAGTTGATATCTAGTATTCCCAAACCATTGTTTCCCCTATGACCATTTGTGACTCGTATCATGAGTTGGCAAAGTTGATGACACATACTAAATTTCTGTGGTCGTGGTCACTAAAATATGCCTACTTTGGATGGTCATTGTGCATGGTAGTCACACCGTGCCACTACGTATTCAGGGTCTTTCTACTTGGTAGTCAATAACTAGTTTTTCCAAACCATTTGCTTCCCCTCTGGCCATTTTCAACTTGTACTATGATTTGTCAATGTTGACCACACATGGTGTAATTAGTTGGTCATGTTCAGTGACATATGCCTACTTTGGTTGGTTATTGTGCATGGTAGCCACACCATGCCACTACTTATTGAAGTTCTTAGTACTCACTAGTTTGACACTAGTGTTCCTAAACCATTGTTCCAGCCTCTGACCATTTGTGAATCATCTTATGAGCTATCAACGTTGACCACACATAGTGAGTTTCGTTGGTCATGGTCACTGACATATGGCTAACTTGGTTGGTCATAGTGCATTGTAGCCACACCGTACCACTACCTATTAAAGCTCATTGTACTTTCTAGTCGATAACTAGTATTTCCAAACCATTGTTTTCCTCTTTGACCATATGTGACTCGTATTATGAGTTGTCTACGTGACCGCACATAGTTGAACTCTTTGGTCATGGCTAGTGATATATGCCTACTCTGGGTGGTCATTGTACATGGTAGCCATGCCATGCCACTGCATACTAAAGGTCTTTGTACCTGGTAGACAAAACATACTATTTCCAATCCATTATTCTCCCCTCGGACGGTTTGTGTCTCGTATTATGAGCTTTCAGCTTTGACCACACATAGTGATATTATTTCTTCATGGTCACGAACACATGCCTACTTTGGTCAGTTATCGTGCCTGATAGCCACACCGTGCCACTAATAATCGAAGCTCTTTGTACTTGATGCTTAATAACTGGTTTTCCCGAACCATTGTTTCCCCTTCTGACTATTTGTGACTCGTGTTATGAGATGTTAACGTTGACGACATATAGTTGAATTCTATGGTCATGGTCAGTGCCATATGCCTACTTTTGTTAGTCAATGTGCATGGTAGCCACACCGTGCTACTGCTTATCTAAGGTATTTGTACTTGATAGTCAATAACTAGTATTCCCGACCCAATGTTTCCCAATTTGACCTTTTGTGTCTCGTATGATGAGTTGTCAACGTTGACCAGACATAGTGAAATTCAATGGTTATGGTCAGTGACATGTGCCAACTTTGGTTGGTCATTATACATGGTAGCCACACAATGCTACTACTTCTTTAATGTCATTGTACTTGCTACTTTATACCCAGTATCTTCGAACCATTGTTTTCCCCTCTGAATATTTGTAACTCGTATTATGATTTTTCAACGTTGACCGCACATTATGAAATGTTTTGGTCATTGTTAGTGACATATGCCTACATTGGTTGGTCATTGTGCGTGGTAGCCACACCGTGCCAATGCTTATTAAAGTTCTTTGTACTGGCTAGTTGATGACTTGTATTCCAAAACCATTGTTTCCCCCTTTCTGACCATTTGTGACACGTGTTATGATTTGCCAACGTTGATCACACATACTAAATTTCTTTGGTCATGGTCAATGACATATGCTTGCTTTTGTTGGTCATTGTGCATGGTATCCACACTATGCCACTACTAATTGAAGGTCTTTGTACTTGCTAGTTGATAACGAGTATTTTCAAACCATTGTTGCTCCCACTGACCATTTGTGACTCGTGTTATGAGTTGGCAACGTTGACGACACATAGTGAATTCCTTTGGTCATGGTCACTGACTAGGGGACGAGGAACAGCTTTGTCCATGTTGGACAGGACCCTCGAGCCCCAACAGGACTAGGCTCTATCCATTTCTAGAAGGTGGTATGACCCCAAGTCCGTTCTCTCACGATTGCACCATTGCCATAGACAATCATCGGCTGGAGGGGTATGCAGCAAAACCAACTGAAACTTTTGACAACGGTCGCAGTCAGCAGCCTCATCAGCCTCATTGACCTCAACAAAGCAGAGTAGCAGCAAAGCAGAGAAGATAAGAAACCGCCAAAAATGGCGGATCCCACTCAAGCCCGTCTTGAAGGGTATGTCAGAATTCACGGGATAGGTTTTCCCCTGGTGGAAATGGCAGTTTGAGATTGTCATGAACGTACGTGGCTAACTCGACATCCTAAAAAGGATCGAGACAGCACCCGTCAATGCGACCGTGAGGACTTATGCGGCTGACCGTGCAGCATGGACAATGAAGAACAACATGGCTCTTGCCATTATTGTGACGTCCATCAACGAGACTTAACACTCCCACATCATAGTATGCACATTGGCTGCCGAAGCCTACGCAAAGCTCTCACACGTGCATCAATGGAATGCCCTAGGAAACTGACTCTTCATCTTCGAAAGGTTGATGTTGATGAGGGCGAGCAAAGGAGAATTGATACCCGCATTTTTGCAGTCATTCGACAATGTGGTGCAGGAGGTCCAGCAAATGGAATGGAATCTTCACTCTAACATGCGTGCCATGATCCTTCTAGTGGCGTTGCCACAAAGCTGGGGATCCTTGATCACCGTATTTTGCGGTTGGAAGGAGGCAGATCAGACGTATGAGGCTATCACCGAACACGTCCGGAATGAGTCGATGCGACGCAGTGGCAGTGAGGCAAACATCTCATCCTATGCCTCTCGCTTCGGTGGCCAAGGTGCAAGCTCTTCCTCCAGTCAAGGCAACAGCAGAAGCGGTGGCAGAGGAGGGAAAGGCAATGGTGGCGGGAAGAGTTCCAAGAAGCCATGCAACTATGACAGCTGTGGCAAGGCTGGGCACTGGGCTAGGGACTGCCGTAGTCCCAAGAAAGAAGACGGGAACAAAGGTGGGAAGGAGAAGAAGGAGCTCACCAACATGATGGCTAGGGAACTTCCCATGAAGGGAGCAGCGATCCTTAGGCCCGGGGCATTTGCCCTTGACTCGGGCACCAACCACCACTCATCAAAAGAGAAGGGTGGATTTGTCTCCATGGCAGAATCAGTCATGCGCATCAAGTGTGCAAATGGCGACGTCATCCAAGCCATGGGCGAAAGGGACAAGGTGATCACGTTCAACGTGAACGATGCAGAGAAGGCGGTTAACCTTAAAAGGGTGGTGTTCATGCCCCACTTTACAGCCAACTTGCTGGGCGTCTCACAAATCACCGACAACAACATGACAGTGGTCTTTACCAACAAGGAAGCGGTGGCCCTAAAAAACAAGGACATCTAGATTTTGTAAACTAAAGACGACCTCATGCTTAAAGTTCCAAGAGTTGACGGCCTCTATGTGCTTCAAACCAAAGTCACCAAGGTGTCGGATGAGGGACTCGCATGTGCCACCAAGACAATGGCATCGAAGCCAAAGGATGCACCACCGGTAACTATTGCTGCCGCCACATCAACCAAGAACACTAATGCTAAGCTATGGCACCGGCGATTTGGCCACGTGGCCAACAGTACGTTGCAAAAGATGCAGGAGCAAGAGGTAGTCCACGGAATGGAAGGATGCACCATGAAGCATGGAGAAGGGTATTCATTGTGTGAACCATGCCTCCAAGTGAAGGCAGATAAGAGGCCATTTGGGAGAGGAGGTCAAGGAGCAGAGCATGTCTTGGAGCTGATACACAGTGATGTGTGTGGACCCTTCTGCACACCGTCTAACGGAGGAAGCAAGTACTTCTTAGCGTTCATTGACAACCACAGCCGCAAGTTGAGGATCTACTTCCTCAAAACAAAGGGAGAGGTCAAGGAGAAGATCCTCGAGTTTGTCGCCTTGGTAGAGCGGCAAACTTCCAAGAAAGTGAAGACACTCCGAAGTGACAACGGGGGTGAGTACAAGGCATGTAAGCCTTGGCTCAAGCATCATAGCATCCTCCAAGAGCAAACCACCCCTTACAACCCCCAAAGCAACGGCATGGCTGAGAGGATGAATCAGACATTACTGAGCATGATGCAAAGCATGCTCTTCAATGCCAAGCTCCCACCTCGCTTTTGGGCTGAAGCAGCAACAATGGCTTGCTACCTCTTGAACCTCACACCAGCAACCACCTTGTAGAAGCGTTGAAAGCAGCAAGATAAGCAGCTGAAGACCCCACAGGATGGTTGGGAAAGAAACCAAACTCATCTCATATAAAGGTATTTGAGACAAATTTATGGGTGAAGATCCAGTCAGGAGAAGGTGGAGGTAAGCTTGACGCACGCTCCAAGAAGTGCATCATGGTTGGGTACAATACGTCACACAAAGCCTATCGGCTTTGAGACCAGGCATCAGGCAAGTTTGCGAGGAGCCGCGACGTCGTGTTTGACAAATGCACCCTTGGAAAGGGAGAGCTGTTGGAACCAATACTTGCTCCCAAAGCGGGAGAGTGGATAGTGTTGCTTGAGTCTGGAGACGAAGCACCCGACAACTGGCTCGCTTTGCGACCAGGTGGTGGGAATGGGAGAGTAGCTGTGGAGGACGACACAGCATCTGACATGGATGCGGATACCGATGTGTCTGTGGCTTCCAAATTTGACTTGGATTCTGATGACTCTTCCGACGACAATGAGGACGACGACAACAAACCACCATCTATCAAAGCACCATCGCCAAAGCAATAAGCCGTACCACTACCCCGGCGCAGTTTGCGACCAAAGACAACATCTTTGCGACATGAGGACAATTGGACTGGCCTTAGCTGGTCGTGCATGGCGCAGGGAGAGCCATCCACAGTGGCGGAGGCAATGAATGGCCAAGATGCCTCTAATTGCAAGGAGGCAGTTGACATTAAGCTTGCATCCATTGCCGAGACCAGTACGTGGGTGCTGGACGTTTGTGACTCGTGTTATGAGTTATCAACGTTGACCACACATAGTAGTATTCTTTGGTCATGGCCACGGACATATGCCTTCTTTGATTGGTCATTGTGCATGGTAGCCACATCGTGCCACTACTAAATGAAGTTATTTGTACTTGCTACTTAATAACTGGTATTCCCTAACCATTGTTTCCCCTTATGACCATTTGTAACTTGTATTATGAGATGTCAACGTTGACAACATATAGTTGAATTCGTTGGTCATGGCCAGTGCCATATGCCTACTTTGGCCAGTCATTGTGCATGATAACCACATTTCTCTTTTTTATTGAAGTTGTTTGTACTTGCTAGTGAATAGCCATTCTTCCCAACCCAATGTTTCCCATCTGACTATTTGTGTCTCATATTATGAGTTGTCAACTTTGACCACACATAGTGAAATTCTTTGGTTATGGGCAGCGACATATGCCAACTTTGGTTGGTCATTGTTCATGGTAGCCACACCGTGCTACTACGCATTGAAGGTCTTAGTACTTGCTAGTAGATAACCAGTGTTTTCCAACCATTGTTTGCCCGTCCAACTATTTGTGACTTGTATTGTGATTTGGCAACGTTGACCACACATAGTGAAATTCTTTGGTGTTTAGTGACATCTGCCTGATTTGGTTGGTCATTGTGCATGGCAGCCACACCGGGCCGCTCCTTATTGAAGGTCTCTGCACTGGCTAGTTGATTACTTGTAATCCAAACCCATTGTTTCCCCTTCTGACCATTTGTGACACGGATTATGATTTGTCAACATTGACAACTCATTAAAGGTGCACACCAAACGATGGGAACCGCAAGTCAGACTTACGGTTCCGGTTCCAGTATGGGAACCACAGTTCCATTTTGGGGCTGATGAACCAAGCCAGAACCGCGGTTTAGAACAAAGGCTGGGTGGTGATAATGCACCAGAGATCCGGTTCAAATCACCCCGCGACCGACACTAAGACAACCTCGGAGAACTCCCCTTTCATCCCTCAACAGGCCTTCCAGCTGCCCAGGATGCCACGACGGATGGCTCGTTTGCGGGCTGTTTTGCCCGCCATCTGCCAACTATTGTATTGCTGATGGCTCAACACTGCACTTTCTATTGTTGAGCCCTCGTTCGACTGTCCACTCGAGTGACTCAAACAGAGGCAGTCAAGTGCCTTGGCTGTCACTTAGCACCATAGCCAGCGAGCAACGACTAAGTGCTGCCAGTCCCTCCCATCGCACGCCCGTATCTCCCACCCCTGCTGCTGCCGGGCCCTCCCAACGCACGTCCCTGTCTCCTAGCAGGTCAGACGCTCTCATACCGGCGGACAAGGCTCCCACCACGCCTGCTACCAAACCAGAGGATGCACAAAAGAAACGGCCAAGTGTTGTTTGGCAAGCTTTTTAGTACATCATCATCAATGGAGAGCCGCATGCGGCATGCACCTCGTGCCCACAGAAGAAGAACAGCTTGAAGGGGACGTATGCCATGACCCAGAGAGCAAGGAGCGGGATGTGGAAGCATTTGAAGGGCTCCCACCGGACCAAGTGGAAGGACTTGAAGGCGCTTGAGGCTGCCCAGAAGATGACGTCAGCCACCACTGCTGCCATGAACACCGCGAGCATCATCGACGGCTCCAACAGCGTCCTCGCCAGGTCATGTGCCAGTGTTAGAATCGTGTTCAACCGCAAGTAATGTCTATGCTTGCTTTGGAAGCATGTTGTGGATAAAGACATCAGTTTTCTCTCCATGGAGTCTGTGTGGCTGAAGCACGCCTTATTGCACTGCAACCCTCGTGCAATTCTGCAAGGTCGCATGACCACTGCATGCCTCATCTGCCTTGGTGCTGCTGCACACCGCAAACACTTGGGTACTATGCTGGCAGATGTGAAGAGTGGGGTATCCTTCACCACTGATGGGTGGCAATCGGATGCTAACGTGAAGGTTCTGGGCATCACTGCCCACTGGACCACAGACTGGGAGATGCAGAGCATGTCTGGCGCCTTTCCATCCATCAGTGAGACCGCAAATGCTGAGAACGTGTTCAGGCTGTTTTCCGAGGGAGTGGAAGAGTGGGGATTGTGGGACAATCTGCTTTGCATCACTGTTGACAATGACTCCATAAACAACTCCATGGTTGATAACTTCCGTGTTTTTCAAAACGACAGTTTTGAAAAGCCCGGGCACATCCGGTGCATGGGGCATTCCATGAATCTGGCTGTGCAAGAACTCCTAGACAAGAGCTCCCTGCAGGAGCACTTGCGGACGGCGCGTGACATCTACTCGTTCATGAAACACATTTTCAAGCGTGAGGCTTTGCTGGATGCCGCGTGTTCAACGGCTGGTGTGCAGTACCTGTAGTTGCACGTGGACACACCCACGAGGTGGAACACCACTCTAGATATGTGCACAAGGGTTGTGCACATCAACAGTGTGCTGGAGATGTGACTGACAGCCAAGGCCCCGCAGCTCAAGCCGAGCGGCAAAGGGTGGGAGCTGTTGGTGCTCGTGACCGCCGTCCAAAATAAGACGGAAGACATAAACGGCCAGCAATATCCGACATTGTCCCGGGTCATCCCGTTCTATGCGGTGATCATGGGTAAGATGCATCACTGGCAGGTGGAGGTTGGCACTGCCGGGAAGAAGTTGCAGTTGAAGAAGGAGGTGGGCACGACAGAGCGCTTCAAGGCCGTAGTTGAGAAGGTATTGTCATGCTTTTGTTATGCTATTTTATTTTTGTTGCATGTGGCTACTTTGCACAGCACTTACTCTGGGTTCATTGTTGTTGTTTCTGTTTGCAGGTGGAGAAGTACGTGAAGAAGCTAACTGTGCGCCATGTGGTCACCACAGTGTATGAGTTTTCAACGTTGACCACACATAATGAAATTTGTTAGTAATGGTCAGGGACATATGCCTACTTTGGTTGGTCATTGTGCATGATAGCCACACCGTGCCACTACTTATTGAAGGTCTTAGTACTTGCTAGTCAGAAGCTATTGTTCCTAAAACCATTGTCCCACCCTCTGACCATTTGTGACTTGTATTATGAGTTATCAACGTTGACCGCACATAGTGAGTTTATTTGGTCATGGTAAGTGACATATGCCTACTTTGGTTGGTCATAGTTGTTGGAATGATGCTCCTCACCATGGCAGGAGTGACTCCAAAAAGGAACACCAAAAAGACAAGCCAAGGTGGCTTAGTGGTTAATGGTGTTCACCTATAGAGGCAGGGGCCCGGGTTCAAGTCCCACAATATGAATTTCTGTCCTGCCTCAAGGGAGGTGGAAAATAGATGCCAGGAAGCTAGCTCAACCTCTAGAGTTCCTCTTTAAGTTTCTAGAAGGCTAGGTGAGGGTCCAGGAAGGTGGCACACCTTCTAGAAGGGGTGACTTGTCCTACAAGGCATCTAGAGGTGTCTTGTTCTTCTGGACACCTTCCCTCCTACTAGAAGCAAGCTGAGGAATCTAGGAAGGGGCAGAAGCTTCTAGAGGAGGGAAGGGATGCCTTCCTATGTGGGAAAAGGACAGCCTACCAAGGAGCACTCTAGAAGCCATAGAATCTGCTAGGAAGCTCCAAATCTGGCATGCTTTGGTGTTCTGGAAAGCTAAGATCAGTGGCTATAAAATGCCACTGCTTGTGAGCCTTGATAAAAGTGTTCATTGCCAGTCAATTGAGGCCAAAACTATTGCCTCACTCTCTGACCAGATTTTGCCATCCTTGGAACCAGTTGCCTCCACAGTTTCAGTCTCTGCAAAAACAGTTGGTGGTGTGAACCAGCCACTGCTAGGGACCCTCCAGGATGCACACTCACCCTCAGGCCAACAAAGGGTTATGGGCCCACGCCTCTAAGGGGTTCAAAGCCAGCTTGATTTCACGCTCCCAACAGGAAGACATGGCAACTAGCGAGCAAGAGAGCAGCCGCGCTGTCCTTAAGTTTGATGGGACAGGCTTTGCCTTGTGGAGGTGGCAGTTTGAGGTCTTCCTCGACGACAAGGGACTGCTTGAGCTCGTAAAAGGTGATGAGAGTGCTCCGCCGGATAGTGCAATGGCTGAGGTGAAGGAGGCATACAAGAAGCGCAACAAAAAGGCATTGGCGCTCCTTGTGTCCGCGTTATGCCCACCACAACTTGGGCACATCCAAGGATGCACCCTGGCCGCGGACGCATGGTCAAAACTCTGCTCCATCTACCAGTCAAGCAATCTTGCCAATCAGCTCTTCATCTTCAAACGGCTCGTCACCCTCCGAGCCAACGAAGGCGACAACATCGTGGAGATCATGCAGCAGATTGAGTCCCTCGTAGCGGAGTGCGTGGCCACGGATTGGGAGGTCGACTCTCAGTTGCAAGCTATGATCCTCCTTCTTGCCTTGCCAGAAAGTTGGAGTCCCATGATCACAGTCCTTGGTGACTGGCCTTCCGACGAGCTGAAGTACCCGAAGGGTGCTGAGTACGTGCGGAATGAGTGGATGCGACGTGGCGGTCGAGAGAGTGCAGCGGCATCAAGTTCAGCTTACACAGTTCATCCTCAAAATGGAGGCCGAGGCGACAAGTGGAAGGGTGCCAAACAGGGCACCAAGAAGGGTGACAAGAAGGGGGAGTGCTTCAAGTGCGGCAAGGAGGGCCACTACGCGCGCAACTGTCCCAAGAAGAAAACAGACCGGTCGCAGCAGGGCGGGAAGAAAGATGAACACGCCCTTATGGCGTATAACTCCACCAACTTGAAGGATCCGGGAGTTGCCGTCATCGACTCTGGATCAGGCCGCCACACGCAATGCAACAGGGCGGCATTTGTCACCTACAGCGCCTCGGAGAGACGCATGACGGTGGCCAATGGAAAAACAGAGGTGGCCGCCGGTGAGGGTAACGTCCGCATTGAGTCAATTGTGGATGGCAAACCTGTCACGAGCACAAATTATGATGTGCTGCATATGCCCAATTTTGGGGCAAACCTGCTCTCCGTCAGCCGCCTTACCGACAAGGGACTTGAGGTGCTCTTCACAAAGAAGGAGGCCGTCATCCGCAAAGAGGGCAAAGGTGAGGTGATTGCGCGTGCCAAGAGGGAGGAGGACTTGTACCTGCTACACGCGAAGATCCTCAGCAGCCGGGTGGGGTCCAACGCCGCCAATCTTGCAATGAAGGACGGAGGAGACCTGGACCTATGGCACCGCCGACTCTGCCACATTTCTCCATCAACAGTGAAGGAGATGGCTAAGAGGGAAGTGGTGCGGGGTCTCCAAATCAGCGGCCTTGATGGAACCAAGGAGACCGTGTGTGAGCCATGCATCATTGGCAAATCAACTTGGCAGCCTTTTGTCGCCAAGGGGACGCGTGCATCGGCAAAACTGGCCGTGGTACACACAGATGTGTGTGGACCGCTTGAGAGCTCCATCGGCGGAGCTCGCTACTTCCTCACCTTCATCGATGACGACAGCCGGAAACTCTACCTCTACCCAATGAAGCGGAAGAGTGAGGTCCTTGCGTGTATGCAAGAGTTTGTGGCTGATGTGGAGCGGCAAACAGAGTTGAAGGTGAAGGCGTTCCGGAGTGACAACGGCGGTGAATATGCGGGGTGCCTTGGGTGGATGAAGAGCAAGGGGATTGAGTGGCAGAAAACAACTCCACACTCCCCACAACAAAATGGCATTGCAGAGAGAGCAAATCGCACAATCCTAAACATGGTGCGATCCATGTTGAGCGACGCCGGCCTTACACAACGGTATTGGGCGGAGGCGGCAAGGACAGCAGCGTACATCATGAATCTCATGCCGACCAAGCCGCTGAAGGACAAGGAGAGCAATGCGTGGAAGACGCCACA
>SZWC01000076.1:93386-171026 GCA_023375785.1 Penium margaritaceum
GCGACGTCACGTTCGACGAGAAAAGCCGTTGGACAGACAAGGAGGCAGGTCTCTCCAAGAGGGGGGAGTGGATGCCACTCCTTGAGGGGGAGACGCCGGAGGACGTGAATGAGGGTGACATCCTCGCATCACCACCAACCGGAGAGCATCGCCTGAGGAATGGGCGAGCGGCAGACTTTATTCCGGTCAGATCAGATGAAGAATCCAAAGCACTGGAGATGGACGTGGAGGCGGGGAGTCGACCGATGTCTCCAAGGTCTCCAAGAGAGGGGGAGCAGGCGCTTGGAGAGGATGGCGCCAAAAGGGGACAGCAACAACAACAACCGCCTCAAGAGCCCCGCACGAGCAACTGTGTGCAAAGAAGGACAAAAAGGTATGATGCCAACAAGGGCATCTGGACAGGGTTCGCACAAGTCTTCTTCACGCAAGAGGACCGTGAAGGTGGCACTGCACAAGAAGGATGGGGCTGAGTGGGAGGGAGCAGTAAAGTATGAGCTCACCTCCCATGAGGAGAAAGGCTCCTCAGTTGAAGGCTGAGCATGGACAACTGCCATGGGTGACGCGCAATGGGGAGATTGTTGGAATGATGCTCCTCACCATGGCAGGAGTGACTCCAAAAAGGAACACCAAAAAGACAAGCCAAGGTGGCTTAGTGGTTAATGGTGTTCACCTATAGAGGCAGGGGCCCGGGTTCAAGTCCCACAATATGAATTTCTGTCCTGCCTCAAGGGAGGTGGAAAACAGATGCCAGGAAGCTAGCTCAACCTCTAGAGTTCCTCTTTAAGTTTCTAGAAGGCCAGGTGAGGGTCCAGGAAGGTGGCACACCTTCTAGAAGGGGTGACTTGTCCTATAAGGCATCTAGAGGTGTCTTGGTCTTCTGGACACCTTCCCTCCTACTAGAAGCAAGCTGAGGAATCTAGGAAGGGGCAGAAGCTTCTAGAGGAGGGAAGGGATGCCTTCCTATGTGGGAAAAGGACAGCCTAACAAGGAGCACTCTAGAAGCCATAGAATCTGCTAGGAAGCTCCAAATCTGGCATGCTTTGGTGTTCTGGAAAGCTAAGATCAGTGGCTATAAAATGCCACTGCTTGTGAGCCTTGATAAAAGTTTTCATTGCCAGTCAATTGAGGCCAAAACTATTGCCTCACTCTCTGACCAGATTTTTCCATCCTTGGAACCAGTTGCCTCCACAGTTTCAGTCTCTGCAAAAACAGTTGGTGGTGTGAACCAGCCACTGCTAGGGACCCTCCAGGGTGCACACTCACCCTCAGGCCAACAATAGTGTACCACAGCCACACCGTGCCACTACTTATTAAACCTCTTTGTACTTGCTAGTCGATAACTAGTACTTCCAGACCATTGCTCCCCCCTTTGACCATCTGTGACTTGTATTATGAGTCGTCAATGTTGACCACACATAATGAGATTCTGTGGTAATGGAAACTGGCATATGCCTGCTTTGGTTGGTCATTGTGCATGGCAGCCACACCGTGCCATTACTAATTGAAGGTCTTTGTACTTGCTTGTCGATGACGAGTATTTGCAAGCCAGTGTTTTCCCATCTGACCATTCGTGTCTCGTATTATTAGTCGTCAATGTTGACCACACACTGTGAAATTCTTTGGTTATGGTTTGTGACATATGCCAGCTTTGGTTGGTCATTGTGCATGGTAGCCACCTTGTGCCACTACTTATTGAAGGTCTCTGTATTGGCTAGTCAATGACTTGTACCCCAAAACCATTGTTTCCCCCCTCTGACCATTTGTGACTCGTATTGTGAGTTGTCAATGCTTACCACACATACTGAAATTCTTTGGTAATGATCTGTGACATATGCTTACTTTGGTTGGTCATTGTGCATGGTAGCCACACTGTGCCACTACTAATTGAAGGTCTTTGTACTTGCTAGTTGAAATTTAGTAATCTCAAACCATTGTGTCCCCCTCTGACCATTTGTGACTCGTATTATGAATTGGAAACGTTGACGACACATAGTGAACTTCTTTGGTCGTGGTCACTGACATATGCCTACTTTGGTTGGTCATTGTGCATGGAAGCCACACTGTGCCACTACTCATTGACGTTCTTTGTACTTGCTAGTTAATACCTGGCATTACCAAACCATTGTTTCCCCTGTTGACCACTTGTGACTTGTATTATGAGCTTTCTACGTTGACCCCAAATAGTTACATTATTTGGTCATGGTCAATGCCATATGCCTTCTTTGGTTATTCATTGTGCATAGTAGCCATGCCATGCTACTTTTTATTGAAGTTCTTGTAGTTGCTAGTTCATAACTGGTATTCCCAACCCAGTGCTTCCCCATCTGACCACTTGTGTCTGGTAGTACGATTTGTCAACGTTGACCACACATAGTGAAATTCTCTTGTTATGGTAAGTGAAGTATGCCAATGTTGGGTGGTCATTGTGCATAGTAGCCATACCTTGCTACTACTTAGTGGAGGTCTTTGTACATGCTAGTTGATAACCAGTATTTTGCACCCATTATTTGCCCCTGTGACTCTATGTGTTTCGTATTCTTATTTGGCAACGTCGACCACATATAGTGAAATTCTTTTGTCATGGTCATTGATATCTGCCTGCTTTGGTTACTCATTGTGCATGGCAGCCACACTGTGCCACTACGTATTGAAGGTCAATGTACAGGCTAGTTAATGACTTGTATTCCATTCTTTCCCCCTGTGACCATTTGGGATTCTAACAATGATCTGTCAACAATGACCACACATTGTGACATTTTTTGGTCATGGTCAGTGACATTTGCCTACATTGGTTGATCACTCTGCGTGGTAGCCACACCGTGCTACTACTAATTGAAGGTCTTTGTACTGGCTAGTCGATGAACTGTATTCCAAAACCGTTATTTTCCTTCTATGACCATTTGTGACACGTATTATGATTTGTCAACGTTGACCACACAGTGAAATTATTTGGTCTTGGTCAATGACATATGCATACTTTGGTTGGTCATTGTGCATGGTAGCCACACTTTGCCACTATTATTTGAAGGCTTGTGTACTTTCTAGTCGATATCTAATATTTGTAAGCCATTGTTTCCTCCTCCGACCATTTGTGACTCGTACTATGAGTTAGAAACGTTGACAACACATGGTAAACTTACGTGGTGCAGACTTGTGGGCCGTGGAGCTGTCTGCTGATCAGGAATAGTGCCTCCATGGAGTAGTAGCACAAGGATCTAGGCGTGGGACATCTGCATTAGAAACTCGCAACCCGCAAATAGCGCAGAACGGTGGGCAGCGCAGAGTAGGGTAAGCATGGAGCAAGATAAGGGCAGAACATTTATGCTGCGTGGCAAATTTTGGGGTGTCACTATTCTGGTGTGGTGAGCGTGGGCAGTTCCTTGCTCTTTGCTCAGCAGAACTACACGATACCTTCAGATCAGTCGTTTATGTTGGCAGCTAGCTTTGTGCATCAATACATTGGGCAACGGCACTAACAACAACAGCAGCGGCGATCACCAGAACTGTGCTTCTTGCCGCGTCAAACCACTACACACGCCGGCAGCCGGAGCTCCTCCCCCGTGCCGTCCCGTACCTCAATCAGCTGCTCACCAGGCTGTGACCCACTCCCCCAGCACCGGAGGGTGACCAAGTGGCTGGAGCAGTACACTAGCAACGTACCATGGAGGTGCTGGGAAAGCGTGTGGAAATGGAGAGCATCCACAGTCATGGAAGTTGCGGATCCATCCAGCCCCATCACGGACAAGAGGATCAGGAGGATAGGACCCTAGGAGTACAATGGTTCTCCAACGCCCAACCATCACTAGAGGAATCCTATACTGGTGGAGAGCTAGGGGCCTATCGCAGATTGGTCTACCGGCGTCACGGTGGACAACCGCCACTGGCGAGCTGACGCTGCAGAATTCACCACCTCCGCTGCATCCGCGGCTCAAAGTGGTTAATCTCTGAGATTCAGGCATCCCATGTTTGCTTGTACCAGGCCTGTAGTAGCCACAGATGCACCCATCGCAGCAGTTCTTGGGGACCAGGCAACTGGGGATGCCGGCATCCCCCCCGGGCACCAGATTTTGCACCGCTACAGGTGAACCAGGTGCAGATGTATCAAACGCAATCTTCCACGGGAACGACGCCAGGGGCATCAGCAACAGAACCCTCGGTGTCAGGAGGGACACAACCACAAATGCACCCATTGCAACAGCTTGTGGGAACCGTGCAGACAAGTATGACGCCACAACCCTTCGCGTCAAGACCGGTACAACAGCACACGAGCCAGTCTCAACCTCACCCAGGGGTCTCACAGGCGGGAACGACGATGCCACATGCCACGATGGGCGCAATGCAATAGTAGGTGATCTTGTCGCAAATGGTTGTGGGTGCCATGCCAATGGGGATCATGATGCCTCCCCCTGCGCCAGGGATGCAAAAGGCAATGCACCAAGCACACTCGTATGTAACAATGGTGTATGCAGAAACAACGGTGCATTACTCCGCGTTGGCTCCACAAACGACCCAGCCTCTCAAGGGTACTATTCAAGGGGGGACTGTGGTTCAGTTTTCTCCGTCACGAGTCCAACCACTGATGCATCAGTAGCAGCCATTTGGAAGCATGGCCGTGCAGGGACCTATGATGCAATCCTCCGCAATAGCCTTGCAATCATTGACAACTCCGCACCAGCAGCCGATAAACATCGTGCAAGTGGGAATGAGTCAGCAACCATTCGTACCAAGCATGCGGCCGCAGACACCACTAGGGGCAGCACCAACGCCCCAGTCTTCCGCGCCTGCCTACCAATAGCTCCACCCGCAGCAGCCACTCAGGTCCATGCCAGTAGGAGTGATTTTTCAGGCGCAACCACTAATATCACAAACCCGGCGGACAACACCAGGCCACTCACATCTGCCACCACAGCAGATGATAGGGGCTCAACACTCCACTGGGAAAACGGCAGCCTTGTCCCTCCCAATCGCACCAGTTGCAGCTGCAAACACCGGACCAATGCTTCTTTTCAGCTCTGCAGTTATGGCCCCTACCACCCAGACCTATTGGATGCCTCAGCTGATGGCACCACCGGTGCAGGGGACCAAGGTCCCATCCCCTAGGATGACATTCTTCTCCACGCCCTACACTGCCTCAATCCCCTCCTCCTAGTACATGCGTCCCCCACCAATGGAGTCACGCCCGCACATGCCCGCGCGACAGTCATCGATGTAGCTACAACATAGCGGCTACTCCGCAACCCAACCTTTCTGCCCTCCCACCTCCGCATTTTGTGAAAGCATCTACGACTAACCGCAGCACTATGCCTCAGCTGCAATTCATCGACTTTGAACTTCCAAACCTCCCGCAGCTAGATTCCTTCAAGGTGCCCCGGAGGAGGACCCCTGGACCTGGCTTAGGCAAATCAATCTCTATGCCAGCATTGGCCGGATTTCACCCGACCTCTGTCTCGCTGCTGTGGAACTACATCTTTAGGGGGCTACGACATACTAGTGAAATGCACGTGCACCCTTCCCATCATTTGAAGACGTTGGCGATGCCCTTACTGAACGATTCAAGTATCTGAAAAAGGAGGAAGCTCAGAGGAAGATCGGGAAGGAGGTCATGCGTAAGGATGACGACATCCATGGATTCCTGGACCAGTTCCTGACATGGGCTTTTGTCGCCAAGAACTCACATTGGGAAAGCCTCCTGCTATGGGTCCTATTGTAGAACCTCATCCACGCACTCCCAGATGAGGTCTGTAGCCTCATGATCGCTGATCGCTACCGTTCTCTCCAAGACAAGGTACAAGATCCTACGTTTGTATCGACCCGTCAGCGGTCCACACAACAGCACCAGGACGGAGACACCCACACACCTTCCTCCTTGCATACACAACCTCTGCAGTAGAAGCTCAACGCCTGCTACACCTGCCAAAGCCTAGAACACATCGCCCCCGACTGCCCTCGCTGTTGACATGCTTCTCCACACCCTGATACAGTCCAACAAGATCCTATGGTCCAAAAGTGGCACCAGTACTACAACCAGCCATGGCCAGGTCAGCACCAACAGCAGCAACAGCAACAGCGTCCGCCCCCAACCAGCCAGTCCCAGTTGGGACAAGGAACTGGCCAAGGTATCCTGCCAAACCCACAGCCAACTACAAACCCCGCAGATGGTGGGTGCAATGTCAAGCTCGGTCTACCCATGGCTGACAATGAAACTACTGAGGTGCCCCCACTGCTGAGGAAGCAAAACTCATCACACGAGCTGGCAGGCTTGGACTCCGTGGATGGGACATGCAGGAAGCAGCGTATGTGCAAAACAATTTGCGGGGACGGGCGGAAGATGTTGAAGCCCGGCTACAAGAGGCCATCACGGCCCGCTCCGTGCGTGCTGCTGACAAGCGCCGTCCTGTGGACCCCCCACATACTGAGGGCCCTGCTGACACGGTATCCTCATCTGATCCCCCTATTGCTCCAAATGCTGCAGTCGACATCACAATCCCAGTGGAGAAGCTCTTCACCACCCCTAACGCATCCGTGAACTTGTTCAATTTCCTCCGCATCCACCCTCAGATTGCTCTGTGGCTCAAGGAGGACCTCACCAGGGCCAATCATCACCTTCAGGCTGTCAGCATCTTCCTCAACTGTATCACACCAATGCGTGGCACCCAGAACACTATTTGAGTCGTAGCACAGGTACCACTAGCCATGAGCACAGAGGAAATGGACTTGGGATGGACACTGTAGCCTCTATAAGCACCCCGCCGCGACGATCGCCACTACGAGGTTGCCTGTTGTGTGGTCGGGATCTGCTGGCAAAAGTTCCTTGCCGTCATCGACACTAGAGCAACCCACACTACGGTCACCCTCCGTGTCCTCGTTGTGGCCGGATGGGCGGACCTCATCCTTCCCACACACTGGCTCTTCAGCAATGCGGCAGGTGGAATGGACTACGAGGATGGAGAAGTGCAGGGGCTTCCCTTGCAAGTGGGGTCCCTTCACAAACCAGTGGAAGTTCAGGTCTTGAAGGTCCGGACATACGACATTCTCCTGGACATGGACTACCTTCTTCCGCGATAGGTCAACCTCTTGTTCTCCCCTGGCACCATGAAACTCACATCCACAACCAAATATGACCAATCACCTCACCCCTAAAACTGTGTATTGACAAATGTATTGGGAAGTGAACGTATTAGTGATCATGGACTTGTAACAAAAACTAGTACATACTACATATAATGAATGGCAAGTACTACCTCATATACGGAATGTATGTCTGGACTCAAGTGACATGAATTGATGTTAATGATTTCTAAAAAATGGTTGCACACAAGAATACACTTTTTGATACACCAATTGTCCAGTGTATGAATCGAGGGTGGTTAACCATAGTTCTCCGTAACACGCACCAAGGAATATGCCCTCATAAAAGTCTGGGACCGGGTGGTCGTGCCCGTCACCGGCGGTGAGCCCTTCTCCCTCTCAGATGCCACACAGGAAGACTCCCATACCCATTCCCAGCATGACCAGGTACCCATGGGAGACACCATCGACACAGAGCAAGTCCCGGTTGCAGAATGGCATGAGTTTGCCATGGACTTTGCGGAACCAGGTGTGCGGAGTAACCTTCTTGGGATATGGCAGCAGGAGAGCAGGTGTTCGGCAAAGGCCCTCTTGGAAGACAAAGAGGAGGTTTATCCTCTCTGCACCAAGGCACCACCGCCGCCCCTCACTGGGATCACATCCTACACCCCAGTCTCTCTCAACCACAAAAACAGGACTTCCGCAACCTCCTTGACTCCTTCTCTGACATCTTTGCTGGCTCGGCAACGGACCTTGGGATAGTTGACACTGTCCACATCATCTCCACTGGGACAGCTGCCTCCACCAAGCAAAACGTCCGTCGCATACATCTTGACCAGGAGGAGATCATCACCAAAGGTCTCGTGAAGATGAAGGCTCAAGGGGTGATCGTCCCCATTATAAGTCCATGGCACGCCAACTTGGTTATTGTTGGCGAAACCGATGGATCCAAGCGGTCTTGTGTCGACTTCCGCGACCTCAACCGAGTAACAGAATAGGATGCATATCCCATGTTGCTGATTGTTGACATCCAAGAACGCTAGCAAGGCCACGGATGGTTCGCAAAGCTGCATGTCAAGGTAGCCTTCCATGTCGTCCCCATGCACCTAGACCCCATTGCCAAGTCCGCCTTTATGACGCAAGAGGGACTCTATGCCTTCATGCGCATGCCCTTCGGCCTCTGCAATGCCAGCGTGACCTTCTAGCGCATGATGGACTCTACACTCCGCAGCATCCCTAACGTGAGCTGCTACATTGACGACATCATGGTTGCGGCCCATAGCTTTGCGGAACTCTTCTTATCCATTGCCGCTGTCTTCTCCGCTCTCTGCACTACTAATCTCAAGCTAAATGCTGCAATGTGCTCCATCGCCACAGCGGAAATGGAAATCTTGGGGCCTGTCATCAGTTCAGATGGCATTAAGATGGACACAGAGAAGATCGCGGCGGTCCAGGATTGGCGCCAGCCTACAACTGCGGCGCAGGTCAAGCTATTCCTTGGATTTGTCTCCTTCTACCGCAAGTTTTTCCGCGACTACGCCCGCATCATCCGTCCTTACAGCAACTCACCCATCAAGACATGCCCTTTGACTGGACAGCGGAGTGCGTCACAGCTTAGGCAAAGATCGAGCATCGGCTGGTCACTGTGCCCATGTTGGAGTTCCCTTATTTCAACATCCCTTTCTATATTACCACCAACTGGTCCCGGGATGGACTCGACGCAGTGCTGTTGAGACAGTCAAAGAACCTGTCCAACAGGTGATTGTGTATGCAAGGCGAGCGCTCACAGATGGCGAGCAGAAGTACCCACCACTCAAGGATGAGTGCCTGGCCGTACCTTGGGCTCTAGAGCACTTCCATGATTACATCAAGAACAGTAAGCCCTTTCCCATCTTCACTGACCACCAAGCACTCCAGTGGCTCCTTACTATTTGGGACCACGAGGGCAGCCTAGCCAAGTGGGCCTTGCTCCTGCAGGGCGACAACATGGAAATCAAGTATGAGCCCTCCATTGCTAACTGCAACGCTGACGTCCTCAGTTGCCTCTCCCGCAAAGCATGGCCAACTCCCGCGGACCGGGAGGAGGATCACGCGGAGGAGCTATCCCCGCCATCATCTGCTGCAGCCGACCCCCAGTGGGAGGGTGTTGCCTGATAATTCACGGACGATGAGCAAGATATTGCACACCAGCTGCTGTCCAAACTGGACTCCTCCGAACTCGTGGAATCTACGGAAACCCTTCCTGCCCTCCCCGTCAACGGCCTCTAGCTTGCCCGCCGCTATAACCGTACAATCCGCAGCTGGACCTTGGAGGAGATTGCCGCACACCTTCCCACACGCTCCACTCTTTTGCGACCCCGGCACATCCCCCCTTCTGCCCCGTGTGTTGTCCACCCTCCACCAGCACCGACAGTCCCCCTGCCTCCCCTCTCCTTGACGCCCCACCATCTTCCCTTGGTTGACTTCTGTCAGGATGGAATCCGCGTGGTGCGGTCCCGATGTTGGTCTGATAGGCTCTATTGGTTCACATCTGCTGTTTTGGGCAAATCTGAGGCTGAGCGTGAGCTTTTTGATTACTCACGCTATGTGAGCAGGAATTCAGAGACAGTCAGTTTGCAAAGGGAATAACATCGTTTTGGGTTAGTTTTTGAACATGATCACAACATTTATAGGTCTAGTCATGAGCTCTCCAATGCACCAAACCGCACACGATTTGGCTAAGCATAGCCCAAGTTATGCTTGCCGAAGCGCAGGTCTCACCCACAACAGGAGCCTGACGCCGCCACTTGCCGTGGTGCCTTTCTTCACGTGCGAAGCGCCTTTCCCAAGGGGCATATCCCATTGCACATGGTATGGAGGTCCCCTGTACTGTTTCCACGCACCCTACCCACGTTTGGGCTGCGTTTGGTGTGACGAGGTTCAAAACCTGTCCGCAGACCTGCAGTCAGAATTTTGACTAGGTCCCTGAGTAACAAAACGTACTACTGAGCTGCGGACGCCGAGCCAGATTTTTGGCTAAGTCCCTCAGTAACAACCTGCACTACTGGACCCGGTGGATGATCCGCCGGATCAGGTGGATCATCCACCGGACGCCTCAGCAGGCCTATCGGAGCAATTTCTCCAGATGGTAATTTTGTTACTCGATCCGGTCGATTATCGACCGGATTTCGAGTCGCAGCCGGCTCCCAGAGCCGCTGCGCACACCCCAACTTTGGAAGGCTATATCTCCCTCGATACTTGTCCGATTCCAGCGAAACAACTTCCACCGGATTCAACAACGTGTCCGCTTTTAGGGGAAATCCTTCAATTTAGGATCCGTGAGTCGCCAGATCCGCCGGAGCGGAGTTTCCACTTTCTGGCGGCTCGTTGGCGCCTCCCGGTGCCGCACTTGGGCATGCGGAGGGGCAATTGTTTTTCAACATTCTCCCCCTTGCACCTGCCATGCCTGCTGTTCCTGCTTTCTCTCACTCACCTTCCACCGCACGCTCCAGCCTGTCATAGCTGGTCATCCCAAGTCCGGCCACGCTCATCGCGTGCCGGTCCGCGGGTTGCGTCTTGGTCAAGCAATTCGCAAGCATGTTGTGCGTGCTGCAGTGCTGCAGCATCACCTGCCCCTTCTCGACCATGTCCCGTGCGTAGTGATAACGCACGTCGATGTGCTTCATCCTCCTGTGCTGCGTTGGGTTGTTGGTCAGCGAGATGGAGCCGGTGTTGTCCTCTTGCACCACCGTAGGCTCAGCTGCGGCACGCCCAGCTCCCCCAGCAACCTGCGGAGCCACACCGCCTCCTTGACCGCCTCGGCCAGCGCGATGTACTCTGCTTCCACTGTGGAGGTGGCAATGCAGTCCTGCTTCCTGCTGCACCACGAGACCGCCGCACCAGCGAGGAAGAACACGTATCCGGATGTGGACTTCCGCTTGTCCACATCCCTAGCGTAGTCTGAATTTGTGTAGCAGACCAGACGCAAGGGGTCCGCCCGCCCCTTGCTGTCGAACCTCAAGCGCACGTGCCGCGTCGCCTGCAGGTAGCGGAGGATGCGCTTGACCGCCTGCCAGTGTTGTGGCCCTGGATCGGCCACATACCTGCTCACTTGGCCCACCGCGTAGGCCAGGTCCGGTCGAGTCACCACCATGGCGTACATGAGGCTGCCCACCGCCGATTGGTAAGGCACCCCTGCCATATCCCCCCGCACTTCTTTTGTTTGCGGCGCCATTGCCGCACTCAGTTCACAGGTTGTAGAGACAGGAATGCACACTGGTTTGCAGTCCTCCATGCCGTACCTCTTCAGCACCTCGACCCTGTATTTAGCATGCCCCAGCTCAAGCGTGCGCTCCCTCTGGTTCCGCGTAATGCTCACCCCGAGGTAGAACTCCAGCTCCCCCATGTCCGACATCTGGAACCTGCTGCTCAGCTGCTCTTTCAGCTACTGTAGACTCGGCAGGTCTGAGGATTACAAGGTCAGATCGTCCACGTAGAGTGCGACAATCTGATGGAGGTTCTTGGTGCGCCGCACGTACACACTGTGATCTGCCTCACAACGCTTGAAGCCGAGTAGTGCCATGAAGCTGTCCATCTGTTGGTACCAGCATCGGGGCGATTGCTTTAGCCAATACAAGGACTTCCGCAGCTTGCACACCTTGCCCTCCGGCGCCTCCACCTCCTCCGACACCTCCACGTAGATTTCCTTGTCAATGATGCCATTGAGGAAGGCCGTCTTTACGTTCATTTGGTGGAGCTCCATGTCCTTCGCGGCCGCCACCGCAAGGATCGCTCGGGTGCTTGTAAACTTGGTGACGGGGGCGAAAGTCTCATCAAAGTGTTCGCCCTTATGCTGTGCGTACCCCTTTGCCACGAGCCGCGCCTTGTACTTGTCAACCACTCTTTCCTTCGTGAACTTGGTCTTGAAGACCCACTTGGAGCCGATGATCTTGGCGTCTTTCGGCCTGTCAACCAGCTGCCACGTGTCGTTTTCAGCAATGGATGCCAGCTCCGACTTGATGGCAGCGTTCCACTACTCCCCCTCGGGCCGCGCAAGCGTCTCTTGCACGGTCGTCGGTTCCGTTGATGCAGCCAGCATGCACCACGTCATCTTGATCCATCGACCGGTGCCTGCGTCGAAACGCTTCCCCGCTCCCCGCTGCCTCCCGATGCGACGCGACAGTCTTGGTGGCGTCTCGTTGCTCTGCTGCGATCCTTCCGATTAGCCCGCTTTGGTGAATCATCGACCGGACGGCTTCCCGAGGATTCTTCATGCTCCAGTGAACCATCAACCAGACGGGTGGCGCATCCGGATGATTTTTCTCCGACACCCAAAGCAAACTCCACCGGGAGTGCACGCTTCGGCACCCGCGGTGCCTCCTTCGACGTATCATTCCGCCGGATCTCGAGCCCAGCTGCATCGTTTTCAGAGTCCTCCATGTCGGCTGCTGCACCTGCTGCACCGCCACGCTCCGACGCCGCATCATCGACCTCCGCGTCCGCCGGCTCCTCCTCGTAGTCAAGGAGCTCGAACCACTCCCCCTGTTTTGGAGTGTTCCTGACACTCACGTCGTTGCATCTGCTGCTAAAGCTCTGCTGATTGTCGAACTTGACGTCAGGGCTGCGGATGATCTCTTGCGTGCACGGGTCCTAAAGCTATTATGTTTTTTGCGCACTCTTGTATCTGAGGAACAAGCACGGCTTCGCCCGCGGTTCTAGCTTGCTGTCGTGTCGTTGCGCCGCCTGCACTGGCGCGTGCGCCTTCCACCCGAACACCTTCAGGTGTGCCACGTTTGGCTTGTGCTTGCTCATAACCTCCTGCGGTGTCTTCCAGTCGCCCTTGCCCTTCAGCACCGCTGTTGGGGTGAGGTTGATGGTGTAGCTTGTTGTACGTACAGCCTCTGCCCAGAACCCTCGCGGCAACCCTGCATCCACAAGCATGGTCCGCACCATGTTGAGTAGCGTCTGGTTCGCCCACTCCGCCACTCCGTTGGACTGTGGCGAGTACGGCGTAGTGGGTTCCCACTTGATGCCCTGCTGCTTCATCCACCCGCTTCAGCCCACGTACTCTCCGCCATTGTCGTTGCGTAGCGCTCTGACCTTCCGGCCAGTCTGCCTCTCCACCGCTGCAACGTACTCCTTCAGCCAGTCCAGGAGCTCACCCTTCCGCTTCATGAAGTACACGTAGAGTTTTCTGCTGCAGTCGTCAATGAAAGTGAAAAAGTATCTCAAGCCGCCGTTTGACGGGGTTTTGAACAGTCCGCACACATCACTGTGCACGACCTCGAGCAGGTCCTTTGTGCGAGCCTTGTTCTCATTGAACAGCTTGCGCCGCGCCTTGTCCAAAATGCAAGACTCGCACTTTTTGTGCGCTGCTGCATCTGCTGTTGCATCTGCGCCGTCGATGATGAGGCCACGCACCATGTTGCGCTTTGCCATCTCCTTAACGGTTTCGGGCACCAAATGCCCCAGCCGTCGGTGCTAGAGCTCCAGATCAGCGCTTCCTCCCTTGGCCATGTTGACGACGCGCTCTTGCAAGTCTGCTACGTCGGATGCCGCGGGACCACCTTGGTCTCCACGGTGTAGAGACCGCCCTCGCGCTTCGCCTCCAACACGACCTCGCCATCGCCGTCAATGCGCACCACTGCGCCTTTCCTGTGGAAGAGCACCTCATATCCGTTGTCCGTCAAGCGGCTAACACTCAGGATGTCAGCCAGGCCGGGGACATGCTGCACATTACGGATTGTGCACAGCTCCTTCTTACCGCACACCACGACTTCCACCTCCACGTCGTCTTGGCCGGCCGCCGGCTCGACTTTGTCGTTTGCGACCACCATTGACTTGGAGGACTTCTCGTAGGTGACGAACCCCACCTTCTCAACTTGGGTGTGCTCCTCGGCCCCGGAATCCAGGCACCACCTGTTGGACTTCTTGAGGAAGTAGTTCTTGTTGCCGTTGAGGAGTGACCTGCCATTGCTGTTTTTGCCGCCGGTCTTCGCCTCCTCCGAGCATTCACGGGCTCAATGGCCCTCCCTGTGGCAATTGTGGTACGCACCTTTCTTGGCGCCCTTCTTGCCGCTGCCCTTTCCGCCACTTCCTCGGCCCCCGTTTCCGCCACCCCGTATTTTGGTGACAAGGGCCGATGAGGAAGACGAGGAATCCCCGCAGCTCCGTCGCTGCGCCTCGTTGCGGATGTACTCTGTGACCGCACCATAGGTGAGCTTGTTCTTCGACCATCCTCCAAGGACAGTTTTGAGTGGGCCCCAACTGTCAGGTAGGGCCATGAGGAGAGCCATCGCCTGCAGCTGCGTGTCGATCTTCCATCCCACGTCATTGCATTGCGAGGGGAGCGACTCAATCTGCTGCATGGCGGAGATGATATCATCTCCCTCCTCGATTCTCACCGTGAGGAGCCGCTTCATTGCGAAGATTTTGTTCGCGAGCGACTTGGATTGGTGGATGGAACAGAGCTTTTGCCAAGCTTCGGCTGCTAGCTTACAGCTTTGGAAGTAGCCCCACTGCGACTCGGCCGTCCCGGACACCAGGAGCATGAGCACCTCTGTGTTCTTCTTTTCGAAGGCCTGCTTCTCCGCGTCCGTAGCAGTCGCCTCTGTGAGCACCTCCTTTCCCAACATGACATCTAGCAGCCCCTTATGCGAGAGGTGCAGTTTGAAGTGCCACCTCCATAGTCCAAAGCCCGGGCCACCTGCATACTTCTGAATGGGCTGCGTCTCCTTCTACGCCATGTGCGCAGCTGCTACTTTGACGAGTTCTCAGAACTTCATGGCGACATCCAAGATGACGATCCGGTGCGCTGCGGAAGACGTGAACGTTGGAGGGTATCAGACCCGTGGGCCCATAACCCTTTGTCAGGATGGAATCTTTGTGGTGCGGTCCTGACGTTGGTCTGACAGGCTCTATTGGTTCACGTCTGCTGTTTTGGGCGAATCTGAGACTGAGCGTGAGCTTTCTGGTCGTCTCACGCTATGCGAGCAGGAATTTAGAGACAGTCTGTTTGCAAAGGGAATAACGTCGTTTGGGGCTAGTTTTTGAACATGGACATGATCACAACATTTGTAGGTCTAGTCATCAGCTCTCCAACACACCAAACTGTGCGCGATTTGGCTAAGCATAGCCCAAGTTATGCTTGCCGAAGCGAAGGTCTCACCCACTACAGGAGCCAGACGCCGCCACTCGCCGTGGCGCCTTTCTTCACGTGCGAAGCGCCTTTCCCAAGGCGCATATCACATTGCACATGGTATGGGGGTCCCCTGCACTGTTTCCATGCACTCTACTCACTTCTGGGCTGCGTTTGGTGATGGGGTGTGACGAGGTTCAAAACCTGTCCGCGGACCTGCAGTCAGAATTTTGACCAAGTCCCTGAGTAACAAAACGTACTACTGAGTTGCGGACGCCGAGCCAAATTTATGGCTGTCCCTCAGTAACAACCTGCACTACTGGATCCGATGGATGATCCGCCAGATCAGGTGGATCATCCACCGGACGCCTCGGCAGGCATATCGGAGCAATTGCTCCAGATGGTAGTTTTGTTACTCGATCTGGTCGATTATCGACCGGATTTCGAGTCGCAGCCGGCTCCCAGAGCCGCTGCGCACACCCCAACTTTGGAAAGCCATATCTCCCTTGATACTTGTCCGATTCTGGCGAAACAACTTGCACCGGATTCAGCAAGTTGTCAGATTTGAGGGGCAATCCTTTACTTTAGGATCCGAGCAATGTTCTAGTCGCCAGATCCGCCGGAGCGGTGTTTCCACTTTCTGGCGGCTCGTCGGCACCTCCCGGCGCCGCACCTGGGCATGCGGAAGGGCACAAGGGAAGGAAGTTGTTTTTCAATAACTTCCTCCTTCACTCCCCAGCATCCAGGGACTGTCTCTGGGACCTCTTCTCCCCCCTCAACTCCTCCATCTCTTCCGTTGGCATCCGCCTCTCCTGTACCCTCGACCGCGACACGGGGTTGTGCATGATTGTCCATGAGATCAGCACGGCTCACTCCTACGTCCAGATGGCCGCTGCCCAAGCACCATGGATGTGGGCTCCCGCTTCCATGATTCCCGGACCACCCGTGCTCACCGAGATCCACGTGGCCTGGTGCTATGTATGGTTGTGCGATCGCGAATTCATTGCCATTGTGGATACTGGTGCCACACAGACCACAATCGCGCTGTGGATGGTTCGCACCTTGAATGTCCCCCATCTTCGCGAACTTACCTGGCTCTGCTTCTCCATGTCCACTCACACCATCGATGCACCGATTGGCCAGATCGCGGCCCTTCCCATGCAGGTGGCAAACGTTCATGCACTGCACACCGTCCAAGTGTGCGACGTGCGGACAAACAACATGCTCGTGGCGGCAGACTGGCTCGCGTCGTGCCAGGCCAATACATTAGTGGACGCTGGCGTCTGTTCTTTCACCCGACTTTTTACTTCGCCTCGCCTACTCTCACTCTCTCCTCCCATGGTTACTGCACTGACCGGCATTGGTAGTCAACTTACCTGACGCCTCACATGAAGCTCTGGTTTGAACCGTGGAACAGCCTCCTAGATGGCTCGTCCTTGCAGCACGGAGGCTGCACCCTCAACGAGGGGTGGGAGGGGGGGGTATAGCACAGCAAGACAAGAGCTGCAAAGAAAATCACTGCAAAGACACTTTGCGGGCCATGCCGCGACACCCACTGCCGGTGCAAGACAATGCGCGGCACACAGAAAAGCATCCCCCGTAGCAGCGGCTGTAGCCTCGCCACGACCCGCTCCAACCACGGCACCAATGATGGGGCAGCCCTCTCCAGGCGCGAAGTCATCAGCGGTTGCACCCCCAGCAGCAGCAGCAGCACCAGCAGTAGCGTCAATGACACCAGCTAATGTGTCATTGCCACCTGGCCCTTCTGCACCCCTGCGCACTCCTATTCCCCACCCGCCTCGAGAGACAAACCAGCCTAGGAGGTGGCGCACCCTCTGATCAGCGCGAGAACGATGATGGAGGGCGCGCGAACCAACCTGGAGGAGGTCGGGATGACACTGGTGACGGTCGGGATCAACCGAAGGCCACTCGCCTGCTGGACATGGTCAGCACTGTCATCTTGCACCTGCAGGCCAAGCTCCTAGTGGTAACCCGCACAAATCCGGCGGAATCGTTCTTTGGTCAAGCTTGGCAAGTGGTCCTGAAGGGCGCGGCCAAAGGTGCCATGGCCCTCGGGCAGCATGGGCGACAAGAGTAGCTGCTAGAAACAGCTGGTGCGGAGCGTTTCATTGCAGTAATCCGCGACGTCCTGAACCTCCACCCGGAGCAAGCACGCGACATGGCCGGTGTGGCAGAATTCCTTGACATGGACCGGCCGGATCTCTTTGTGAGTTCCACCCGCTAGTGGTGGCTCTAGGCACGCTGGGACCAGAAGCAGGACCCCATGCGGCGCTATGTGCACCTCCTCCATGGACGAGCCCGGGCCCTACCAGATGCCAGCAGGAACAGCGGAGGCACCGTACAGGAAATCTGCGGCAGATTTGTGGAGGTGGGTTTACCTGCTTCATCTCATCTTTGCGAGATGGAGGACATAGTACACATCCCAGGAGCTTGCATACATCACTGCGACAGAATGACAGTGCAACAGCTGGTAAAACGCCATTGAAAAATGCGGGTGCTTGTCCCTTGAGGATGTATCGTGCCCTCGGATTGGAGTCACGGTGGCGGACAAACTATGGACAGCGCTCAAACAAGCGGCCACTCACTGAGAGAGGAAGTGGTATGGTACTGGGTCGGGGAAGCCGCGAAGGTGTGCAGGGAGGAGAAGAACCACAATATCGCTGATGCGGAGGAGGCCCAAGAGTACCACCAAAACTCTCCCAAGCTCACACAAATGCGGGACAAGAAGCAAGCAGTGTGGCAATGGAAGGAGGAGAAGCAAAGATATAACGCAGCAGCAACATCATAATGGATAGCAGCGGAGCTTGTAGATGAGGTGTAAGCGGAAGCAAAACGCAAGGCAGCAACACAATAAGCAGCAGTGGAGGCTGTAGTGGCAACAAAACAGGAAGCGGCGGCTAGACGGAGGGAGGCGGCAGAACAAGCAGTAGCAAAAGTGGCAGCGGCAGCAGAAGAGGAAGCAATGGCAAGACGTAGGGAGGTGGCCGAACAAGCAGCAGCGGAAGCGGCAGTGGCGGCCAACGTGAAGGCGGAAGGTGAATGAGCAATAAGGGAAGCAGCGACAGTAGTAGAGAAGGCAGCAACAGAGGAACAAGCAGCAACAGAAGAGGGAGCACCAGCCAGGGAATCTGGCGAGAAAGACACAACGGAGCAGGTGACAACGAGGGGCATACCAGTGCAAGCGGCGGAGGGGCAAAAGACCAAGTAGGTCAGAAAAGAAGCATGATGGAAGAGTGCAAAAGAGAGACGGGGAGACACGCCGCAATCTGCCACGTTGCAGGCTACACTCGGAAGGAAGGCCAGGCTCCAAGCAGTAGCGGAAGATTAGACCTGAAAGGCCACGGCATCCGCTACCGGCGGCAAGCAGGCTGCCCCATCCCACGTCGCTTGTGTCAGCGGCATGGCCATCCCACGCAAGGAGCCAGCCCTAGGCGGACAGGCCCCATCCGCAGAGACAACTTCAACATCAGCGGTACTCTCACCCACCGCTCGCTGCCCTTGATCCCGCCAACAAGATCACGCAAAGCGAGCGGCGGATGAGAGTACCACTGGAGAACCCTCCGCCAAGCGTAGCAAGCAGCGCTCCGCGCCAGGAGGCACCCTTCTGAGCATCAACCCAGGACAGCTGGCTCAAGTCCAGCAGGAAGCCGCCCAGGCAACCTCCTCGCAGTGTTCCGCAAAGTTCCAATGCCGCCCACATGGTCCTAGCTCAGCTTTGGCCCATCCTAGAGGGAGCCAGCGCAGCAGCTCCGCGTGAAGGAATCCCAGTGGAGGCCGTTGCATGAGCAGCAGCGAAGAGAAAGGCAGGCGCGGTATTGCTCTCAGAACGCAGTGAGTCACCGCCATAACACAACGAGGAGCGGTAAGGGTGCACACCGGGTAAGATTCCCGGATCTAAGATTGGATCCCGACTCACGAATCCGAATCCAGGTGTGGCTTTGATTCATAAATCCAAATCTGGATTCACAAATCCGTAGGATTTACGAATCTTTTCCGGATCCTATAGGCGATGGCAGGTTAAAATCCTATATTCTGCCACATTAACCCCTGTTTTCCATGTGAAACTAGAGGGAAAAGGATCTCCGAATCCCGGATCGAGTCTGAATGGAGGACTTGGATCCCCGAATCCAAATCTGGATCCGGGTTCACGAATCTTATTCACGAATTCTAGGATTTGGTGTGCAGCCTTCGTGATGGGCCGCTCCTGGAGCGGCCCATCACGAAGGGACAAGGTTTGCTGCAACTCTCTGAGGATGGGGCACGACGACAACAGAGAACAGAGATTATTGAAATCCGCAACAAACGATGGAGATGACACGGTGGGCCTCCAGAGACATGCCTGCGGGACAAGTGAGATGAAGGGGAGCTGTGCGCGGTGGGGATCCTCCATCTCTTCCCAGCACCAGACAGCTCGGACAGGAAACCCCCTATCTACGACAAGGAGAATTAACGATAACTACAGGTGATAAAGGTGGAGCAGGAGAAGAGGCGGGCATAAGGGCTGTCGGGGAAAGAGCAAGCGACAAAGAGAAAGCCCGGGAAGCTGTTGTTAAGAAGGCAAGAAAGATGAAGGGGCCGGTGGAGACGCAGGAGTGGCAAATTTGGCAGACGGCCCACATCCTCATCCGCGTCAACACCTGGGAGTAGCAAAAAGTGGAAGCACAGAAGGTGCACAATGCCGTGGAGAAGAAACTGGAGGTGGGATTCGACACGGAAAAGAAAGATGACCTCGCCCACCTGTGTAAATAGTACGCTTGGGATAGCAGTCGCCTCTGGCGGGTCACGTCGCGGATATTGTGCGTATCTCCACCCACTTTGCAGAAGGTAGTGGTCGAGGCCTACCACCGCCACCACCACCCTAGCGTGCAGGCGCTCAAGGATCCCGTGACCCCCATCTTGCACGTGCCAAACCTCGTGGCACTGGTCAGAGAGGTTGTGCAGCAATGTGCCCCCTGTGAGCGGAGACAGAAAATCACGCAGCGGGACATGTCGCCCTTCTAGCCGTCCCCCATCAGTGAACCCCTGCAGTGAGTCATCATGGAATTCCACGGGCCAAGGGCTCACGGCACCCAAGGAAACAGGTACTGGATTGCCGCGGTGGACCATATCATGAAGTACCTCTGGGTCCGCGCCGTCCCCAACAAGTCCTCAGCCCGAGCTACACGCTTTATCCGAGAGGAGATTTTCTACCGGTTTGGAGGGTGAAGTGTGGTACACAGCGACAACAGCATTGAATATATGGGAGCATTCCGAGACTATGTGTCTTCAACGTTGCCAACTCACAATACGAGTCACAAGTAGCCAGAGGGGAAGCAATGGTTTGAGACTAAAAGTTATCAACTAGCCATTACAAAGACCGTCAATAAGTAGTGGCATAGTGTGGCTACCATGCACAATGACCAACCAAAGTTGCCATATGCCACTCACCATGACCAAAGACTTTCACTAAGTGTGGTCAATGTTGACAAATCATAATACGTGTCACAGATATTCAGAAGAAGGAAACATTTGTTTTGGAATACAAGTCATCCACAAGCCAGTACAAAGACCTTCAATATGTAGTGGCACGCTTTGGCTACAATGCACAATGACCAACCCAACCAGGCATATGTAACTGACCATGACCAAAGAATTTCACTCTGTGTGGTCAACGTTGCCAAATCATAATACGAGTTACAAATAGTCAGAGGGGCAAACAATAATTGGAAAATAACGGTTATAAAGTAGCCAGGACAAAGAAAATAAATAAGTAGTAGCACGGTATGGCTACCATGCACAATGACTTACCAGAGTTGGCATATGTCACTGACCATAACCAAAAAATTTCACTATGTGTGGTCAACGATGACGACTCAGAATACAAGACACAGGTGGTCAGCTGGTGAAACAATGGGCTCGGAATATTAGCTATCAATTAGCAAGTACGAATACCTTTAATAAGAAGTAGCACTTGTGGCTACCATTCATAATGACTAACCAAAGTAGGCATATGGCACTGACCATGACCAAAGAGTTTAACTATATGCTGTCGATGTTGACAACTGATAATACAAGTCACAAATGGTAAGAAGGGGAAACAATGGTATAGAAATACCAGTTGTTAACTATCAAGTACAAATTACTTCAATTAGTAGTGGTACGGTGTGAGTACCATGTGAAATGAACAACCAAAGTAGGCATATGTAAGTGACCATGACCAAAGAATATAAAATGTGTGGTCGACGTTGACAACTCATAATACAAGTCACACACCGTCTCAGAGCAAATTAATCATTTGAAAGTAATGTTTGTTGTCTAGCAAGAATAAATACTGTCAATAAGTAGTGGAAAGGTGTAGCTACCATGCACAACGACCACCCAATGAAGGCATATGTCACTAGCCATGACCAAAGGATTTCACTATGTGTGGTCAAAGTTGACAACTCATAATACAAATCACAAATGATCAAAGGGGGGAACAATGGTTTAGAAATACTAGTTTTGGACTAGCAAGTACAAAGAGATTTAATACGTAGTAGCACAGTGTGGCTACCATGCACTATCACAAACCAAAGTAGGCATATGTCACTGGCCATGACCAAAGAAACGCACTATGTGTGGTCAACGTTGATAACTTATAAGATGTGTCACAAATGGGGAGAGGGTGTAACAATGGTTTGGGAACACTAGTTTCCGACTAGCAAGAACTAGGACCTTAAATAAGTAGTGGCACGGTGTGGCTATCATGTACAATGACCAACCAAAGAAGGCATATGTCACTGACCATGAGAAAATAATCTCACTATGTGATGTCAACGTTGACAAATCATAGTAAAGTCACAACTGGTCTGCGGGGGACAGAATGGTTTGGAAACACTAGTTATCCACTAGCAAGTAGAAAGACCCTGAAAATGAAGTGGCACACTGTGACTTCTATGCACAATGACTATCCAAAGTAAGCATATGTCAGTGACCGTGACCAAAGAAATTAACTTTATGTTGTCAACTTTGTCAACTCATAACACGAGTCTCAAATGGTCAGAGGGGGAAACAATGGTTTGGGGATACTAGTTTTTAACTAGCAAGTACGAATACCTTCAATTAGTAGTGGCACAGTGTGGCTACCATGCACAATGACCAAACAAACTAGGCATATGTCACTTACCATGACCAAAGAAATTCACTACGTGTGGTCAACGTTGAAAACTCATCCTACGTGTCATGATTGGTCAAAAGGGATGAAACATGGTTTTGGAACGAAATTCATTAACTAGCCTGTACAAAGACCATTAATAACTAGTGGCACGGTGTGGCTACCACGCACAATGACCAACCAAAGCAGGCATATGTCACTTTCCATGACCAAAGAATTCCAATATGTGCGGTCAACGTTGCCAAATCATGATACGAGTCACAAATAGTCAGGGGGGAAAGGCTGGTTGTAAAATGCTGGTTATCAACTAGCAAGTACAAAGACATTCAATAAGCAGTAGCACGGTGTGTCTACCATGCACAGTGACCAACCAAAGTTGGCACATTTCACTGACAATAACCAAAGAATTTCACTCTGTGTGTTCAACGTTGACGACTCATAATACTAGACACAAATGGTTGGATGGGGAAACACTTGGTTGAGAATACTAGTTATCGACTAGAAAGTACAAATAAGTTCAATAAAAGAATAGCACGGTGTGGCTACCATGCACAAAGACTAACCCAAATAGGCATATGGCACTGACCATGACCAAACAATTGCACTGTATGTTGACAACGTTGACAACTCATAATATGAGTCACAACTGGTCAAAAGGGGAAACAGTGGTTTAGTAATACCACTTATTTACTAGGAAGTACAAAGAAATTCAATCAATAGTCGTACGGCGTGGCCTCCATGCACAGTGAGACTAACTAAAGTAGGCATATGTCAGTGACCATGACCAAAGAATATCACTGTGTTTGGTCAACGTTGACGACTCATAATACGAGTCAAAGAAGGTTAGAGTGGAAAGTAATGGTTTTGTAATATCATTTTTCATCTAGCAATTACAAATACCGTCAATATGGAGTGGCACGGCGTGGCTATCATGCACAATGACTACCAAAAGTAGGCATATGTCACTAGCCATGACCAAATAAGTTCACTATGTGTGGTCAATGTTGACAACTCATAACACGAGTCACAAATGGTCAAAGGGGGGAACATTGGTTTGGACATAGTAGTTATCGACCAGTAAGAACTAAGACCTTAAACAAGTAGTAGCACGGTGTGGCTATCATGTACAATGACCCACCAAAGTAGGCACACGTCCCTTACCATGACCAAAAAATCTCACAATGTGTGTTCAGCGTTGACAACTCAGAGTACAAGTCACAACTGGTCTGAGGGGGAAAGAATGGTTTGGAAACACAAGTTATCAAATAGCAAGTAGAAAGACCCTGAAAACGTAGTGGCACAGTGTGACTTCCGTGCACAATGACCATCCAAATTACGCATATGTCAGTGACCATGACCAAATGAAAGAACTTTGTGTCGTCAACCTTGCCAACTCAAAATACGAGTCACAAATGGTCACACGGGGAAACAATGGTTTGGGGATATTTTTATCAACTAGAAAGTACAAAGACCTTCAATAAGTAGTGGTATTGTGTGGCTACCATGCACAGTTACCGTCCAAAGTAGGCATACATCACTGACCATGACCAAAGAGGTTCACTATGTGTGGTCATTATTGAAAACTTATAATACGTGTCACAAATGATCAGAAAGGAGAAAACATGGTTTTGGAATACAAGTCATCAACTAGCCAGTACAAACATCTTCAATAACTAGTGGCACGGTGTGGATACCATGCACAATGACCAATCAATGTAGGCATGTGGCACTGACCATACCCAAATGATTTCACAATGTGTGGTTAACGCTGACAGCTCATATTACGAGTCACTGATGGTAACAGGGGGAAACAGTGGTTTTGCAATACAAGTCATCGACTAGCCTGTAAAAATACCTTCAATAAGTAGTAGCACAGTGTAGCTACCATGCACAATGACCAACCAAAGTAGACATATGTCATTGATTACGACCAAAGAATTCCACGGTAAACGTTGCCATGTCCTTATACGAGTCAGAAATAGTCAGAGGGGCAAAAGTGGTTGAAAAATACTGGTTATCAACTAGCAAGTACAGAGACCTTCAATAAGCAGTAGCACAGTCTGTCTACCATGCACAATGATCAACCAAAGTTGGCATATGTCACTGACCATAATCAAAGAATTTCACTTTGTGTGGTCAACGTTGACGCCTCATAATACGAGACACAAATGGTCAGATGGGGAAACACGGAATTGGAAACACTAGTTATTGACTAGAAATTACAAATACCCGCAATAAAAAGTAGCACGGTGTGGCTACCATGCACATTGACTAACCAAGACAAGCATATGGTACTGACCATTACCAAAGAATGTCACTATATGTTGTCAACGTTAACAACTCATAATACGAGTCACAAATGGTCAAAACGGAAAACAACTGTTACAGAATACCAGGTATTAACTAGCAAGTACGATGGACTTCAATTAGTAGTGGCACAGCATGGATTCCATGCACAAAGACCAACCAAAGTAGGCATATGTCAGCGACCATGACCAAAGAGTATCACTGTGTGTGGTCAACATTGACAAGTCATAATACGAGTCACGAACGGTCAGAGTGGAAAACAATGGGTTCAAGATAGTATTTTCATCAAGCAAGTACAAAGACCTTCAATAATTAGTGGCACGGCGTGGCTACCATGCACAATGACCACTCAAAGTAGGCATATGTCAGTAGCCATGACCAAAGAAATTCACTATGTGTGGTCAACACTGACAAATCATAATACGAGTCACAAATGGTCAAAGGGGGGAGGACTTGTTTTGAAACACTAGTTATTGACTAGCAAGTACAACGGGGTCTAATAAGTAGTGGCACGGTGTGGCTACCATGCACTATGACCAACCAAAGTATGCATATGTCGCTGACCATGACCGAAGAAACTCACTATGTGTGGTCAATGTTGATAACTCATAAAACGAGTACAAATGGTCAGATGGTGGAACAATGGTATAAAAACACTAGTTTCGAACTAGAAAGTTCTAAGACTTTCAATGATTAGTGACACAGTGTGGCTATCATGCACGATGACAAACCAAAGTATGCATATGTCACTGACCATGACCAAGTAATTTCACTATGTGTGCACAACATGATCAACTCATAGTACAAGTCACAAATGGTCAGAGGGAGAAACAATGGTTTAGAAGTACTAGTTATTGAATGGCAAGTAGAAAGACCCTGAATACGTAGTGGCACGGTGTGACTACCATGCACAATGACCATCCATAGTAGGCATATTTCCGTGATCAAGACCAAAAAAATTCAATGTGTCGTCAACGTTGCCAACTCATAATACGAGTCACAGATGGTCAGAGGGGGGAAACAATGGTTTGGGAATACTAGTTGTCAACTAGCAAGTACAAATACCTTCAATGAGTAGTGGCACAGTGTGGCTAGCATGCACAATGACCAATCACGGTAGGCATATCTCACTGACAATGACCAAAGAATTCACTACGTGTGGTTAACGTTGAAAAGTCGTTATACGTGTCACAAATGGTCAGAAGGAGGAAACAATGGTTTTGGGATACGATTCATCAACAAGCCAGTAGAAAGACCTTCAATAAGTAGTGGCACGGTGTGGCTACCATGCACAATGACCAACCAATGTATGCATATGTCAATGAACATGGCTATAGAATTGAACTATATGTTGTCAACGTTGAAAACTCATAACATGAGTCACAAATGGTCTGAAGGGGAGACAATGGCTTAGGAATACCAGGTGTTAACTAGCACCTACAAAGAACTTCAATTAGTAGTGGCACGGTGTGGCTAAAATGCAGAATGACCAACCAAAGTAGGCATATGTCAGTGACCATGACCAAAGAATATCACTATGTGTGGTCAACGTTGACAACTCATAACATGACTCACAAACAGTCAAAGGGGGAAAAAATGGTCTGGGAATAATACTTCTCATCTAACAAGTACAAAGCCTTACAATAAGTAGTGGGATGACGTGGCTACCATGCACAATGACCACCAAAAGTAGGCATCTTTCATTAGCCATGATCAAAGAATTTCACTAGATGTGGTCAACGGTGACAGTTTGTTATAGGAGAAAGAGATCGTCAAAGGGGGGAACAATGGGCTGGAAATACTACTTATTGACTAGCAAGAACAAATAGACTTAATAAGTAGTGGTACGGTGTGGCTACCATCCACTATGACTAAGCAAAGTAGGCATTTGTCACTGAAAATGACCAAAGAAACTTACTATGAGTGGTCAACATTGATAATTCATAAGACGAGTCACAACTAGTCAAAGATTGGAACAATGGTTTTGGAACACTAGTCTCCAACTAGCAAGTAATAAGACCGTCAGTAAGTAGTGTCACAGTGTGGCTATCATGCATCACGACCAACCAAAGTGGGTATATGTCACTGACCATGACAAAAAAAAGAAAAAAATTACCATGTGTGGTGAACATTAACAACTCATAGTACAAGTCACAGATGGTCAGAGGGGGAAACAATGGTTTCAGAATACTAGTTAATAACTGGTACGTAGAAATATCTTGAATATGCAGTGGCACAGTGTAACTACCATGCACAATGACCATCAAACATAGGCATATGTATGTAACCATGAACAAAGAAATTTGCTATGTGTTGTCAAAGTTGCTAACACATAATACGAGCAACAAATGGTCAGAGGGGAGAAACAATGGTTTGGGAATACTAGTTATCAAATAGCAAGTACAAAGACCTTCAATTATTGGTGACACGGTGTGGCTATCACTCACAATGACCAACCAAAGTAGGCGTATGTCACTGACCATGGCCAAAGAATGTCACTATGTGTGGTCAACATTGCGAACACATAATACGCATCACAAATGGTCAGAAAAGGGGGGGGGGGGGGGGGCAATGGCTTTGGAATACAATCCATCAACTAGCCAGGACAAAGATCTTGAATAAGTAGTGGCATAGTGTGGCTACCGCATACAATGACCAAGCAACGTAGGAATATGTCACTGGCCATGACCTAATAATTTCACAATAGGTGGTCAAAGTTGAGAACTCATAATACAAGTCACAAATGGTCAGAGGGGGAAGGAATGGTTTTCAAATACACTTAATCAACTAACCAGTACAAATACATTCAATAAGCACTGTCACTGTGTGGCTACCATGCACAGTGACTAACCAAAGCAAGCATACGTCACTAACCGTGACCAAATAATTTCACTATGTGTGGTCAACATTGCCAAACCATAATACTAGTCACAAATAGTTAGAGGGGCAAACAATGGTTGGAAAATACTGGTTATAAACTAGCAAGTAGAAAGACCTTCAATGAGTAGTATCACAGTGTGGCTACCATGCAGGATGACAAGCCAAAGTTGGCATATGTCACAGACCAAAACCAAAGAAATTCAGTATGTGTGGTCAACGTGGACGACTCATGGTACGAGACACAAATGGTCTGATGGGGGAAGACTTGGTTGGGAATACTGGTTATCAACTATTTAATACAAAAACCTTCAATAAGAAGTAGCACTGTGTGGCTACCATGCACAACCAATAACCAAAGAAGGCATATGGCACTGACCATGACCAAAGAATTCAACTATATGTTGTCAACGTTGACAACTCACAATATGAGTCACAAATGGTCAGAAGGGGAAACAATGGTTTGGGAAAACCAGTTACTAACTAGCAAGTACAAAGAACTTCAATTAGTAGTGGCACGGCGTCGCTACCATGCACAATGACCAACCAAAGCAAGCACATGTCAGTGACCATGAACAAAGAATATCACTATGTGTGGTGAACGTTGACAACTCATAATACGAGTTACAAATGTTCATAAGGGGAAATAATGGTTTGGAATAATATTTTACGTGCAGAAAGTACAAATAGGTTTCATAAGTAGTGGTACGGTGCGGCTACTTTCCACTATGACCAACCAAAGTAGGCATATGTCACTGACTATGACCAAAGAACCTCACTATGTGTGGTCAAAATTGATAACTCATATAACGAGTCACAAATAGTCAGAGGGTGGAACAATGGTTTAGGAACACTAGTTTCCCACTAGCAAGTACTAAGACCTTCAATAGGTAGTAGCTATCATGCACAATGACCAACCAAAGTATGCATATGTCACTAACTATGACCAAAATAATTTCATTATGTGTGGTTAGAATTGACAACTTATAGTACAAGTCACAGTGGTAATGTGACCAAAGCACCATATACACAGTGAAATCGACCAAAGCACTATTAAAACAGTGATGATATGACCAATTCACAATAGACATAGTGAACAATGTGACCAAAGCACCATTGACACAATGATAATGTGACCTACGCACCATAGACACAGTGAAAGTGTGATTAAAGCACCATTGAAACAGTGATGGTGTGACCTAAGCACCATAGACATAGTGAAAGTGTGAGAAAAGCACCAATAAAATAGTGATAATATGAATGAAGCACCGTAGACACATGGAAGTTGTGACCAACACACCATTGGAGAAGTGATAATGTGACCTAAGCACAATAAACACAGTGAAAGTGTGACCAAAGCACCATTGAAACAGTGGTAATGTGAGCTAAGCACCACAGATACAGTGAAAGTATGACCAAAGCACCATTGAAACAGTGATGATGTGACATAGGCACTGTAGACGTAGTGAATGTGTGACCAAAGCACCATTGAAAGAGCAATGATGTGACCAAAGCAGCATAAACACAGTGACACTGTAACCAGAGCACCATTGAAAGAGTGATAATGTGACCAAAGCACCATAGACAGAGTGAAAGTGTGACCAAAGCACCATTGAAACAGTGATGATGAGACCTAAGCACCTCAGAAACAGTGAACTGTGGCTATAGTACCATTGAAACAGTTATAACATACCCAAAACACAGTAGACACAGTAGAAGTATGAGCAGCAAAGGACCATTGAAACAGTGATAATGAGACCTAAGTACCATAGACACAAGGAAAGTATGACCAAGGTACCATTGAAACAGTTATCATGTGACAAAAACACCTTAGACACAGTGAAAGTGTGACCGAAGCACCATGAAAACAGTGATAATGTGACCTAAGACCTAAACAGTTATCATGTGACCAAAGCACCTTAGACACAGTGAAAGTTTGACCGAAGTACCATCAAAACAGTGATAATGTGACATAAGACCTATAAACACAATGAAAGTGTGACCAAAGTACCGCTTAAACAGTGATAATGTGACAAAAGCACCATAGACAGAGTGAACGTGTGACCAAAACACCATTGAAACAATGATATTATGACATAAGCACCAGATACACATTGAAAGTATGACCTAAGTACCATTGACACAGAAATAATGTGACCTAAGCACCATAGACACAATGACAGTGTGACCGAAGCGCCATTGAAACAGTCATAATGTGACCAAAGCACCACACACACAGCAAACGTGTGACCAAAGCACCATTGAAAATGTGATACTGTGACCAAAGAACCATAGACACAGTGAAAGGTGAATGATGTACCATTGGAACAATGATAATGCGACACAAGCACGATAGAAACAGATAAAGTGAGACCAAAGCACCATTGAAACAGTGATAATGTGACCAAAGCACCAAAGATAGAGTGGAAGTGTGATAAAATCACCATAGAAACAATGATAACATGACCTAAGACTCATAGGCACAATGAAAGTGTGATCGAAGTACCATTGAAACAGCGGAAATGTGACCAAAACACCATGGACACAGTGAAAGTATGACCAAAACACCATTGAAATGATGAAAATGATACCTAACCACTATAGACACGGTGAAAGTGTGACCAAAGTACCATTGTCACAGTAATAATGTGACCTAAGCACCATATAAATAGTGAAAGTGTGACCAAGGCGCCTTTGAAAGATTCATAATGTGACCAAAGCACCACAAACACAGTGAGAATGTAACCAAAGAACCATTGAAACAACGATAATGTGACCTAAGCACCATAGACACAGTGAACGTGTGACAAAAGCACCACTAAAACAGAGATAATGTGACCCAAGCACCATAGACACAGAGAACAGGTGACCAAATCACCATGGAAGTAGTGATAATGTTACCCAAGCACCATAGACACAGTGAAAGTGTGACCAAAGCCCCATTGAAACAGTGATAGTGTGACCAAAGCACTATAGACACAGTGAAAGTGTTACCAATGCACCATTGAAATAGTGATAATGGGACCAAAGCACCATACGCACTGTGAAAGTCACCAAAGCACCATTAAAAGAGTGATAATGTGATAAAAGCACCATAGAAGTTGTGAAAATGTGACCAAGGCACCGTAGATAACGTGAATATGTGACCAAAGCACAATTGAAACAATGATAATGTGACCTAAGCACCATGGACACAATGAATTTGTGACCAGAGCACCATTGAATAAGTGATGATGTGACCTAAGCATCATGGAAACAGTGAAAGTGTGACCAAATTACCATTGAAACAATGATAATGTGACCCAAGCACCATAGACATAGTGAACGTGTGACCAACGCACCATTAAAACAGTGATCATATACAAAAGCACCATATAGACAGTGAAAGTGTGACCAAAGCACAATAAGTACAGTGATAAGGTGACCTAAGCACCATAGGCACAGTGATTGTGACAAAAGCACCATTGAAACATTGATAATGTGACCTAAGTACCATAGACACAGTGGAAGTATGACCAAAGCACCATTGAAACAGTGATAATGTGACCCAAGCACCATAGACATAAAGAAAATGTGACCAAAACACCATTTAAACTGTGATAATGTGACCAAAGCACCATAAACACAATGAAAGTACAACAAAAGCACCATTGACACAGTGGTGATGTGACCTAAGCACTATTGACACAGTGAACGTGTGACCAAAGCACCATTGAAACTGTGATATTATGACCAACCCACCATACACACAGTGAAAGTGTGTCCAAAGCACCATCAAAATTATGAGAATGTGACCTCAGCACTAAAAACACTGTAAACGTGTTTCCAAAGCACCATTGAAACGGTGGTAATGTGACCAAAGCACCATAGACACAGTGAGAGCGACCAACACAATATTAAAATAGTGATAATATGAACAATTCACCGTAAACACAGTGAACAATGTGACAAAGCACCATTGAATGAATGATAATGTGACATAAGCACCATAGACATAGTGAAAGTGTGACCAAAGCACCATTAAAACGTTGATAATGTGAGTTAAGCACAGTAAACACATGGAAAATGTGACCAAAGCACCATTGGAATAGTGATAATGTGACATCAGCACCATAGACACAGTGAAAGTGTGACCAAAGCACCAGTGAAACAGTGGTAATGTGACATAAGCACCATAGACACAGTGAAAGTGTGACCAAAGCACCACTGAAACAGTGATGATGTGATATGAGCACTATATACATGGTGAAAGTGTGACCAAAGCACCCTTGAAACAGCAATGACGTGACCACAGCAGCATAGATACAGTGACACTGTAACCAAAGCACCATTGAAAGAGTGACAATGTGACCAAAGCACCATAGACAGAGTGAACGTGTGACCAAAGCACCATTGAAATAGTGATGATGTGATCCAAGAACCATAGACATGGTAAACAGTTTGTAATCTGACCTAAGCACCGTAGACACAATGAAAGTGTGACAAAAGCACCATTGAATCAGTGATAATGAGACCAACGCACCATAGACATAGTGAAAGTGTGACCAACGCACCATTGAAACGGTGATAATGCAACCAAAGCACCGTAAACACATTGAAAGTGTGACCAAAGCACAATTGCAACAGTAATACTGTGACCTAAGCACCATAGACACCATGAAAGTGTGACAAAAGTACCGTTGAAATAGTGATAATGGGACCTACTTATCATAGCCAGACTGAAAGTGTGACCAAAGCACCATTAAAACAGTGATAATATGACCACAACACCATAGACACAGTGAAAGTATGACCAAAGCACCATTGAAATAGTGATAATGTGACCAAAGTACCAGATACACAGTGAGAGTGTGACCCCAAGCACCATTAAAAACGTGACAATGTGACCAAAGTACCATAGACACAATAAAAGTGTGACCAAAACACCATTGAAACAGTGATAAGAAGACCAACGCACCGTAGACACGGAAAAAGTACGACCAAAGCACCATTGAAACTGCGATAATGTGACAAAAGCACCATAGACACAGTGAAAGTGTGACCAAAGCACGATGAAAACAGTGATGATGTGACCACAGCACCATAGACACAGTGAACTTGTGACCAAAGCAACATTTAAAGAGTGACTATGCGACCATAGCACCATATACACAGCAGATGTGTGACCAATGTACCATTCAACTAGTGATAATGCGACCTGAGTACCATAGACACACTAAAGGTGTGACCAAAACATCATTGAAACTGTGATACTGTAACCAAATGACCATAGAGACAGTGAAAGCGAGACACATGTACCATTGAAACAGTGAAATGTGACCTAAGTATCGTAGACATAGTGAAAGTGTGACCAAAGCAGCATTGAAACAGTGATAATATGACCAAAGTCCTGTAGACACAGTGAAAGTCCGACCAACGCACCATTGAAACGGTGATAGTGTCTCCTGAGTAGCACAAAACTGTGAAACTGTGACCAAATGACCATTCACATAGTGATAATGTGACATTTGCTCTATTAACACACTGAAAGTGTGACCAAAGCACCATTAAAACTTTGATAATATGATCTAAGCACCATAGACACAGTGAAAGTGTGACCAAATAATCATTGAAACAGTGACAATGTGACCAACGCACCATGAAAACACTGAATGTGTGGCCAAAGCACCATTGAAACAATGATACTGTGACATAAGCGCCACAAAAAATGTGAAAGTGTGATCAATGCACCATTGACAGAGTGAGAATGTGACCAAAGCACCATAAACACATTGACCAATGGACCATTCAAATAGTGATAATGTGACCATCACACTATAGACACCGTAAACGTGTGACCAATGCACCATTGAAACAGTGATAATGTGACCAAAGCACCGTATACACAGATAAAGTGTGACCAACGGACCATTCAAACAGTGATAATGTAACCATCACACTATAGATACCGTAAACGTGTGACCAATGCACCATTGAAACAGTGATAATGTGACCAAAGCACCGTAGACACAGTTAAGGGGTGACCAAAGCACCCATATACACAGTAATAATGTGACCTGAGCTCCACATACACCGTCAACGTGTGACCAATGCACCATTGAAACAGTGATAATGTAACCTAAGTACTATATACACACTGAAAGTGTGACCAAAGCACCAATGAAACAGTGATAAGGTAAGCAAAGCACCATATACACGGTGAAAGTGTGACCAATGCACCATTGAAACAGTGATGATGTGACCTAGGTACCATAGACAACGTGAAAGTGTGATCAAAGCACCATTGACATAGTGATAATGTGACATACTAACCATAGACACAGTGAAAATGTGTCCAAAGCACCATCTAATCAGTGATAATGTGACCAAAGCACCATGGACACAGTGAAAATATGACCAAACCACCATTGAAACAATGATAATGTGACAGAAGCACCATAGACACAGTGTAAGCATGACCAAAGTACCATCGGAACAGTTGAACTATAACCAAAGCGCCCTTGAAACAGTGATAATGTGACTAGATCACCGTGGACACAAAAGTGTGTACAAAGCAGCATTGAAACAGTGATAGGGTCACATGAGCACCAGAAACATACTGAGTTTGTGACCAAAGCACCATTGAAACACTGATATGTTAAGCGCCATAGACACAGTGAAAGTGTGACCAAAGCTCCATTGAAATTGTGAGAATAGGACCAAAACACCATAGACACAGTGAAAGTGTGACCAAAGCACCATTGAAAAAGTGATGACGTGACCTAAGCACTATTGACACAGTTAAAGTGTGACCAAAGCACTATTAAAACAGTGATTATATGACCTAAGTACCATAGACACAATGAAAGTGTGACCAAAGCACTATTGAAACAGTAATAATGTGACCTAAGCACAGTTTCAGAGTGAACGTTTAACCAAAAGCATAATTGATATGGTGATAATATGACCAAAGCACCATAAACACAGTGAATGTGACCAAAGTACCGATGAAGAAGTGATAATGTGACCAATGGACTAATGACACAATGAAAATGTGACCAAAGCACCATTTAAACGACGATAATGTAACATAAGCACTGTACACACATTGAAAACGTGACAAAGGCACCATTGAAACAATAATGGTATGACCTATGCACCATACACATAGTGAAAGTATGACAAAAGCATCATAATTAATGTGAGAATGTGAACTAAGCACCATAGACACATTGACTGTGTGACCAAAGCACAATTGAAACAGTGATAATGTGACATAAGCACCATGGACACAGTGAACATGTGACCAAAGTACCATTGAAACAGTTGTAATGTGACCGCAGCACCATAGACACAGTGTAGTGTGACCAAAGCACCATTGAAACAGTGATAATGTGACTCAAGCATCATAGACACAGTGAAAGTGTGACCAAATCAGTATTGAAACAGTGATAGTGTAACCTAAGCACCATAGACACAGTGAAACTATGACCAAAGCACCCTTTATACAATGATAATGTGTGCAAAGTACCATAGACACTGTGAACGTTTGACCAAAGCACCATTGAAACAGTAATGATGTGACCTACGCACCATAAACATAGTGAAAGTGTGACCAAAGCACCATTGAAATAGCGACAATATCACCTAAGCACCATAGCGCCAATGAATATGTGACCAAAGCACAATCAAAACAATGATAATGTGACCAAGGCGCCATTGAAAGAGTCATAATGTGTCAAAAGCACCATAAACAAAGTGACCAAAGCACCATTGAAACAGTGATAGTGTGACCTAAGCACCATAGACACAGTGAAAGTGTGACCAAAGCACTATTGAAACAGTGATAATATGACCCAAGGACCATAGACACGGAGAAAGTGTGACCATATCACCATGGAAATAGTGATAATGTGACCTAAGCGCCATAGACACAATGAAAGTGTGACAAAAGCACCATTGAAATTGTGAAAATGTGACCAACACACTATAGACACAGTGAAAGTGTTACCAAAGCACCATTGAAATAGTGATGATGTGACGAAAGCACCATAGACACTGTGAAAGTGACCAAAGCGCCAATAAGTTAGTGATAATGTGACCAAAGCACTATAGACACAATGTAAATGTGACCAAAGCACCATTGAAACAATGATAATGTGACCTAAGCACCATGGACACAATGAATTTGTGAACAAAACACAATTGAAACAGTGACGGTGTGACCTAAGCATCATATACACAGTGAAAGTGTGAAAAGAGTACCATTGAAACAATGATTATGTGACCCAAGTATCATAGACATGGTGAAAGTGTGACCAAAGCACCATTGAAACAATGATGATATGACCAAAGCACCATAGCCACAGTGAAGGTGACCAAAGCACAATTAATACAGTGATAATGTGACCTAAGCACCATAGACACAGTGAGTGTGACCAAAGCACAATTGACAAATTGATAATGTGACCTTAGTACCAAACACATAGTGAAAGTATGACCAATGCATCATTGAAGCAGTGATAATGTGACCTAAGCATCGTAGACATAGTGAAACTGTGACTAGAGTACCATCCAAACAGTGATAACATGACCAAAGCACGGTAAACACAGTAGAAGTGTGAGAAAAGCACCATTGAAATAGTGATAATGAGACCTAAGCACCATAGACAGAAAGTGTGACCAAAGCACCATTGAAACAGTTATCATGTGACCAAAGCACCGTAGACAAAGTGAAAGTGTGACTCAAGCACCTTGAGAACTGTGATCGTGTGACCTAAGACCTAAAGACCGTTGAAATTGTGACAGTGAGACTTAAGAACCTGGAAAACAGTGAAAGGTGAACAAAGCACCGGTGAAACAATCATAATGTGACCCAAGCACCATATGCACAGAGAAAATGTGACCAATGCACCATTAAAACAGTGATAATGTGACCAAAGTACCGTACAAACGGTGAAAGTGTAACCAAAACACCATGGAAACAATGATAACATGACCTAAGACCTACAGTGAATGTGTGACCAAAGTACCATTGAAACAGTGGTAATATGACCAAAGCACCATATACACAGTGAAAGTGTGACCAAAACACCATTGAAATGATGATAATGAGACCTAACCACTATAGACACGGTAAAAGTGTGAGATAAGTACCATTGACACAGTAATAATGTGACCTAAGCAACATAGAAATAGTGAAAATGTGACCAAAGCGCCATTGAAAGAGTCATAATGTGAAACAAGCACCACAAACACAGTGGAAGTGCAACCAAAATCATCATTGAAACAGTGATAATGTGACCTAAGCACCATAGACACAGTGAAAGTGTGACCAAAGCACCATTGAACAATGAAAATGTGACCCAAGCACCATAGCCACAGAGAAAGTGTGACCAAATCACCATGGAAATTGTGACAATGTGACCTAAGCACAATAGACACAGTGAAAGTGTGACCAAAGCACCACTGAAATAGTGATAACGTCACCCAAGCACTATAAACACAGTGAGATTGTTACCAAAGCACCATTGAAATAGTGATAATGTGACAAAAGCACCATAGACACTGTGGAAGTGACCAAAGCACCATGAAAACAGTGATAATGTGACCAAAGCACCATAGACACAGTGACAATGTAACCAATGCACCATTGAAACAATTATAATATGACCAAAGTACCATAGACACAGTGAAAGTGACCAATGTACTATTAAAACGATGACAATGTGACCAAAGCACCATAGACACAGTTAAGATGTGACCAAAGCAGCATTGAAACAATGGAAATTCACCTAAGCACCATAGACACAATGAAAGTGTGACCAAATATCAGTGAAACAGTGATGGTGTGATCTAATCACCATAGACACAGTCGAAGTGTGACCAAAGCACCATTGAAACAGTGATAATGTGACCCAAGCACCATAGACACAGAGAATGTCTGACCAAAGCACCATTGAAACAGTGAGAATGTGACATGAGCACCAAAAACGGAAAAAGTGTGACCAAAACACCATTGAAACAGTGATAATGTGACCAAAGCACCATAAACACAGTCAAAGTATGACAAAAGCACCATTAAAACAGTGATGATGTGACCTAAGCACTATTGACACTGTGAATGTGTGACTAAAGCACCATTGAAATTGTGATGATATGACCAAACCACCATACACATAGTGAAAGTGTGACCAAAGCACCATCAAAATTGTGAGAATGTGACCTAAGCAATAAAAACACCGTGAAAGTGTTTCCAAAGCACCATTGAAACAGTGGTGATGTGACCAAAGTACCATATACACAGTGAAAGCGGCCAAAGCACTATTGAAACATTGATCATATCACCATTTCACCATAGACACAGTGAATAATGTGACCAAAGCACCATTGACACAATGATAATGTGACCTAAGCACCATAGATACGGTGAAATTGTGATTAATGCACCATTGAAACAGTGATGGTGTGACCTAAGCACCATGGACATAGTGAAAGTGTGACCAAAGCACCATTAAAATAGTGATAATATGAATTAAGCACTGTAGATACATGGAAATTGTGACCAAAGCACCGTTGGAAAAGTGATAATGTGACCTAAGCACCATAGACACATTGAGAGTGTGACCAAAGCACCATTCAAACATTGGTAATGTGACCTAAGCACCATCAACACAGTGATACTGTGGCTAGAGCACCATTGAAATAGTGATAACATGACCAAAGCACAGTAGACACAGTAGACGTATGAGCAACGCACCGTTGAAATAGTGATGATAAGACCTAAGCACCATACACACGAGGAAAGTGTGACCAAAGTACCATCGAAACAGTCATCATGTGACCAAAGCACCGTAGAGCCAGTGAAATTGTGACCGATGCACCGTGAAAACAGTGATAACGTGACCTAAGACCTATAGACGGAGTGAAAGTACCATTGAAACAGTGATAATGTGACCAAAACACCATAGACGGAGTGAAAGTGTGACCAAAACACCATTGAAACGATGATAATATGACCTAAGCACTATATACACTGTGAAAGTATGACCAAAGTACCATTGACACAGTAATAATGTGACCTAAGCACCATAGACACAACAAAAGTGTGATGCAAGCGCCACTGAAACAGTCATAATGTGACCAAGAATCACACACATAGTGATAGTATGACAAAAACACCATTGAAACTGTGATAGTGTGACATAAGAACCATAGATATAGTGATAGGTGACCAAAGTACCATTGAAACAATGATAATGTGACCCAAGCACCATAGAAACAGATAAAGTGTGACCAAACCACCATTGAAAGAGTTATAATGTGACCAAAGCACCATAGACACAGTGAAAGTGTGATCGAAACACCACATAAACAATGATAATATGACCTAAGACTTATAGACACAGTAAAAGTGTGACCAAAGTACCATTGAAACGGTGGTAATGTGACCAAAGCACCATAGACACACTGAAAGTGTGACCAAAACACCATTGAAATGATGATAATGTGACCAAAGCACCATAGACACTACGTCTCTGGTGCTTAGATCACGTTATCACAGTTTTAATGATGCTTTGGTCCCACTTTCAATGTGTATATTATGCTTTGGTCACGTTATCATTGTTTCAATGACGCATTGGTCTCGCTTTAACCATGTCTTTGGTGTTAAGGTCACATTGTCACTCTTTAAATGGTGCTTTGGTCACACTTTCACAGTGTCTATGGTGCTTAAGACACATTATAACTGTTTCAATGGTGTTTTGGTCACTCTTTCATTATGTCTATGGTACTTAGGTCACATTATCATTGTTTGAATGGTATTTTAGTCACACTTTTACTGTGCCTATGGTGCTTAGGCCACATTATCACTCTTACAATGGTGCGTTGGTCACAATTTCACTGTGTCTATAGTGCTTTGGTTATAGTATCACTGGTTCTTTGGTCACGCTTTTACTGTCACTATGGTGCTTATGCTATATTATCATTGTTTCATTGGTGCTTTGGTCACACATTCACTGTGTGTATGGTGCTTTGGTTACACTTTCACTGTATTTATGGTGCTTTGGTCACATTATCACTCTTGCAATGGTACTTTGGTCTCACTTTCACTGTGTTCATGGTCTTTTGGTGACATTATCACTGTTTAAATGGTGCTTTGGTCACAAATTCACTATGTCCAAGGTGCTTTGGTCACATTCTCACTGTTTCAATGGTGTTTAAGTCACACTTTCACCGTGTCTATAATGTTTTGGTCACACTATCACTGTTTAATGGTGCTTTGGCTATTTTCACCGTGACTAATGTACTTTGGTCACATTATCACTGTTTCAGTGGTGTTTTGGTCACACATTCACTGTGTCTATGGTGCTTAGGTCACAATATCACTATTTCAATGGTACTTTGGCCACACTTTCACTGTATCTACAATGCCTTGATCACATTATCACTTTTTTAATGGTGCTTTTATCACACATTCACTATGTTTATGGTGCTTTGGTAACCGTATCACTATGTCAATGGTGCTTTCGTCACACTTCCATTGCGTCTATGGTGCGTATGTCACATTACCATTATTTTAATGGTGCTTTGGGCAAAATATCAATGTTTATGGTGCTTATGTTACGTTGTCACTGTTTCAATGGTGTTTTGGTGACACGTTTTCTGTATCTATGGTACCTAGGTCACATTATCACCGTTTGAAAGGCACCCTAATCACACTTTCACTGTGTCTATGGTACTTTGGTCACATTATCACCGATTTAATGGTGCTTTGGTCACACTTTCACTGCGTCTATGGTGCTCAAGTCACAATATCACTGCTTCAATGGGGCTTTGGTCACACTTTCACTCTGTCTATGGCGCTTTGGTCACATTAGCACTGTTTCAATGGTGCTTTGGTCACACTTTCACTATGTCTATGGTGCTTAAGTCACATTCTCACTGTTTTTATGGTGCTTCTGTCACACTTTCATTGTGTGTATGGTACTTAGGTCATATTATAACTGTTTCAATGGTGCTTTTGTCACACGTTCACTGTGTCTATGGTGCTTTGGTGACAATTTCACTGTTTCAATGATGCTTTGGTCACACTTTAACCATATCCATGGTGTTAAGGTCACAATATAACTCTTTCAATGGTATTTTGGTCACATTTTCACAGTGTCTATGGTGCTCATGTCATGTTATCATTGTTTCAATGGTGCTTTGGTCACACTTTCACTTTGTCTATGGAGCTTATGTCACATTAACACTGTTTCAATGGTTCTTTGATCACACATTCATTGTGTCTATGGTGCTTAGGTCACTTTGTCATTATTGCAGTGGTGAGCTGGTCAGCCTTTCACAGTGTCTATGGTGTTTTGGTCACGCTTCAATGGTACTTTGGTCACACTTCCATCTGTATACGATGCTTAGGGCACATTATCACAGTTTGAATGGGACTTTGGTCACACTTTAACAATGTCTATGGTGCGTAGGTCACATTATCACCGTTTCACCGGTGCTTTGGCCACACTTACATTGTTTTTATGGTGCTTAGTGCGCATTATCACTATTTCAATGTTGCTTTGGTCAGACTTTCACTGTGTCCATAGTACATTGGTCACAAAATCACTATTTCAATGGTGCTTTTGTCACAATTTCACTGTGTTTATGGTGTTGCTCACATTATCAGTATTTCAATGGTGCTTTGGTCACACTTTCCCTATGTCTATGTTGCTTAGGTCACAATATCACGGTTTCAATGACGCTTTTGTCACCCTTTCACTGTGTGTATGGTGGTTTGGTCACAATATCGGTGTTTCAATAGCGCTTTGGTCACACTTTAACTATGTCTATGGTGTTTAGGACACATGAGCACTCTTTCAATGGTATGTTGGTCACTCTTTTACTATGTCTATGGTGCATAGGTCACATTTTCACTGTTTCAATGGTACTTTGGTCACACTCTCATTGTGTCAATGGTTCTTAGGTCACATAGTAATTGTTTGAATGGTGTTTTGGTCACGCTTTCACCGTGTCTATGGTGCTTTGTACACAATATCGCTGTCTGAATGGTGCTTTGGTCACACTTCAGCGTGTCTATGGTTATTAGGCCGCATTATCACTGTTTCAATGGTGCTTTGGTCATACTTGTAATGTGATTATGGTTCTTTGGTCACATTATCACTGTTTGAATGATGCTGTGATCACACTTTCACTGTGTCTATGGTGCTTAGGTCACATTATCATTTTCCAATGGTGTTTTGGTCACATGTTTACTTTGTCTACAGTGCTTTGGTGATGTTATCACTGTTTCATTTGTGCTTTGGTCACACGTTCATCGTGTTTATGGTACTTTGGTCACATTATCACTGATTCAATGGTGCTTTGGTCACACGTTCAAAGAATCCATGGTGCTTTGGTCACATTATCACTGTTTCAATGGTGCTGTGGTTACACGTTCACAGTGTCCATGGTGTTTTGGTCACATTATCACGGTCTCAAGGGTGCTTTGGTCATACTTTCACGGTGTCTATGGTTCATAGGTCAGATTATCACTGTTTCAATGGTTCTTTTGTCATAGTCTCACTATGTCTACAGTGCTTTGGTGAGATTATCAATGTTTCAATGGTGCTTTTGGTCACACGTTCAATGTGTATATGGTGCTTTGGTCACATTATCACTGTTTTATGGTGCCTAGGTCACATGTTCACTGTGTCTATGGTGTTGTGGTCACATTACCAGTGTTTCAATGGTACCTTGATCACACGTTGAGTGTGTCTATGGTGACTTGGACACATTATCACTGTATCAATGGTGCATTGGTCACCCTTCCACTGTGTCTATAGTGCTTTGGTCACGTTATCAATGTTTCAATAATGCGTTGGTCACATTTTCACCTTTTCTATGGCGCTAAGGTCATGTTATCAATGTTTCAATGGCACTTTTGTCACACTTTCACTGTGTATTTAGTGCTTCTGTCACGTTATCACTATTTCAATGGTGCATTTGTCACACTTTCACTGTGTCTATGGTGCTTTGGTCACAGTATGACAATTTCAATGGTGCTTTGGTCATAATGTTATTGTGTCTATGGTGCTTATGTCACATTATAATTGTTTTTATGGTGCTTTGGTAACCCTTTCACTATGTGTATTGTGCTTTGGTCTCATTATCACTATTTCAATGGTGCTTTGGTCACACTTTCGCCATGTCTACAGTGCTCATGTCACATTATCGCAGTTTCAATGGTGTTTGACACACTCTCAGTGTGTGTATGGTGTTTTGGCTACATTATCACTGTTTCAATGGTGCTTTGGTCACACCTTCACTGTGTCCATGGTACGTAGGCCACATTATCATTGTTTAAGTGGTACTTTGGTGACACATTTACTGTGTCCATTGTGCTTAGGTCACATGATATTCGTTTCAATGGTGATTTGGTCATGCTTTTATGTTTCAATTGTGTTTTGGTCACATTATCACCGTTTCAATGGTTCGTTGGTCACACTTTCACTGTGTTTATGGTGTGTTGGTCACATTGCTAGTGTTCTAATGGTGCTTTGGTCACACTTTCACTCTGTATATGGTGCTTTGGTCACATTATCACCATTTCAATGGTGCCGTAAGCACACTTTTAATGTGTCTATGGTGCTTTGGTCACATTTTCACTGTTTCAATGGTGCTTTGGTCACATGATTACTGTATCTATGGTGCTTTGGTCACATTATCACTATTTGAAAGGTGCCTTTGTTACACTCTCACAGTGTCTATGGTGGTTTGGTTATATTATCACTGTTTCAATGGTACTTTGGTCACACTTTCACTGTGCTTGTGGAACTTAGGTCACATTATCCCTGTTTTGATGGTGATTTGGTCACACTTTCACTGTGTCCATGGTTATTATCTCATATTATCATTGTTTTGATGGTGCCTTGGTCACACTTTCACTGTGTCTACAGTGCATTGGTTATATGATCACTACTTCAATGGTGCTTTGGTCACATTTTTGCTGTGTCTACGGTGCTTTGGTTATATGAGCATTGTTTTAGTGGTACATTGGTCACACTTACACTGTGTCTACGGAGCTTTGGTCACACTATCACTCTTTCAATGATGCTTTAGTCAGATGTTCACTATGTCTATGGTGCTTTGGTTACACTATCACTATTTGATGGGTGTGTTTGTCACACTTTTATTGTGTACATACTGTTTTGGTCACATTATCACTGTTTCAATGGTGCTTTGGTCACACTTCCACTTTGTCTATGGAACGTTGGTCACATTGTCACTATTTCAATGGTGCTTTGGTCACACTTTCACTGTGTCTATGGTGCTTAGGTCACATAACTACTGTTTTGATAGTGTTTTGGTCACACTTTCCCTGTGTCTATAGTCCTTGTGTCACATTATCACTGTTTCAATGTTACTTTGGTTACACTTTCATTGTGTCTATTGTGCTTATGTCACAATATCACTGTTTCAATAGTGCCTTGGTCACGTTTTCATTATGTCTATGGTCTTTGGTCTCATTATCACTGTTTCAATGGTGCTTTGGTCACACGTTCACAGTGTATCTGGTGCTTAGGTCATGTCATCACTGTTTTAGTGGTGCTTTGCTTACACTATCATTGTGGCTTTGGTGCGTAGGTCATAGCAGCACTATTTCAATGGTCGTTCGGTCACACCTTTACTGAGTCTATGGTGCTTTGGTCATGTCATCACTGTTTCAACGGTGCTTTGGTCACACTTTCACTGTGTCCATGGTGCTTTGGTCACATAAGTACTGTTTCAATGGTGCTTTGGTCACAAGTTCCCTATGTCTATGGTGCTTTGGTCACATTAGCACTATTTCATTAGTGCGTTGGTTCCCTGTTTTGTGTCTATTGTGATCTTGTCACATTATAACTGTTTCAATGGTGCTTTGGTCAAACGTTCAATGTGTCTATGGTGATTTGGTCACATTATCACTGTTTGAATGGTGCTTCTGTTGCACTCCCATTGTGTCTATGGCACGTTGATCACATTATCACTGTCTCAATGCTGCTTTTGTCACACTTCTACCGTGTCTACGGTGCTTTGGTCACAGTGTCACTGTTTCAATGGCGCTTTGATCACACTTTCATTCTGTCCATGGTGCTTAGGTCACAGTTTCACTGTTTTCATGGTGCTTTGGTAACATTCTCACTCTGTCCATGGTGCTTTGGTCATTTTATTACTGTTTCAATGGTGCTGTGGTCACACATTCACTGTGAATATCGTGCTTAAGTCATATCATCATTGTTTTAATGGTTCTTTGGTCACACATTCATGTGTCTATGGTGTTTTGGTCACATTATCAGTGTTTCAATGGTGCTTTGGTCACACCTTCGTCTTGTCTATGGTGCTTAGGTCACGTCATCACTTTTTCAATGGTGCTTTGGTCACACGTTCAGTGTGTATGGTGCTTTGGTCAACTAATCACTGTTTTAATGGTGCTTTGGTCACATTTTCACTGTGTCTATGGTGCTTATCACATTATTACTGTTTCAATTGTGCTTTGGTCACAATCTCACTGTGTTCATGATGCTTATGTCACATTATCACTATTGCAATGGTCCTTTGGTCACACTTTCACTGTCACTATGGTGCTTAGGTCACATTATAACTGTTTGAATGGTACTTTCGTCACAACTTTACCGTGTTTATGGTGCTTTGGTCACATTGTCACCGTTGTAATGGTGCTCTGGTCAAACTTTCACTGTGTATAATGTACTTGGGTCACGTTATCACAGTTTCAATGGTGCTTTGGTCACAATTTCATTGTGTTATGATGCTCAGGTCACATTGTTATTGTTTCAATGGTACTTTGGGCATACTTTCATTGTGTCTGCGGTACTTTGGTCACATTATCGTGGTTTCAATGATTCTTTGGTCACACTTTCACTGTGTGTATGATGCGTTGGTCACATTATAACTGTTTCAATGGTGATTTGGTAAAACGTTCAATGTGTTTGTAGTGCTTTGGTCAGAATATCAATTTTTCGGTGGAACTTTGGCCACACTTTTGCCGTGGTTATGGTGCTGTGGTCACATTATCATCGTATAAATGGTGCTTTGGTCATATATTCACCTTGTCTATGGTGCATTGGTCACATTATCACTGTTTGAATGTTGCTTTGGTCACAATTTCACTTAGTCTATGGTGTTTTGGTCAGGTTATCACTGTTTCAATGGTGTTGTGGTCACTTTCACTGTGACTATGGTACTGTGGTCACATTATCACTGTTTCAATGTTGCTTTGGTCACATTTTCACTGTGTCTATGGTGCTTAGGTCACATTAGAATTGTTTCAATGGTATTTTTGGTCATACTTTCATTGTGTCTATGGTGCTTAGGTCACATTATCATTGTTTGAATGGTGTGTTGGTCACACTTTCACTGTGTCTATGGTGCTTGGATCACATTTTAGCTCTGACAATGGTGCATTGGTCACACATTCACTTTCACTATGGTGCTTACGTCACATGAACACTGTTTACATGGTGCTTTAGTCACATTATCACTGTTTCAATTGTGCATTGGTCACACATTCAATGTGTCTGGTGCTTAGGTCAGTTACCAAGTTCAAATAATTTCACTTTGTGTGGTCAATGCTGCCAAATCATAATACGAGTCACAAATAGTGCTAGGGGCAACAATGGACAAGAAATACTGGTTATCAACCAGCAAGTACAGAAACCTTCAATACGTAGTAGCATGTACAAACTTGGCATATGTCACTTACCATAACCAAATAATTTTACTATGTGTGGTCAACGTTGTAGACTCATAATACGAGACACAAACGGTCAGATGGGGAAACAGTGGGTTGAGATTACTGGTTATCAACAACCGGAACAAGGATCTTCAATAAGAAGTAGCACGGTGTGGCGACAATGCACAATGACTAACCAAAGTACGCATATGGCACTGACCATAAGAAAAGAATTTAACTATATGTTTTTAACGCTGACAACTCATCATATGAGTCACAAATGGTCTGAAGGGGAAACAATGGTTTAGGAAAACCAGTTTTTTACTAGAAAGTACAAAGAATTTCAATTAGTAGTGGCATGGTATGGCTACCATGCACAATGACCGACCAAAGTAGGCATATTTCAGTGACCATGACCAAAGAATATCACTGTGTGTGGTCAATATTAACTACTCACAATACGAGTCAAAATGGTCAAAGGGGGAAAGAATGTTTTGGAAATAATTTTTTTTGTGTAGCAAGTACAGAACCTTCAATACGTAGTGTCACAACATGACTACCATGCACGATGATCACCCAACGTATGCATGTTTCACTAGTTATGACCAATGATGTTCACTGTGTGTGGTCAACGTTGAAAACTCATAATGGGAGTCACAAATGGTCAAAGGAGGCAACAATGGTTTGTAAATACTAGTTTTTTGACTATCAAGTACAAAGAGCTTTAATGAGTAGTGGCACGTTACGGCTACAATGCACTATGACCAACCAAAGTAGGCACATGTCAATAAACATGACCAAAGAAACTCACTGTGTCTAGTCGACATTGATTACTCGTAAGACGAGTGACAAATGATCACAGGGTGGAACAATGGTTTAGGAACACTTGTTACCGACTAGCAAGTAATAAGAACTTCAATAAGTAGTGGCACGGTATGGCCATCATGCACAATGACCAACCAAAACATGCATATGTCACTGATCATGACCAAATGATTTCACTATGTGTGGTCAATGTTTGCAGCTCATATTACAAGTCAGAAATTTTCAGATGGGGAAACAATGGATTGGAAATACTAGTTAACAATTAGCAAGTAGAAAGACCATGAATACGTAGTGGCACAGTTTGTCTACCATGCACAATGACCATCCAAAGTGGGCATATGTCAGTGATCATGACCAAAAAATTCACTATGCGTGGTCAAAGCTGACAAATCATAATACATGTCACAAATGGTCACACGGGGGAAACAGTGGTTTTGGACGACAAGTCATCAACTAGCCAGTACAAAGAACTTCAATAAGTAGTGGAACAGTGTGGCTACCACGCACAATGACCAACCAATGTAGGCATCTGTCACTGACCATGACCAAATAATTTCACAATGTGTGGTCAGCATTGAAAACTCATAATATGAGTCACAAGTGGTCAGAGGGGGAACCAATGGCTTTGGAATACAAGTTATGGACTAGCCAGTATAAAGACCTTTAACAAGTAGTGGCACGGTGTGGCTACCATTGTCAATGACCAAGCAAAGCAGGCACATGTCACTGACCATGACCAAAGAATTTCACTATGCGTGGTCAAAGTTGACAAATCATAATACATGTCACAAAGTGGTCACACGGGGGAAACAGTGGTTTTGGAAGACAAGTCATCAACTAGCCAGTACAAAGAACTTCAATAAGTAGTGGAACAGTGTGGCTACCACACACAATGACCAACCAATGTAGGCATCTGTCACTGACCATGACCAAATAATTTCACAATGTGTGGTCAGCATTGAAAACTCATAATATGAGTCACAAGTGGTCAGAGGGGGAACCAATGGCTTTGGAATACAAATTATGGACTAGCCAGTATAAAGACCTTTAACAAGTAGTGGCACGGTGTGGCTATGATTGTCAATGACCAACCAAAGCAGGCACATGTCACTGACCATGACCAAAGAATTTCACTATGCGTGGTCCACGTTGCCAGATCATAATCCGAGTCACAAATAGTTACAGGGGCAAAGAATGGTTGGAAAATACTGGTTATGTACCAGCAAGTACATATACCTTCAATAAGTAGAAGCACGGTGTGGCTACCATGCGCAATGACCAACCAAAGTTGGCATAAGTCACTGACCATAACCAAAGAATTTCACTATGTATGGTCAACATTGACGACTCATAATACGAGACACAAATGGTCAGGTGGGGAAACACTGGATTGGGAATACATGTGATCATGTAGCAAGTACAAAGAACTTCACTAAGAAGTAGCATGGTGTGGCTACCATGCACAATGACTGGCCAAAGTAGAGATATGGCCCTACCATGACCAAATAATATAACTATATGTTTTCAACGTTGACAACTCATAATACGAGTCACAAATGGTCATAAGGGGAAACAATGGTTCCCGAATACCAGTTATTCACTAGCAAGTAGAAAGAACTTCAATTAGTAGTGGCACGGTGTGGGTACTATGCACAATGACCAACCAAAGTAGGCATATGTCAGTGACCATGACCAAAAAAGGTCACTATGTGTTGTCAACATTGACAACTCCTAACATGTAATGAGAGGGGGAAATCATGGTTTGGAATTGATATTTTTGTTTAGCAAGTACAAAGACATTCAAGGAGTAGTAGCACGGCCTGGAAACCATGCACAACTACCACCCTAGCAAGTACAAAGAACTTCAATGAATAGTGTCAGAGTGTGGCTACCATGCACAATGACCAACCAAAGTACGCATGTGTCAATGACCATGATCAACAAATATCACTATTTGTGGTCAACGTTGACAACTCCTAATATGAGTCACAGATAATCAGAGGGGGAAATCATGGTTTGGAATTGATGTTTTTGTTTAGCAAGTACAAAGACATTCAAGGAGTAGTGGCACGGCCTAGCTACCATGCACAACTACCACCCTAGCAATTACAAAGAACTTCAATGAGTAGTGGCATGGCGTATCTGCCATGCACAATGACCAACCAAAGTACGCATGTGTCAATGACCGTGATCAACGAATATCACTATTTGTGGTCAACGTTGTCAACTCATAATACGAGTCACAAATGGTCAAAGGGGGGAACAACGGTTTGGAAACACTAGATAACAACTAGCAAGTACAAAGAGCTTTCATAAGAAGTGGCACGGTGTTGCTAACATGCACTGTGACCAACCAAACAAGGCATATGTCACTGACCATGGCCAAAGAAACTCACTATGTGTGGTCAACTTTGATAGCTTATAAGACAAGTCACAAATGGTCAAAGGGTGGAACAATGGGTAAGGAACACTAGCTTTTTACTAGCAAGTACAAAGACCTTAAAAAAGTAGTGGCACGTTTTGGCTATCATGCAGAATGACCAACCAAAGTAGGCATGTGTCACTGACCATGAAAAAATAATTTCACTATGTGTGGTCAACATTGACAACTCATGGTAAAAGTCACAAATTCTCAAAGGGGAAAACAATGGTCTGGAAATAATGGTTATCAACTAGCAAGTAGACAGACCCTGAAAACGTAGTGGCACAGTGTGGCTACCATGCACAATGACCAACCAAAGTAGGCATATGTCACTGACCATGACCAAAAATTTTCACTATGTGTTGTCAACGTAGAAAAATCATAAAACGTGTCACAAATGGTCAGACAGGGGAAAAAATGGTTTTGGAATGGAAGTCATTGACTTGCCAGTACAAATACCTTCAATACGTAGTGGCACGGTGTGGCTACCACGCACAATGACCAACCAATGTAAGCATATGTCAGTGATCATGTCCAAATAGTTTAACAATGTGTGGTCAACGTTTACAACTCATGATACGAGTCACAAAGGGTTAGAGGGGGGAACAATGGTTATGGGATACAAGTCATCGACTAGCCAGTACAAAGACATTCCATGAGTAGTGGCACATTGTGGCTACTATGCACTATGAACAACCAAAGTAGGCATATGTTGCTGACCATGACCAAAGAATTGCACTAAGTGTGGTCAAAGGTGCCAGATCATAGTACGAGTCACAACAAGTCTGAGGGGCAAAAAGTGGTTGGACAATATTGCTTATCAACTAGAAAGTACAAAGACGTTCAATACGTAGTAGCACGGCATGGCTCCCATGCACAAGGACCAACCAAAGTTGGCATTTATCACTGATGATAACCAAATAATTTCACTATGTATGGTCAATGTTGAGGACTCATAATACGAGACACAAATGGCCAGATGAGGAAACACTGGGTTGGAAAAACTGGTTATCGACTAGCAAGTACAAAGACCTTCAATAAGAAGTAGCACGGTGTTGCTACCATGCACAATGACTGACCAAAGCAAGCATATGGCACTGAATATGACCAAAGAATTTACCTATATGTGTTCAACCCTGACAGCTCATAATACAAGACACAAATGGCGAGAAGGGGAAAAAATGGTTTGGGAATACCAGTTATTAACAAGCAAGTACACAGAACTTCAATTAGTAGTGGCATGGTGTGGCTACCATTCACTATGACCAACCAAAGTAGGCATATGCCAGTGGCCATGCTCAAATAACATCACTATATGTGGTTAACCTCGACAAATCAAAATACGACTCACAAACAGTAAGAGAAGGAAATCATGTTTTGGAAACAATGTTTTTGTCTAGTAAGTACAGAGACCTTCAATAAGGAGTGGCAAGGCGTGGCTACCATGCACAGTGACCACCCAAAGTAGGCATATGTCACTAGCCATGACCAAAGAATTTCACTATGTGTGGTCAACGCTGACAGCTCATAATACGAGTAAAAAATGGTCAAAGGGGGGAACAATGGTTTGGAAATACTAGTTATCGTCTATTAAGTACAAAGAACTTCAGTTAATAGTAGCACGGTGTGGGTACCATCCACAATGACCAACCATAGTAGGCAAATGTCAGTGGCCATGCCCAAAGAATATCACTATATGTGGTCAACGTTGACAAATCATAATACGAGTCACAAACGGTCAAAGAGGGGAATCATGTTTTTGAAATCATGTTTTTGTCTAGTAAGTACAGAGACCTTCAATAAGTAGTGGCAATGCATGGGTACCATGCACAGTGACCACCCAAAGGAGGCATAAGTCACTAGCCATGACCAAAGAATTTCACTATCTGTGGTCAACGCTAACAGCTCATTCTACGAGTCACAAATGATCAAAGGGGAGAAAAATGGTTTGGAAATACTAGTTATTGTCTAGTAAGTACAAAGAACTTCAGTTAATAGTAGCACGGCGTGGCTACCATCCACAATGACAAACCATGGTAGGCATATGTCAGTGGCCATGCCCAAAGAATATCACTTTATGTGGTCAACGTTGACAAATCATAATACGAGTCACAAACGGTCAGAGAGGGAAATCATGTTTTGGAAATAATATTTTTGTCTAGTAAGTACAGAGACCTTCAATAAGTAGTGGCAAGGCGTGGCTACCATGCACAGTGACTACCCAAAGTAGGCATATGTCACTAGCCATGACCAAAGAATTTCACTATGTGTGGTCAACGCTGAAAACTCATAATACAAGTCACAAATGGTCGAAGGGGAGAGCAATGGTTTGGAAATACTAGTTCTTGTCTAGAAAGCACAAAGATTTTCAGTTAATAATTGCACGGTGTGGCTACCATTCACAATGACCAACTATTGTAGGCATATGTCAGTGGCCATGTCCAAAGACTATCACTATGTGTGGTAAACGTTGACAACTCATACTTTGGGTCACAAACGGTCAGAGAGGGGAAGAATGGTTTGGAAATAATTTTTTCCATCTAGCAAGTACAAAGACATTAAAAAAGCAGTGGCACGGCATGGCTACCATGCACAATGACCACCCAAAGTAGGAATATGTCACTGGCCATGACCAAACTATTCCACTATAAGTGGTCAACGCAGACAACTCATAATACGAGTCACAAATAGTCAAAGGGGGGAACAATGGTTTGGAAGTACTAGTTATCATGTAGGAAGCACAAATATCTTCAGTTAATAGTGGCGCCATGAGGCTACCATCCGCAATGATAAACCATAGTAGGCATATGTCAGTGACCATGACCAAAGAATATCACTATGTGTGGTGAACGTTGACAACTCATAATTTGGGTCACAAACGGTCAGAGGGGGAACAAACGGTCCGTCTAGCAAGACAAATACCTTCAATAATCAATGGCACAGCGTGGCTACAATGTGCAATGACCACCCAAAGTAGGAATATGTGACTAGCCATGACCAAAGAATTTCACGAAGTGTGGTCAGCGTTGACAACTCATAATATGAGTCACAAATGGTAAACAGGGGGGGGACAATGGTTTGGAAATACGAGTTATCAATTAGCAGGTACAAATAGCTTTAGTAAGTAGTGGCATGGTGTGGCTATCATGCAAAATAACTAACCAAAGTAGGCATATGTCATTGACCATAACCAAATAATTTCACTATGTGTGGTCAACGTTGACAAAACATAGTACAAGTCAGAAGTTATCAGAGGGGAAAACAATGGTTTTGAAATACTACTGATCAACTAGCAAGTAGAAGGACCCTGAATATGCAGTTGAACGCTGGAACTACCATGCACAATGACCATGCAAGGTCGGCATATTTCAGTGACCATTATCAAAGAAACTTACTGTGTCGTCAACGTAACCAACTCATAAAACGAGTCACAAATGGTCAGAGGGAAAAACCATGGATTGGTAATACTATTTATCAACTAGTAAGCACAAAGACCTTCAATAAGTAGTGGCACAGTGTGCCTACCATGAAAATGACCAACCAAAGTTACCATATGTCGATGACCATGACCAAAGATTTTCAATATGTGTGGTCAACGTTGACGACTCATAATATGAGACACAAATAGTCAGATGGGAAAACACTGGTTTGGGTATAGTGGTTATCAACTAGCAAGTAAAAAAACCTTCAATAAAAATTAGCACGGTGTGGCTACCATGATCAATGACTAGCCAGAATAGGCATATGGCACTGACTATGACAAAACAATTCAACTACATGTTGTCAATTTTGACAACTCAAACGACGAGTCACCAATGGTCAAAAGATGAAACAAAGGTTTTGGAATACAAGTCATTAAGTAGTAAGTACAAAGAACTTCAATTAGTAGTGGCATAGTGTGGCTACCATGCACAATGACCAACCAAAGTAGGCATATGTTAGTGACCATGACCAAGTAATATCACTATGTGTAGTTAACGTTGACAAATCATAATAAAAGTCACAAACGGTCAAAGGCGGAGATAATGGTTTGGAAAAAAACAATTTAACTAGCAAGCACAAAGACCTTCAATCCAAATTTGCCTGGCGTGCCTACCATGCAAAATGACCATCCAAAGTAGGCAGATGTCACTAGCAATGACCAAAGGATTTCACTATGTGTGGTCAACATTGACGACTCATAAGACAAGTCACAAATAGTCAAAGGAGGAAGAAATGTTTGGAAATACTAGTTATCGACTAGCAAGTACAAAGAGCTTTATTAAGTAGTGGCACAGTGTGGCTACCATGCACTACGACCAACCAAAGTAGGCATTTGTCACTGACCATGACGAAACAATTTTACTATGTGTGGTCAATGTTGCTGAATCATAATACAAGTCAGAAATAGTGACAGGGGCAAACAATGGTTGGAAAATACTGGTTATGAACATGACGTACAAAGTACTTCAATAAGTAGTAGCACGGTGTGGCTATCATGCAGAATGACCAACCAAAGTTGGCATATGTTACTCCCCGTAACCAAAAAATTTCATTATGTGTGGTCAACCTTGACGAGTCATCATACAAGACACAAATGGTTACATGAGGAAACACTGATTCGAGAATAATGGTTATTGACTAGCAAGTACAAAGACCTTCAATAAGAAGTAGCACAGTGTGGCTACCATGAACAATGACTAACCAATGTAGTTATGTGGCACTAACCATGACCAAAGCATTTAACTATATGTTGTCAATGTTCACAACTCATTATACGAGTCAAAAATGGTCAGAAGGGGAGACAATGGATGGGGAATACTAGTTACTTACTAGCAAGTACAAATAAGTTCAATGCGTAGTGGCACAGTGTGGCTACCATGCACAATAACCAACTAATGTAGGTATATGTCACTGACCATGACCAAATAAACTCACTGTGTGTGATCAGCGTTGGTAACTGATAAGATGAGTCACAAATGGTCAGAGGGTGGAACAATGGATTAGGAACACTAGTTCTCAACTAGCAAGTAATAAGACCTTCAATGCATAGTGGCACGGTGTGGCTATCATGCACAATGACCAAGACAAGTATGCATATGTCAGTGACCATGACCAAATGATTTCACTTTGTGTGGTTGACGTAGACAACTCATGGTACGAGTCACAAATGGTGAGATGGGGAAACACTGGGCTAGGGATGCTGGTTATTGACTATCAAATACAAAGACATTTAATAAGAATTAGCACGGTGTGGATACTATGCACAATTACTAACCAAAGTAGGCATATGGCACTGGCCATGACAGCGAAATTTAACTATATGTTGTCAACAATGACAACTCATAATACCAGTCACAAATGGTCAGAAGGGGGACAATGGTTTGGGAATACCAGTGATACACTAGCAAGTACAAACAACTTCACTTAGTAGTGGCACGGTATTGCTACCATGCACAATGACCAACCAAAGTAGGCATATTTCGGTGACCATGACCAAAGAAAATCCATATGCTTGGTCAACTTTGACAATTCATGATACGAGTCACAAAAAGTTAGAGGGGGAAACAATGGTTTGGAGAAAATATTTGTTGTCTAGCAAGTACAAAGACCTTCAATAAGTAGTGGCACGGCGTGGCTACCATGCTCAATGACCACCCAAAGTAGGAATATGTCTCTAGCCATGACCAAAGAATTTCACTAGGTGTGGTCAACGTTGACAACTCATAATACACGTTACAAATGGTCAAAGGGGGGGGGGAAATGGTTTGGAAATACTAGTTATCGACTAGCAAGTACAAAGAGATTCAATTAGTAGAGGCACAGTGTTGTTACCATGCACAATGACCATCCAAATTAGGCATATGTCAGTGGCCATGACCAAGGATATTCAGAATGTGTTGTCAACGTTGCCAACTCATAACACGAGTCACAAATGGTCAGATGGGGAAACACTTGGTCGGGAATACTGGTTATCAACTAGCAAGTACAAAGACCTTCAATAAGAAGTAGCAAAAAGTGGCCACAATGCACAATGACTACCCAAAGTAGGCATATGGCACTGACCCTGACCAAAGAATTCGACTTTATTATGTCAACGTTGACAACTCATAATACGAGTCACAAGCAGTGAGAAGGGGAAACAATGGTTAGGGAATACCAGTTTTTAACTAGCAAGTACAAAGAGCTTCAATAAGTATTGGCGCGGTATGTATACCATCCACAATGACCAACTAAAGTAGGCATATGTCAGTGACCATGAACAAGAACATAACTACGTGTGGTCAGCGTTGACAACTCATAACACGAGTCACAAACGGTCGGAGGGGGAAATCATGGTGTGGAAATGATGTTTTATGTCTATTCAGTAAAAATACCTTCAACAAGTAGTGGCACGGTGTGGCTACCATGCACAATGACCACCCAAAGAAGGCATATGTCACTAGCCATGACCGAAGAATTTTACTATTCATGGTCAACTTTGACAACTCATAGTACAAAAAACAAATAATCAAAGGGGGGAAAATGGTTTGTAAGTACTAGTTATCAAATAGAACGTACAAAATTATTTCATGAGTAGTGGCGCAGTGTGGCTACCATGCACTATGACCAACCAAAGTATGCATATGTCGCTGGCCATGAGGTCAAAATTGATGAAACATAAGACGAGTCACAAATGGTCAGAGGGTAGAATAATGCTTTAGGAACATATATTTTCAACTAGCAATTATTAAGACCTTCAATAAGTAGTGGCACGGTGTGGCAATCATGCACAACAACCAACCAGAGTAGGCATATGTCACTGACTATAACCAAATGATTTCAGTACGCATGGTCAACGTTGGCAAATAATTGTTCAGGTCACAAATGGTCAGAGGGAGAAACTATGGTTTAGCAATACAATTTATCAACTAGCAAGTAGAAAGACCCTGCTTGCGTAGTGGCACGGTGTGACTGCCAGGCACAATGACCATCCAAAGTAGGCATATGTCAGTGACCATGACCAAACAAATTCACTATGTGTCGTCAAGATTTCCGACTCATCATATGAGTCACAAATGGTCTGAGGGGGAAGCAATGGTTTGGGAATACTATTTTCCAACTAGCAAGTACAGAGACCTTCAATTAGCAGTGGCACAGTGTGGCTACCAGGCACAATGACCAACCAAATTATGCATATGTCACTGACAAGGACCAAAGAATTTCACTTTTTGTGCTCAACGGGGAAAAATCAAAATACGTACCAAAAATGGTCAGAAGGGGGAAACAATGGTTCTGCAATACAATTCATCAACTAGCTAGTACGAATACCTTCACTAAGTAGTGCCACGGTGTGGCTACCAGGCACAATGACCAACCAATGCACGCATATGTCATTGACCATGACAAAATAATTTCACAACTTGTGGTCAACGTTGACAACTCATAATATTAGTCACAAATGGTCAGAGGGGGAAACAAAGTTTTGGGAAACAAGTCATCTACTAGCCAGTACAAAGACCTCCAATAAGTAGTTGCACATTGTGGCTACTATGCACAATGACCCACCAAAGCAGGCATATGTCACTGACCATGACAAAAGAATTTCACTATGTGTGGTCAACATTTATGACTCATAGTACGATACTCAAATGTTCAGATGGGGGAACACTGGGTTGGGAATACTGGTTATCGGCTAGCAAGTACAAAGACCTTAAATAAAAAGTAGCACGGTGTCGCTACCATGCACAATGACTAACAAAAGTAGGAATATGTGACTAACCATGACCAAAGAATCTAACTATATGTCGTTAACGGTGACATGATACAAGTCACAAGTGGTGAGAAGGGGAAACATTGGTTTGGGAATACCAGTTATTAACTAGCAAGTACAAAGAATCTCAATTAGTAGTGGCACAGTGTGGCTACCATGCACAATGAGCAACCAAAGTATGCATGTGTTAGAAACCATGACCAAAGAATATCACTATGTGTGGTCAACATTGACGAATCATAATATGTGTTACAAGTAGGCAGAAGGGAGAAGTAATGGTTTTGGAATACAAGTCATTGAATAGTAGGTACAAAGACCTTGTATAATTAGTGGCATGGTATGGTTGCCACGCACAGTGACAAACCAAATTTAGGCATTGCTACTGACCGTGAACAAATAATTTCACAATATGTGGTCAATGTTGAAAACTCATAATACGGGTCACAAATGGTCATAGGGGGAAACAATAGTTTTGGAATACAAGTCATCGACTAGCCGGTACAAATACCTTCAATAAGTAGTAACACAGAGTGGCTACGATGCACAATGACCAACAAAAGCAGGCATATGGCACTGACCATGACCAAAGAATGTCAATGTGTGGTCAACGTTGCCAAATCATTATATGAGTCATAAATAGTCAGAGAGGCAAACACTAGTTGGAAATACTGGTTATCAACTAGCAAGTTCAAAGTACTTCAATAAGTAGTAGCATGGTGTGGCTACAATGCACAATGACCAACCAAAGTTGGCATATGTCACAGACCATAAAAAAGTAATATAACTATGTGTGGTCAACGTTGACGACTCATAATACAAGACACAACAGGTCAGATGGGGAAACACTGGGTTGGGAATACTAGTTATCAAATACCAAGTACAAATACCTCAAAAAAGAAGTGATACAGTGTGGCTACCATGCACAATGGCTAACAAAAGTTGGCATATGGCAATGACCATGACCAAAGCATTTCACTTTATGCTGTCAGCGTTGACAGCTCATAATACGATTCACAAATGGTCAGGAGGGCAAACAATGGTTTGGGAATACCAGTTATAAACTAGAAGTTACAAAGAACATAAATTAGCAGTGGCAATGTGTGGCTACCGTGCACAATGACCAACCAAAGTAAGCATATGTCAGTGACCATGACCAAAGAATATCACGGTGTCCGATCAACATTGACAACTCATAATACGAGTCACAAACGGTCAGATGGCAAAAAAATGGTTTGGACATAATTATTTTTGTCTATCAAGTGCAACCTTCAATAAGTAGTGGCACGGCGTGGCTACCATGCACAATGACCACTTAAAATAGCCATAAGTCACTAGCCATTACCAAAGGATTTAACTAAGGATGGTCAACGTTAAAAGCTCATAATATGAGTCAGAAATGGTCAAAGGGGGGGACAATAGTTTGGAAGTACAAGTTATTGATTAGCAAGTACAAAGAGCTTTCATAAGAAGTGGCACGGTGTGGCTACCATGCACTATGACCAACCAAAGTAGGCATATGTCACTGACCATGACCAAAGAGACCCACTATGTGTGGTCAACTTTGATAACTCGTAAGACAAGTCACGCATGGTGAGAGGGTGGAACAACGGTGTAGGAACACTAGTTTCCATCTAGCAAGTACTAAGACATTCAATAAATAGTTGCACAGTGTGGCTATCATGCACAATGACCAAGTAAAGTAGGCATATTTCACGGACCATGACCAAATAATTTCATCATGTGTGGTCAACGTTGGCAACTCATAGTGCAATTCACAGAATTAGAGGGGGAAGCAATAGTTTGGAAATACTAGTTATCAACTAGCAAGTAGAAAGACCCTGAATAGGCAGTGGCATGGTGTGATTACCATGCACAATGACCATCCAAAGTATGCATATTTCAGGGACCCTGACCAAATAAGTTCATTATGTGTCGTCAACGTTGCCATCTCATAATAGGAGTCTCGAAAGGTCAGAGGGGGAAACAATGGTTTGGAAATACTAGTTATAACCTAGCAAGCACAAAGACCAAGGTTTTGGAATACAAGTCATCGACTAGCAAGTACAAAGACCTTCAATAAGTAGTTGCATGGTGTGACTACCATGCACAATGACCAGCCAAAGTTGGCATATGTCACTGACCATAACCAAATCATTTCACTATGTATGGTCAACGCTGACAACTCATAATATGAGACACGTGGTCAGATGCGGAAACACTGGGATAGGAGAGCTGGTTATCAACTAGAAAGTACAGAGACATTCAATAAGAAATAGCACGGAATGGCTACCATGCACAATGAATGACCAAATGAGGCATATGCCACTGACCATGACCAAAGAATTTAACTATATGTCATAAATGTTGACAACTCATAATACGAGTCCAAATGGTCACCAGGGGAAACAATGGTTTGGGAATACCAGTTGTTAACTAGCAGGTACAATGAACTTCAATTGCTAGTGGCACGTGTGGTCAAAGTTGACAAATCATAATACATGTCACAAATGGTCAGAAGGGGGGAAAATGGTCTTGGAATACAAGTCATCGATTAGCCAGTACAAAGACCTTCAATAAGTAGTGGCACGGTGTGGCTACCACGCACAGTGGCCAACCAATGTAGGCATGTCACTTACCATGACCAAATAACTTCACAATGTGTGGTCAACGTTGACGACTCATAATGCAAATCACAAATGGTCAGAGGAGGAAACAATGGTTGGAACATACTGGATATCATCAAGCAAGTAAAAAGACCTTCAATAAGCAGTAGCATGATGTGGCTACCATGCACAGTGACCAACCAAAGTTGGCATATGGCTTTGACCATGACCAAACAAAGTAACAATATTTTGTCAATGTTGACAACTTATAATATGTGTCACAAATGGTTGTAAGGGGAAAAATGGTTTGGGAATACTACTTATCAGCTACCAAGTACAAAGACATTCAATTAAGAGTGGCACACTGTGGCTACCATGCACACTGACCATCCGAAGTAGGCATATGTGACTGAGCATGACTTAAGAATTTCACTATGTGTGGTCAATGTTTCCAAATCATAATACAAGTCAAAGATAGTCAAAGGGTCAAAAAATTGNCTTATCAGCTACCAAGTACAAAGACATTCAATTAAGAGTGGCACACTGTGGCTACCATGCACACTGACCATCCGAAGTAGGCATATGTGACTGAGCATGACTTAAGAATTTCACTATGTGTGGTCAATGTTTCCAAATCATAATACAAGTCAAAGATAGTCAAAGGGTCAAAAAATGGTTGGAAAATACTGGATATCAACTAGCGAGTAAAAATACCTTCAACATGAGTTGTCACGATGCGGCTACCATGCACAATGATCGACCAAAGTTGGCATATGGTACTGACCATAACCAAAGAACTAAACTATATATTGTCAACGTTGACAACTCATAATGCGTTTCACACATGGTCAGATGGGGAAACAATGGTTTGGAAATACTACTTATCAACTAGCAAGTACAAATAACTTCAATTAGTAGTGGCACAGTGTGGCTACCATGCACAATGACGAGCCAAAGTAGGTATATGTCACAGACCATGACCAAAGAGTTTTTCTGAGTGAGGTCAACGTTGCCAAATCATAGTACGAGTCACAATTGGTCAGAAAGAAGGGAATAATGGTTTTGGAATACAAGAAATGAGCTACCCAGTACAAAAACCTTGAATAAGTTGTGGCACGGTGTGGCTACCACGCATAATGACCAACCAATGTGGGCATATGTCACTGACCATGACCAACTAGTTTCACAATGTGTGGTCAACCTTGACAACTCATAATACAAATCAGAAGTGGTCAGAGGTGGATACAATGGTTTTGAAATACAAGTCATCAGCTATTCAGTACAAAGACCTTCAGTATGTAGTGGCATGGTGTGGCTATCATGCACAATGACCAGCCAAAGCAAGCATTTGTCACTGACCATGGCCAAAACAGTTCACTATCTGTGGTCATCGTTGCCAAAACATAATACGCGTCACAAATAGTCAAAGGGGCAAACAATGGTTGGAAAACACTGGTTATCAACTAGCAAGTACAAAGACCTTCAATACGTAGTAGCATGGTGTGGCTAACATGCATAATGACCAACCAAAGTAGGCATATGTCACTGACCATGACCAAAGTATTGAACTACATGTTGTCAATGTTTACAACTCATAATACGAGTCACAAATGGTCAGAAGGGGAAACAATGGTTTGGGAATACCAGTTATGAACTAGCAAGTACGGAGACCTTCAGTTAGTAGTAGCACGGTCTACCTACCATGCGCAATGACCAACCAAAGTAGGCATTTATCAGTGATCATGACCACATAACATCACTATCTCTAGTCAACGCTGACAACTGATGATATGAGTCACAAACATTCAGAGGAGGAAATAATGGTTTGTAAATGATAACTTTTGTTTGGCAAGTACAAAGACCTTCAATAAGTAGTGGCACGGCGTGGCTACCATGCACAATGACCACCCAAAGTATGCATACGTCACTAGCCATGACCAAAGAATTTCAATATGTGTGGTCAACATTGACAACTCATAACAAATGTCATAAATGGTCAGAAGGGGGAGCAATGGTTTGGAAGTACTTGTTACTGACTAGAAAGTACAAATAGCTTTAATAAGTAGTGGCACGGTGTGGCTACCATGCACTATGACCAACCAAAGTAGGCATGTATCACTGACCATGACAAAAGAAACTTACACTGTTTGTGGTCAACGTTGATAACTCGTAAGACGAGTCACAAATGGTCAGAGGGTGGAACAATTGTTTAGGAACAATAGTTTCCAACTAGCAAGTGCTAAGACGTTCCATAGTTAATGGCACGGTGTGGCTATCATGCACAATGACCAACAAAAGAAAGCATGTGTCACTGATCATGACCAAAACATTTCACTACATGTGGTCAGCGTTGACAACTCATAGTACAAGTCACAAATGGTCAGAGGGGGAAATAACGGTTTGGAAATACTAGTTATTGACTAGCAAGTCGAAAGACCCTTAATACTTAGTGGCAGAGTGTGACTACAATGCACAATGACCATCCAAAGTAGGTATATGTCAGTGACGATGACCAAAGAAATTAACTATGTATTGTCAATATTCCAACTCATGATTCGAGTCACAAATGGTCAGGGGGGGAGCAATGGTTTTGGGAAAACTAGTTATCAACTAACAAGTACAAAGACATTCAATTGGCAGTGGCACAGTGCGGCTACCATGCACAATGACCAACCACAGTAGGCATATGTCACTGACCATGACCAGAGAATGTCACTATGTGTTGTCAACGTTGACAACTCACAATACATGTAAAAAATGATCACAAGGGGGAAAACTATGGTTTTGGAATACAAGTCATCAACTAGCCAGTACAAAGACCTTCAATAGTAGTCTCACTCTGTGGCTACCATGAACAATGACCAACCAATGTACGCATATGTCATTAACCATGACCAAATAACTTCACAATGTGTGGTCAACAAAGACAACTCATAATACAAGTCACAAATGGTTATAGAGGGGAACAATGGTTTTGGAGTACAAGTCATCAACTAGCCAGTGTAAATACCTTCAATGAATGATGGCATGGTGTGGCTACAATACTTAATGACCAACCAAAGCAGGCATATGGTTCTGACCATGACAAAAGATTTTCATGATGTGTGGTAAATGTTGCCAAATCATAATACGAGTCATAAATAGTCAGAGGGGCAAGCAATGGTTGGAAAGTAATGGTTATCAACTAGCAAGTACAAAGACCATTATAAACTAGTAGGAAAATGTGGCTACCATGCACAATGACCAACCAAAGTTGTCATATGTCTATGGCCATAACCAAATGATTTCAATATGTGTGGTCAACTTTGACAAATCATAATACAAGACACAAATGGTCAGATGCGGAAACACTGGGTTGGGAATACTGGTTATCAAGTAGCGAGTACAAAGACCTTGAATAAATAGTAGCACGGTGTGGCCACCATGCACAATCACTAACCAAAGTTGGCATACGGAACTGACCATTTCAAAGATTTTAACTATATGTTGTCAACGCTGACAACCCATAATACGAGTCACAAATGGAAACAAGGGGAAACAATAGCTTTGGTATACCAGTTCTTAATTAGCGAGTACAAAGAAATTCAATTAGTAGTGGCATGGTGTGGCTACCATGCACGATGACCTGCCAAAGTAGGCATATGTCAGTGACCATGACAAAACAATATTACCATGTGTTGTCAATATTGACGACTCATAATACGAATCACAAACATTCAGAGGGGAAACAATGGTTTGGAAATAATATTTTTGTCTAGCAAGTACAAAGACCTTCAATAAGTAGTGGCCCGGCGTGGCTACCATGCACAATGACCACGCAAAGTGTGCATATGTCTCCAGCCATGACCAAAGAATTTCGCTATGTGTGGTCAACGTTGACAACTCATAATACGAGTCACAAATGGTCAAATGGGGAAAAGATGGTTTGGAAATACTACTGATCGACTATGATGTAAAAAGTGATGTAATAAGTATTCATAACGTGTGCCTACCATGCACTCCAACCAACCAAAGAAGGCATATGTCACTGACCATAACCAAAGAAACTCACTATGTGTGGTCTACGTTGATGACTCATAAGACGAGTCACAAATGGCCAGAGGGTGGAACAATGGCTTAGGAACACTACCTTGTGACTAGCAAGTAATAAGACCTTGTATAAGGAGTGGCACGGCGTGGCTATCATGCAAATGACCAACTAAAGTAGGCATGTCACTGACCAGGACCAAAGAATCTCATATGCGTGGTCAACGTTGACAAGTCATAACACGTGTCACAAATGGTCCGAAGGGGGAAACAAAGGGTTTGGAATACAAGTCATCAACTAGCTAGTACAAAGAAATTTATTAAGTAGTGGCTTGGTGTGGCTAACACGCACCATGTCCAACCCATGAAGGCATGTGTCACTGACCATGACCAAATGTTTTCACAATGTGTGGTCAACGGTGACAACTCAGAATACGAGTCACAAATGGTCAGAGGGGGGAACAATGGTTTTGGAATACAAGTCATCCAGCTTCAATAAGGAGTGGCACGGGGTGGCTACCATGCACAATGACCAACCAAAGCAGGCATATGTCACTGATCATGACCAAAGAATTTCACTATGTGTGGACAACGTTGCCAGATCATAATACAAGTCACAAATAATCAAAGGGTCAAACAATGGTTGGGAAATACTGCATATCAACTAGCAAGTGAAAACATCTTCAATAAGTAGTAGCATGATGTGGCTACCATGCACAATGACCAACCAATGTTGGAATATGGCTTTGACCATGACCAAAGAATTTAACTATATGTTGCCAATGTTGACAACTCATTATACGTGCCACAAATGGTCAGAAGGGAAAGCAATGGTTTGGGAATACTAATTTTCAACTAGCAAGTAAAAAGACGTTAAATTAGTAGTGGCACACTGTGGCTACCATGCACAATGACCATCCAAAGTAGACATATGTCACTGACCATGACCAAAGAATTTCACTATGTTTGGTCAACGTTGCCAAATCGTAACATGAGTCACAAATAGTCAAAGGGTCAAACAATGGTTGGAAAATACTGGATATTAACTAGGAAGTAAAAAGACCTTAAAAAGTAGTAGCACAATGTGGCTACCATGCACAATGACCAACAAAAGTTGGCATATGGCACTGACCATGACCAAAGAATTTGACTATGTGTTCTCAACGTTTACAAATCAGAAAACGTGTCACAAATGTTCAAAAGGGGGAAATAATGATATTAGGATACAAGTCATTGACAAGCCAGTACAAAGACTTTCAATGAGTAGTGGCACGGTGTGGGTAAAATGCACAATAACCAACCAATATAGGCATATGTCACTGACCATGATTTCAGAATGTCTGGTCAACATTGCCAAATCATAACAAGAGTCACAAATAGTCAGAGGGGCAAACAATGGTTGGAAAATACTGGTTATCAACTAGCAAGAACAAAGATATTCAGTAAGTAGTAGCACGGTGTGGCTAGCACGCAAAATCACCAACCAAAGTTGGTATATGTCACTGACTATACCCATAGAATTCTAGTATGTGTGGTCAACATTGACGACTCATAATACGAGACACAAATTGTCAGATGAGGAAAGACTTGGTTGGTAATATTGGTTATTGACTAGCAAGTACAAAGATCTTCAATTCGAAGTAGCATGGTGTGGCTACCAAGCACAATGACTGTCCAAAGTAGGCATATTACACTGACCATGAAAAAAGAATTTAACTATATGCTGTCAACGTTGACAACTTGTAATACATGTCACATGGTTTGGGTATACTACTTATCAACGAGGAAGTACAAAGACCTTCAATTAGTAGTGTCACAGTGTGACAACCATGCACAATGACCATCCAAATTAGGCATATGTCACCAACCATGACAAAAGAATTTCACTATGTTTGGTCAACGTTGCCAGATCATAATTCAAGTCAGAAATATTTAAAGGTTCAAACAATGGATGGAACTTGCTGGATGTCAACTAGCAAGTAGCAGCACGATGTGGCTACAATTCACAATGACCAGCCGAAGTTGGCATATGGCACTGACCATCACCAAATGATTCAACTATATGTTGTCAATGTTGACAACTCATAATACGTGTCACACATGGTCTGAAGGATAAACAGTGGGCTGGGAATACTACCTATCAACTAGCAAGTACAAAGAACTTCAATAAGTAGTGGCACACTGTGGCTACCATGCACAATGACCAACCAAAGAAGGCATATGTCACTGAACATGACCAAATAATTTCACTATGTATGGTCAACGTTGAAAAATCATAACACGTGTAAAAAATGGTCACAAGGGGGAAACAATGGTTTTGGAATAAAAGTCATCAACAATCCAGACCAAATACCTTCAACAAGTAGTGGCACGGTATGGCTACCACGCACAATGACCAACCAATGTAGGCACATGTCACGAACCATGACCAAATAATTTCACTATGTGTGGTCAATGTTGCCACGTCATAACACGAGTCACAAATAGTCAAAGGGGCAAAGAATGGTCGGAAAATACTGGTTATCAACTAGCAAGTACAACGACTTTCAATAAGTAGTAGCACAAATGGCTACCATGCACAATGACAGACATATGGCACTGACCATGACCAAATAATCTAATTATATGTTGTCAACGATTACAACTCAGAGTATAAGTCACAAACGGTCATGAGGGGCACCAATGGTTTGGGGATACCAGTTGTTAACTAGCAAGTTCAAAGAACTTCAATTCGTAGTGGCACGGTGTGGCTACCATGCACAATGACCAACCAAAGTAGGCATATGTCAGTGACCATGACCAAAGAGTATCACGATGCGTTGTCAACATTGACAACTCATAATATGAGTCACAAATGGTCGCAGGGGGAAACAACCGTTTGGACATAATATTTTTTGTCTAAAAAGGACAAAGACCTTCAATTAGAAGTGGCACGGCGTGGCTACCATTCACAATTACTACATAACGTAGTCATAAGTCACTAGCCACGACAAAAGAATGTCACTATGTGTGGTCAACGTTAACAGCTCATAGTATGAGTCACAAATGGTCAAAGGGGGGAACCATGGTTCGGGAATATTTTCTATCAACTAGCAAGTACAAAGAGCTTTAATAAGTAGTGGCACAGTTTGGCTACCATGCACTATGACCAACCGAAAGACGCATATGTCACTGACCATGACAAAAAAACTCACTATGTGTGGTCAACGTTGATAACTCCTAAGACAAGTTACAAATGGTCAGAGGGTGGAACAATGGTTTAGGAACACTAGTTTTTGACTAGCGAGTACTAAGGCCTTCAATACGTAGTGGCACGGTGTGGCCATCATGCAAGTACAAAAGCCTTCAGTAAGTTGTGCCACACCGTGCCATTACTTATAACATCTATTTGTACTTGCTAGCAGATAACTAGTATTTCCAAAACATTGTTCCCCCCTTTGACTATTTGTCACTCGTATTATGAGTTGTCAACGTTGACCACACATAGTGAAATCCTTTGGTCATGGCTAGTGACATATGCCTACGTTGGATGGTCATTGTGCATGGTAACCACGCTGTGCCACTACTTATTGAAGGTCTTTGTACTTGCTAGACAACAAATGTTTTTTCCAAGCCATTACTTCCCCCTACAACCGTTTATGATGCGTATTATGAGTTGTCAACGTTGACCACATGTAGTGATATTCTTTGGTCATGGTCACTGACATATGCGTACTTTGGTTGGTCATTGTGCATGCTAGCCACACCATGCCACTACTAATTGAAATTCTTCGTACTTGCTATTCAATAAGTTGTATTCCAAAACCATTGTTTCCCCTTATGACCAATTATGACTCATATTATGAGTTTTCAACGTGACAACATATTGTTGAATTATATGGTCATGGTCAGTGCCATTTGCCTACTTTGGTTATTCATTGTGCCTGGTAGCCACACGGTGCTACTTTTTGTTGAAGATATTTGTACTTGCTAGTCAATAACCAGTATTCCAAACCCAGTGTTTCCCCATACGAGGACTTGTATCTCGTATTATGAGTCGTCAACGTTGACCACACATATTGAAATGCTTCGGTTATGGGCAGTAACATGTGCCAGTTTTGGTTGGTCATTGTACATGGTAGCCACGCCATGCTACTACTTATTGAAGGTCTTTGTACTTGCTTGTTGACACCCATACTTTTCCAAGCATTGTTCGCCCCTCCGACTATTTGTGACTCGTATTCTGATTTGGCACATGGACCACACACAGTGAAATTCTTCGGTCATGGTCAGTGACATATGCCTGCTTTGGTTGGTCATTGTGCATGGTAGCCACACTGTGCCACTACTTACTGAAGGTCTTTGTACTGGCTAGTCAATGAATTATATTCCAAACCCATTGTTTCCCCTTTTGACCAGTTGTGACACGTACAATGATTTGTCAATGTTGACCACACATAGTGACATTACTTGGTCCTGGTTGGTGACATATGGCTTCTTTGGGTGGTCATTGTGCATGGTAGCCATGCTGTGCCACTACTTTGTTAATCTATTTGTACTTGCTAGTCGAGAACTAGTATTGCCAAACAACTGTTCCCCCCTTTGACCATTTGTGACTCCTATGATGCGTTGTCAACGTTGACCACACATAGTGAAATTCTTTGGTCATGGCTGATTACATATGCCTTCTTAAGGTGGTCATTGTGCATGGTAGCCATTCGGTGCCACTACTTATTGAAGGTATTTGTACTTGCTAGAAAAAAAACATTATTTCCAAACCATTATTTCTCCCACTGATTGTTGGTGACTCGTATGATGACTTGTAAACATTGACCACACATAGTGATGTTTTTTAGTCATGGTCACAGACATATGACTACTTTGGTTGGTCATTGTGCATGGTAGGCACGCTGTGCCACTACTTATTGAAGTTCCCTGTACTTGCTAGTTTGTAACTATTATTTTCAAACCATTGTTTCCCCATCTGACCATTTGTGACTCATTTTACGAGTTGTCAATGTTGACAACGTATAGTTAATTCTTTTTGTTATGGTCAGTGCCATATGCGTACTTTAGTCAGTCATTATGCATGGTAGCCGCATCCTGCTACTTCTTATTGAATTTATTTGTACTTGCTATTTAAAAACCAGTATTCCCAACCCAGTTTTTCCCCATCTGACCATTTGTGAATCGTATTATGAGTCGTCAACGTTGACCACACATAGTGAAATCCTTTGGTTATGGGCAGTGACATATGCCTGCTCTGGTTGATCATCATGCATTTTTAGCTCATCTGACTATTTGTGACTCATATTATGATTTGGGAACGTTGACCACACATAGTGAAATTCTTTGGTAATGTTCAGTGACATATGCCTGCTTTGGTTGGTGATTGTGCATGGTAGCCACACCGTTCCCCATTTTATTTTAAATCTTTGTTCCGGCTAGTCAATGAATTATACTCTGAAACCATCTTGTCCTCCCTTGACCATATGTGACTCGTATTATGAGTTGTTAATGTTGACCACACATTATGAGATTATTTGGTCATGGTCTGTGACATATGCCTACATTGGTTGGACATTGTGCATGGTAGCCATACCGTGCCACTACTTATTGAAGTTCTTTGTACAGGCTAGTCAATGACTTGTATTCCGATACAAGTCATGTTTCATTTTCTAGCTATTTGTGACTCGTTATGAGTTGTCAACGTTGACCACACACAGTGAAATTCTTTGATCATGGTCATTGACACATGCCTACTTTGGTTGGTCATTGTGCATGGTAGCCACACTGTGCCACTACTACTTGAATGTCATTGTACTTGCTAGTTGATAACTACTATTCCCAACCCATTGTCTCCCTCTAACCATTTGTGACTCGTATCATGAGTTAGCAACATTGACGACACATAGTGAATATCTTTGGTCATGGTCACTGACTTATGCCTGTTTTGGATGGTCATTGTGCATGGTAGTCCCACCGTGCCACTTCGTAGTCAGGGTCTTTCTACTGGCTAGTCTATAACTAGTGTCTCCAAACCATTTTTTCCCCATCTGACCAGTTTTAACTTGTACTATGAGTTGTTAATGTTGACCACACGTAGTGGCATTCTTTGGTCATGGTCAGTGATACATGTCTACTTTGGTTGGTTATTGTGCATGGTAGCTACACTGAGACACTACTAATTGAAGGTCTTTGTAGTTACTAGTTGATAACTAGTAATCCCAAACCATTGTCCGCCCCCTCCCCCTCACCATTTCTGACTCGTGTGATGAGTTGGCAATGTTGATGACACATAGTGGATTTCTTTGGTCATGGTCAGTGATATATGCTTACTTTGGTTGATCATTGCGCATGATAGCCACAGTATACCACTATGTTTTGAAAATTTTTAGTACTTTCTAGTTAAAAACTAGTGTTCATAATTCATTGTTCCATTCTCTGACCATTTGTGACTCATCTTACGAGTTACCAACGTTGACCACACATAGTGTGCTTCCTTGGTCATGGTCAGCAACATATGCCTACTTTGATTGGTCATATTGCATGGTACCCACACCATGCAACAAAGTATTAAATCTCTCTGTACTTGCTAGTCAATAACTAGTCTTTGAAAACCATTACTTCCCCCCTTTGACCATTTGTGACTCGTATTATGAGTTGTCAACGTTGACCAAACATAGTGAAAGTATTTGGTCATGGCTACTGACATATACCTTCTTTGGGTGGTCATTGTGCATGGTAACCACCCCATGCCACTATTTATTGAAGGTCTTTGTACTTCCTTGACAGAAAATATTATTTCCAAACCATGATTTCCCCCTCAGACCGTTTGTGACTCGTATTATGAGTTGTCAACGTTGACCACACATAGTGATGTTGTTTGGTAATGGTCACTAACATATGCCTAATATGGCTGGTCATTGTACATGGTAGCCACACCGTGGCACTGCTAATTGAAGTTCTTTGTACTTGCTTGAAAATAACTGGTATTTCCAACCCATCGTTGTCCATACTGACCATTTTTTACTCCTATTATGAAGTGTCAATGTTAACAACATTTAGTTACATTCTTTGGTCATGGTCAGTGCCATATGCCTACTTTGGTTAGCCATTGTGTATGGTAGCCACAAGGTGCTACTTCTTATTGAATTTCTTTGTACTTGCTAGTCAATAACCAATATTCCCAACTGACCATTTGTGCCTCCTATCACGAGCCGTCAACGTTGACCACACATAGTGAAATTATGTGGATATGTTCAGTGACATATGCCAGCTTTTGTTGGTTATTGTGCATGGTATCCACACCGTGCTACTACTTATTGAAGGTCCTTGTACTTTGTAGTTGATAACCAGTAATTTTCAACCATTGTTTGACCCACTCACTATTTGTGACCCGTATTATGATTTGGCAACGTTGAATGACATAGTGAAATTCTTTGGTCATGGTCACTGACATATGCCTGCTTTATTTGGTCATTGTGCATGGTAGCCACACCGTGCCACTACTTATTAAAGGTATTTTTACTGGCTAGTCCATGGCTATTCTGAAATAATTGTTTTCCCCTCTGACCATGTGTGACTTGTATTAGGAGTTTTTAATGTTGACCACACATTGTGAAATGATTTGGTCATGGTTAGTGACATATTCCTACATTGTTTGGTCATTGTGCACGGTCGCCACACCGTGCCACTACTTATTGAAGGTCTTTGTACTGGCTAGTTGATGACTTGTCTTCCAAATACCATTGTTTCACTCTTCAGACTATTTGTGACACGTATTAGGATTTGTCAACGTTGACCACACACTGAAATTCATTGGTCATGGTAAGTGACATATGCCTACTTTGGTTGGTCATTGTGCATGGTAGCCACACGTTGCCACTACTAATTGAACGTCTTTGTAATTGCTAGTTGATAACTCGGATTCCCAAGCCATTGCTCTTCCCTCTGACCATATGTGGCTTGTATTATGAGTTGGCAACATTGACAAAACATAGTGAATTTCTTTGGTCATAGTTTCGGACATATACCTACTTTGGATGGTCATTGTGCATGGTAGTCACACCGCGCCGCTATGTATTCTGGGTCATTCTACGTGCTAGTTGATAACTAGTATTTCCGAACCATTGATTCCCCCTCTGACCATTTGTGACTTGTACTATGAGTTGTCAACGTTGACCACACACAGTGAAGTTATCTGGTCATGGTCAGTAACATATGCCTACTTTGGTTGGTCATTGTGCATGATAGCCACATTGTGCCACTAGTTATGGAATGTCTTAGTACTTGCTAGCTAGAAACTAGTGCTCCTAAACCATTTTCCCACTCTCTGACCATTTGTGACTCGTCTTGTGAGTCATCGATGTTGACCAGACATAGTGAGTTTCTTTGGTCATGGTCGGTGTTATATGCCTACTTCGGTAGGTTAAAGTGCATGGTAGCCACACCGTGAAACTACTTATGAAATCTATTTGTACTTGATAGTCAATAACTAGTATTTCCAAAAAATTGTTCCCCCATTTGACAATTTGTGACTTGTACTGTGAGTTGTCAATGCTGACCACGCATAGTGAAGTTCCTTGGTCATGGCTAGTTGCATATGCCTTCTTTGGGTGGTCATTTTGCATGGTATCCATGCCCTGCCCCTGATTATTGAAGGTCTTTGTACTTTCTAGACAAAAAAGATGATTTCTAAACCATAACTTGCCCCCTCGGATCGTTTGTGACTCGTATTATTACTTTTCAATCTTGACCACACATAGTGCTGTTCCTTAGTCATGGTCACTGACACATGCCTACTTTGGTTGGTCATTGTGCATCATAGCCACACCATGCTACTATTAATTGAATTTCATTGTTGCTAGTTAATCTTGCACAAATCTGGCACACCCACTTGAAATCGGTTATGGCAAGTAAAACTCACGCACGCACGCACGTGCGGCCAGCATTGTGCCAGAGTTTTGCCAGAGCTGTGCCATAGTTGTGCCAGAGTTGTGCAAGAGTGATGCCAGAGTTGTGCCAGAGTTGTGCCAGAGTTGTGCCAGAGTTGTTCCAGAGTTTTTCCAGTGCCTAAGGATTCACAAATCCAAGTTGTGCCAGATTTGTGCCAGATGTGTAACACTGGCAAAACTCTGGCACAACTCTGGCACAAATCTGGCACACCCACAAATCCTAAGTGCATCCTACAGGTTATGGTAAAACTCCTCTTGTTTGTCACAGAAAACCATGTTTTCCAACTTGAAACTTGTGTAAAGAAGATCCCCGAGTCCTGAATCGAATCCTAATGAAAGATTCGGATCCCCGAATCCGAATCCAGATCCGGATTCACGAATCTTATTCACGAATCCTAGGATTTGGTGTGCAGCCATATGATGCGATGCCAGTGCAGTTGCTCCAGCCAGTTGTGCACCCGATGGTGTTGAACCAAGGGGTCAGCGCTAGGTGAGGAGATGACTGGGGTGCGGGACGGCACAGGCGAGGAACTCTGACAGCCCTCGTAAGTGGTAGCTCGGCGCGGCAAGAAACACTGCAGGGATGACTGCTGTTGCCGTCTCCTGCAATCCTGGTACACAAAGCTTGCTGCCGACATCAATGACTTTTCTGAAGGTTACGTGCAGTTCCGCTAAGTAAAGAGCAAGGAACTATCCAAGCTCACCGCACCATGACACTGATACCCCCGATTTTGCCGCGCCCTTTACTTTTTTTGCGGAGACCTTATTCCGTGCTATCCGCAGACAATGCACTTCTCACACACTACTGCTCAAGCTAGGTGTGCAGCGGAACACAGGCACCAGCACTAAGCTACTGACAGGTCTGCGGATTGCAGATCTGGATCTTTGCGCACAAACCTCACCGATGATGAGTGACAATCCGCGGTCCACTTCTTACTACACATGAGCCCGCCACCTCGTGGCTTCAAGCTCCTCTCCACGGAATCCTCGTTCCGCGGACGTGTGCAAGCAAGGACACCGCCAGCAGTTCACTTCACACGGGCTTTTGGCTCTTCACGCATACAGTCCCGTAGACCGCAGACAGGACTCCAAGAGTTAGAAAAGGCACGGGGGTAGTGGGGTGGTGAACACAGAGGAGAGCGAGTGAATGTCTTTGATCAACGTGGCGGAGTACATGAATGCGGACTATTGCTCAAGCAAGCAAGGAAGACTGAGCTCACATTATGCTAGTGCCATCTAGTTCTTATCTACTTGGGGCTCCATACGGTGTGTTTACACGCCGTTGGTCTCATCCCTCTCAAGCTATTTCCCTTCCCTCCTACTTGGACTCCACGCGGTGCGGCTGTGCCCCGCAGGTCTCATCCTCAAACACATCATATTCTTTACTAATGATCTTCTTCATCTGCGGCTCGTGCACGCGGTCTTTGTGTTCTTCCTTCAATCTTCGCTTTTCGCGGTGCGTCTCCAGAGGTTCCTCCGTGATTGATGCTTCGTCATTCCTGCTTATTGGGTATTTCTCCCTCGATAACTTGGTTCATCTGGTAATTTACCTGCGCCTTGTCGGTGATCGCGGATGTTGCTGCGGCTCGTCCTTGTTCTCTTTGCACCGCGGATTGCTCACCACTGCGTCCCGCCTTTTTCCTCTCCGCATCATGCACTTGGTTGTGGAGGAATCGCCTCAAGTAATTGTGCTCACATGCAGACCCCCTGCCCCTAGATTCCGCGCTACCCTTCGCTCAACCGCATCCATGGGAGCCAGCGTTCTGTGCGCGGATCTCAGGCTGCCCATGTCTTTCTCCGTGGATGGTCTTTCCCTGCAAAGCTGCGGTTGAAGTGTGCCTGACAGCAGGCGCAGGCACCATAGGCACAGGCACAGTCACCGTAGCCACAGTTACCGTAGGCTTAGGCGCAGGCACCGTAGGCGCAGGCGTAGGCACCGTAGGTGCAGGCCCAGGCACCGTAGGCGCATGTGCACGCACTGCAGGAGCATGCGCAGGTACTGTAGGCGCAGGCGCAGGCACCATAGGCACAGGCGTAAGCACCGTATGCGCAGGCGCACGCACTGTATGCACAAGCGTAGGCACCGTAGGCGCAGGCACAGGCACCATAGGTGCAGGCACAGGCATCGTAGGCGCACGCGCAGGCACCATAGGCGCAGGTGCAGGCACCGTAGGCGCAGGCGCAGGCACCGTATGTGCAGGCGCAGGCACCATAGTCTCCGGCGCACGTAGCATAGGCACAGATCCATGCACTGTAGGCCCATGCGCAAGCACTGTAGTCGCAGGCGCAGTTACCGTAGGCGCAGGTGCAGGCTCCATAGGCATAGGCATAGGCACCTTACGCGCAAGAGCAGACACCATGGGCGCAAGCGCATTTACCGTAGGCACAAGCGCCGACCGTAGACGCAGGCGCAGGCACTTTAGGTGCAGGCGCAGCCACCGTAGGCAGAGGCGTAGGCACCTAAGCGCAGGCGCAAGCACGTAGGCACGGGCGCAGGCACCTAGACACAGGCGCAGGCACAGTAGGTGCAGACACAAGCACCGTAGGTACAGGCGCAGGCACCGTAGGCGCAGGCGCAGGCACCGTAGGTGCAAGCGCAGACACTACAGGCGCACGCGCGTGCACCATAGGCGCAGGCGTAGGAATCGTATGCAGAGTTATCGTAGGCACAGGCGTAGGCATGTAAGCGTAGGCGCAGGCACCAAAGGCGCAGGCCGGGGAACCTTAGGCGCAGGCGCAGGCACTGTAGGCACAGGTGCAGGCACCGTAGGCGCAAGCTCAAGCATGGTAGGCGCAGGCGCAGGCACCATAGGCACAAGCACTAGCACCGTAGGCGCAAGCCCAGTAGGCGCAGGCCCAGGCACCTAGGCGCAGGCGCAGGCACATAGGCACAGGCACAGGCACCGTAGGCACAGGCGCAAGCACCAGAGGCACAGGCGCAGGCACCGTCGGCACAGGTGCAGGCACCGTAGGCACAGGCGCAAGCACCGTGGCGCAGGTGCTGGCACCATAGGCTCAGGCGCAGGCACCTTAGGCACAGACGCAAGTAGCGTACGTGCAGGCGCAGGCACCGTAGGCGCAGACACAGGCACCATAGGCATAGGCGCAGGCACCGTACGCACAGGCGCAGGCATCGTAGGCACAGGCGCAAGCACTGTAGGCGCAAGCGCAAGCACCATAGGCGAAGGCTAAGGTACCGTAGGCACTGGCCGAGGCACCGTAGGCGCAAGCGTAGGCACCTTAGGTGCAGGCGGAAGCACCATAGGCGCAGCACAGGCACCGTAGGCGCTTGCACAAGGCACCGTAGGCGCAAGCGCAGGCACCATAGGCGCAGGCAAAGTCACCATAGCCACAGTTACCGTAGGTATGGGCGCAGGCCCCGTAGGCGCAGGCGTAGGCACCATAGGTGCAGGCCCAGGCACCGTAGGCGCAGGTGCAGGCACTAGAGGAGCAGGCGCAGGTACTGTACGTGCAGGCGCAGGCACCGTACATGTAGGCATAAGCACCGTATGCACAGGCGCAGGTACCGTAGGCGCAGACGCAGGCTCCACAGGCGTATGCGTAGGCGTCGTACGCGCAGTCGCAGGCACCATAGGCGCAAGCGCATTTACCGTGGGCGCAGGCACAAGCCGTAGACGCAGGCGTATGCACTGTAGGTGCAGGCGCAGCCACCGTAGGCACAGGCGTAGGCACCTAGGCGCAGGCGCATGCACCTAGGCGCGGGTGCACACATTTAAACGTAGGCGCAGGCACAGTAGGTGCAGACACACGCACCGTAGGAGCAGGCACTGGCACCGTAGGCGCAGGCGCAGTCACCGTAGGTGGAAGCGCAGGCACCGTAGGCGCAGGTGCAGACACTGCAGGCGCAGACGCAGGCACCGTAGGCGCAGACACAGGCACCGCAGGCGCAGTCTCAGGCACATAGGCACAGGCGCAGGCACCTTAGGCGCAGGCGCAGGCATTGTAGGCGCACGCACTGCAGGCGCAGGTGCAGGCACTGTAGGTGCAGGCCCAGGCACCTAGGCGCAAGCGCAAGCACCGTAGGCGCAGGCCCAGACACCTAGGTGCAGGCGCAGGCACCGTAGGTGCAGGCGCAGGCACCGTAGGTGCAGGCACAGGCACCGTAGGCGCAGGCCCAGGCAATTAGGCGCAGGCGTATGCACCTTAGGCGCAGGCGCAGGCAGTGTCGGCGCAGGCACTGCAGGCACAGGTGCAGGCACCGTAGGCGCATGTGCATGCACCGTAGGCGCAGGCACAGGCACTGTAGGAGCAGGCACTCCAGGCGCAGGTGCAGGCACCGTAGGCGCAAGCCCAGGCACGTAGGCGCAGGCGCACGCACCATATGCGTAGGCACAGACACCTAAGTGCAAGCGCAGGCACCGTAGGCGCAGGCGCAGGCACCATAGGCGCAGGCGCAGGCACCGTATGCGCAGGCCCAGGCACCTAGGCGCAGGCGTAGGCACCTTAGGCGCAGGTATAGGCACTGTAGACGCAAGCAGTGTAGGCCCAGGCGCAGGCACCGTAGGCGCATGCGCAGGCGCAGGCACCGTAGACTGAGGCGCAAGCACTGCAAGCGCAGGCGCAGGCACCGTAGGCGGAGGCGCAAGCAGCGTAGGCGCAGGCGCAGGCACCTTAGGTGCAAGTGCAGGCACCGTAGGCGCAGGCGCAGGCACCGTAGGCGCAGGCGCAGGCAATGTTGGCTAAGGCGCTGGCACTGTAGGCACAGGCGCCGTAGGCGCATGTGCAGACATCGTAGTGCATGTGGCGCTCGTGCGTGCACGTGTGCAATTTTTCTTTTGTATGCACTCCAGCATTGATTGGTTTCCTCTGATCACTGAATGACACAGAAAAGGGGGTGGTGGGGGGGGGGGGGGGGGG